>JAOTOL010001613.1:1580000-2037500 GCA_034440575.1 Imbricaverruca yamaguchii
AGAGAGAGAGAGAGAGAGAGAGAGAGAGAGAGAGAGAGAGAGAGAGAGAGAGAGAGAGAGAGAGAGAGAGAGAGAGAGAGAGAGAGAGAGAGAGAGAGAGAGAGAGATAGATAGATAGATAGATAGAGAGAGAGAAGGAGAGAGAGAGAGAGAGATGGGAGAGAGATAGCAGGTCAGCGTTCTAACCAACCAAGCTACCGGGGCGACAAGTAATGCCAAAGTTGTTCTCCAAACGTGTTGAAATATCAAATCAGATCACCGAGGTATGTCCTGAAACATTCAACATTTACGTGTTACAGGCACTCTGGAGAGTAAGGCAGGGATTGGGACGAAGAAAAGAAGACTAAATCAGGGCATCCAAGAGTAAAGTTGCACGCAAATTTTATGCCGGATGTGAAAACGTTTGAACCTGGTAAATGAGCAATATTTTGTAGTGTGAAAATTTTCTCATCATAACAAATTCACTGCAGATACGGGGCTTTGCCTTTACTCGTATCGATCAATCTGGTGTAAAGCGTGGTAGTCGCATTCCACTAGAACTCATCTGCAGGGCATCCGACGGCCTTGGTAATCTGCTGGTCGACTTCCCGATCAAACATTTGCGCTTCGTGAATTCCACATGCATTGGGTTGCTAAAATCGCTGGAATACGTAGCACGAACAAATTTGCGACTTCAAAGGAGGATAAATTAAATGTTCAATGTAGCATATTTACCATTTGGGGCAATATCGTTTTTTTTTCTGCCATAGCGAAAATGTGACAGTGATCTGAGGAATCTGGACCTGGAGTGTCGGATTCCTCAAAGGAATCACTTAGCTGGAATAAGTCGACTACTTTGTAGTTACATCAAGTTCGCATGGCGTTACCGTGGGATAAACCAACCATTATCTAACTACCCCGAGTTCGCATGACGTCACCATGGGTTAAGCCAATCATACTGTTGCTACATCAAGTTCGCATGGGGTCGCCATGGAATAACACATATTCCAACACAATTTGCTCTAACCATGCGAATGGATCAACCATGAACCTACACCGTTCCTCGACGTATATACCTAAGCTAGGCAAAAATCCATCGGGAACGATCGCTGTACGATATTGCTGAGGAATTCAGCTTGCTCTTTGAACAAAGCCATGTCCATTTCAACAATAACGAAAACTTTTGATGACATTCACAGTAGATTGCTGTCTCAGATTACTGTCGCATTTCCCGAATATCAGCCAGCTTAGCTGACGGAAACCAGATCTCCATGATTTATCTTCTATATTTGTCAACGCCAGGACCGTTGCACATCAGCCCAACTTTCCGAGCTTCGCAGAAATCCCGTGCTCTTTACTCACTTCTTCATCTGAACTGACAGAAGTTCTACTGACTTTGATCTTCTCCGGGGAGGATTAATATGCGAAAATGTGGAGCCTCTGATATATACCGGACGCCGCAACTGAACTGTTTACCAGGAAATCGAACGAAAGAACATCTGAAGATGCCTTGGACGCAGTTCACAGTCGCAAATTCGAGACTGCACATCTTGATGGTTGTCCAGCGTTCTATTCTTCGATCACATCCTCCTACACCCCCGACAGGACAGGGTGTGGCGAGTGAAACTCCTCGTGCATTCGCGCAGTCTGAAACGGGCTGAGGTAAGCAAAAGTTGGTTGGTTACTTTTTGTGACAAATATTTCGTGATGGCGCAAATATTTCTATACAAATATTTTCCGCGTCGATCATATGATTGCTATATCGATTCAATTTTTCAATGCGACGATAACGTACCCGTATTTTACAGTGCACGACTAATCTCAGTCCATAATCTCTCGATTTGTTACTGAGGACACTTGGATAAAAGGGTACTTATTAGTCACGAAAATCTCTCTTTTCACCTGAAAAGGACAATTGACGACAATATAATGACACATTTTCAAGACGATAAACGGTTCTGTTGAAAACATTCAAATTACAACCTATGGCATCAAGCAAGAAGACTAGTGTGCACGTAGCTACGGGTGAAACACAGCTCACGGTCATTTCAAAGGGTAGCGCACACCTCCATATAAGGTGTACTCATATTATTGATATTCCTTTGAAAGAACGTTACGCGCCAAGCGCCGACATTCGATTCCTAGCGACATTCGATTCCTTCAAATCCCGTGTTAGGCGCAATCTCAACGGCGAAGCTGCAAAGTGCTTTGTCATGATATAGGAGGGACTCGTACGATAAGCTGTCTATCGACCTGATAATCCGTACCAGTCGGTTATTATGCCCATTGGTTAAGCTAGACTATAATGTTCAAGCTGCTCGAATGAGCGTCATGGCTGTATTGCGAGCTGCGCGTGCGACGAATAGTGACGAAGATATCATGCAATGCCTTTTTAAGGACTCAATGGAAATGCATCTGATATATGCAACCTCAGTGATATATGCGACAGCTTACAAACCAGCTTTTGTCCGATCGATTCACCGGAGGCAATAATGGATGTTCATAAAATATTCCATTATCTTACGAAGCATGCAGTCAAAAGCTGCAGGAAGGAATCATTAGACATAATTTCGACACTTCATTGTCCATCATGTATGTTTCTTTGCTTATTGCATTTTGTTGCATTTTCATGGCACACAGTGCATTCACTATATTCACACGATTGGCACAAAAGAATAGCAGGAATCATCTACTGGTGAGGCAGCACAGCACATATTAAGGCAGCACATATTACCTATTATCGTTATTCTAACGGTTGACACGGATCACCTCCCCGCACACGACCACCCATACGATCTACCGGTCTCTATGGAGGCAATACCAGTATTAGAATGTTCGTTATCGTAGTTTTGGATGTATTTTTGTCTTCAGTACATAATATTATTGTGTTCAGAACAAAAAGTGATATACAAAGCATGGTTATCAACGGTCTCCGAGTCCGAGTCTAAAATCTTCTTGTCTACACGATGAAGGTTTGAAGTGGTATGACACCCGACTGCTGCACTCACAGTTGTCGGCTCAATTTTTTTTCTCTCGAAGTGTATGAATCTGATTAGAACTCAGATATTGACATTTCAGCGACGTTGACACGCTGCGCGCTTGACACTTTGATTACACATCTCATCTGCTCGGTCGTATCCATTACTTACCTGCCAGCCAACAAGACTCATGTGTCATGTTGCTACATGCTGATAGAGACCCCCTCTAATCTCCAAGCTGAGCATCGCACGACAACGAAATAGGTGTCATCGGAAAGTGCTCGACAAGTAAGGCCAGACCCCTCCAAACAAAATCCCCCCCAAAGTGACATCACTATGGGCCCTAGGTTTTCACGACCTAAATCATGTTTGTGGCTCTGGTGGGTTAATTTTTGGGGAGATTCGAGAAGAAGAAAAAATATTTTGAATCAGAAAAGCAAAGCGAAATCGACCAAGGCCGGAAAATTATTGGTCACCGACTTTTTTTTTAATTTCGAAAGTTTGAGTTTTAAAGTTTTCTTTAATTTTTTTCTCTCATGGAGATAAAAATGTTGTTTGAAGTCAATTTGGTCCAATAAAAATGCTTATTTTAGCCATAATGTTCGATTTTAACTCTGATGGGCAAGTATACAAAATTAACAAGTAATCAAAAAACGGAAAAAATGACAAATGTATCTCATGCGTTTTGTTGCATCCCTAAAGATAAGTAAAAGCTGAAAGTTTCATTAAAATATTTGTATCCGTTAAAGCGTCACGACTGGTTGAACTTCCTTGGAGGTGAACTCACTTGACCTTCACTAACTCGTTGACCCTAGATGACCTGACTTCAAAACTTCGACACAACATGCCAAATTGACGTGGAAAAAGGTATGCCGAATTTCGGCGCGCTGCCTCGCGCCGTTCTTTCACTGTCCGCGGAAAGCCTTAGGTGGAAGGGGGTCGTCAACGAACCCCCCACCGGGACGGCGCGGGTTAATACATTGCTGGCTCTATCTTGCAAATCGCTATTTTTTCTGTCAGTTCTTCACCCTGGCATCGACTGGCATATTTAATTGTCTTCTAGCAAAATGCTTCTATGTTGGACGTAGTCATCACTGCTCATCAGCACCACCCCTGATTTAGCCGCCGTCGATAGCACAATCCGGTCATCATTTTGAGGTTCCTCAATTCCGTTTGTCCTTCAGATATTTCCACCGTAGAGCAAGGACGAAGGAGACTGCTCGTCGTCGAGGATTCCGCTACAGGGAGGAATAATGCCCTGAAGGAAGCCTTTTTCGACGTCTCTGTCTGGACACTTCTGATTGGTATATTCACTCGCGGTGAAAATGTCTCTGTTTGAATCGACAGCGAATGCATAAACAGAGGAAAATACACGATTTTGTGTTAACATGTAAAATTTAGTTCAGCTTCTTTCTCGAATAACATCTATGTTGCTACTTCAAATGTTTTTCACCCATGCTTTGTAACTTTATCAAAAGCACCCTGAATGTATTCGGGTTAATCGGAATGTTTTTGAGTCCTCAAATTCTAACTGCCCACACATGGCAAAATAATTCCAACACCCAACTATGATACATCAGCACATGTAGTTCCCCTGTCAATGCATTTCAGATACCGTGGCCGCGAAACATCACACCAACTAAGCAAGAACGTGGAAAAGGCAGGCCGCAGGCGCCTCATCATCGATCAGGCGACGATTGACAAACAATCAGCATACGTGGTGGAGCACGACGTGCAGGCGCGTGCCCGCACTAAACGCGACACCACGAGCAACGAGGTGCACCTGTGTTCCGCGCTCAACGTCTGCCTCTCGAAACTCTAACCGGCTCACGACAGCAGACACCGCCGGCCACAGCGACACCCGAGCACCACGACCCGGCGGCACCGCGCTGGCACCTGGACCAACCCGTGCGCTTCCGCGTCACCGACGAGCTGATGCGAGGAATCTCCGCGGCAGCGCCAGTATCAAAGCGCTACACTGATCACTGTGTGCGGAACGCGCCGACAGCACACACGCGGCGCCTCGGTCTGCCCTCGAGAGCGCTATTCAGCCTATTCAGCCGGGCGGCTGCGGCCCCGGCGCGCCGCCATCACGATCAGCTGGTGGCGCGCCAGACACCACACTGCGCCGCCGAGCTCAGCGGCGAGGCGGCGGCCGCAGACCGTGAGCAGAGCGGGCGGTCGGCACGGCGTCCTGCGGTCGGCAGGGCGTCCTGCGGTCGGCACGGCGTCCTGCGGTCGGCAGGGCGTCCTGCGGTCGGCACGGCGTCCTGCGGTCGGCACGGCGTCCTGCGGTCGGCACGGCGTCCTGCGGTCGGCACGGCGTCCTGCGGTCGGCACGGCGTCCTGCGGTCGGCACGGCGTCCTGCGGTCGGCAGGGCGTCCTGCGGTCGGCACGGCGTCCTGCGGTCGGCACGGCGTCCTGCGGTCGGCACGGCGTCCTGCGGTCGGCGGGCGTCCTGCGGTCGGCAGGGCGTCCTGCGGTCGGCAGGGCGTCCTGCGGTCGGCAGGGCGTCCTGCGGTCGGCAGGGCGTCCTGCGGTCGGCACGGCGTCCTGCGGTCGGCACGGCGTCCTGCGGTCGGCAGGGCGTCCTGCGGTCGGCAGGGCGTCCTGCGGTCGGCAGGGCGTCCTGCGGTCGGCACGGCGTCCTGCGGTCGGCACGGCGTCCTGCGGTCGGCAGGGCGTCCTGCGGTCGGCACGGCGTCCTGCGGTCGGCAGGGCGTCCTGCGGTCGGCAGGGCGTCCTGCGGTCGGCACGGCGTCCTGCGGTGGGGGTCGGCGCGGCGTCCTGCGGTCGGCACGGCGTCCTGCGGTCGGCAGGGCGTCCTGCGGTCGGCAGGGCGTCCTGCGGTCGGCACGGCGTCCTGCGGTCGGCACGGCGTCCTGCGGTCGGCACGGCGTCCTGCGGTCGGCAGGGCGTCCTGCGGTCGGCACGGCGTCCTGCGGTCGGCAGGGCGTCCTGCGGTCGGCAGGGCGTCCTGCGGTCGGCACGGCGTCCTGCGGTCGGCACGGCGTCCTGCGGTCGGCACGGCGTCCTGCGGTCGGCACGGCGTCCTGCGGTCGGCACGGCGTCCTGCGGTCGGCAGGGCGTCCTGCGGTCGGCAGGGCGTCCTGCGGTCGGCACGGCATCCTGCGATCCGCAGAGGTGAGCTGGCGTCGGCGGACCGACTGGCTAGTGGCCCTGCACACGCGGGGCGTGGGCGGCCGGCAGATGAAGACGGAGGTCACCGAGGGCACGGCGCTCAACAGCCGCATCCACTGGAAGGCGGCGACCCAGCGAACTGCACCAGTTGCAGCTGCAGCCACGCGAGCAGGTGGTCCGGAAGCGGCCGCGCAAACGAGACGACCGGAGCCGTCAGCCGCCTCGTTTACGCGGGCAGATGGTGCGGAAGCGGCCGCGCAAACGAGACGACCGGCGTCGTCAGCCGCCTCGTTTACGCGGGCAGATGGCCCGGGAGCGGCCGCGCAAACGAGACGACTGGTGCCTTCAGTTGCCTCGTTTTCTCGGGCAGCGGAGCAGCGATTACACTGCGATTAGGGAAACGATTGCGAAATATATATCTGACGACACTATTGCGTTTGTAGGCGTGCTATTGCGATACCAAATAATCCCCAAAAAGCTGAGTGATGGCTATGTAATTGGGGTTTGGGATCGTGTCAACTGCATGGATCATACAGGCAATAATAATTGTGAAAACTGTCCTAGTCGCATCGTACTTGGAGGTTTCGCTAGACTGAGCTAGACTGAGCATCCCGATGACTTACCCGTCCTGAACTCCTGACAGGAGAATAACGCCTCCACTATCCACTTCACAAAAACCACCCTACGGCACGTTATGGCGTAGCAAAAAAAAAAAACAGGTATGTCGGCATAGTCAAATTCCATAAGAAAGCCACAACCTCTCAACTCAACATTGACAATCTCGGCCAAGCACCTTCTCGCTATCCCTGCAGATACTGGGGTCATCATCGACTGCACTCTATCCTGGGAGGAGCACATATGTTGTGCTACCCATAACTACAACTTCATTCTGTCCTGTTTCCACAAAATACGCCACCAACAACACCCAAAGCCCGCGAACCTCTGTCCCACATTCATCAATCCCTCAATCTTTCAGTTCCACGCCTGCCGTTGCATCCTGCACTGTTTCTCCGTCCGGGGTGGTGCTGCCACATCGGAGGAGTGCAGACGACGATTCACTTCGTGGCCAGGATCGTCTGCGGGGCTCGCCGTGCCGTGAGCACCATCCCGCCGACAGCGACGACGCCATGTCGTCGGTGCGGTGTGCGTGACCCTCTTGTGACCCACCGCGGTAACAGCCGCATCTATGGCCCTGGACTGGCCTGACTGCTAGGCCGGCCTGACCCTGGGCCGGCCTCCACGGGCCCCCGAGGCGATCCGGTCACAGTGCAGGCGACGGTCGAACAAACCGCGGCGCCCAGCCCGTGCGACAGTGGCGCCGGAGCCCGTCTCAACATGTCACGCAGAACCTTCTCTTCCCAGGCAGCTTCGTCCTGGAACTACTGACGCTGGCCACCACGGCTTCTCGGACACAAAGTGAGGACGTGGCAATGCTTGACCGCAACGTCTTTCAGATTTGACTGCACACGTCCGGTGCTCTATATACTGTTAATTAACTACGCTCCTCTACACTCATTTTTGTGTGGTGTTCCTTTCAAGTAAAATCTGATTCAAACCACATATTAATAAATTGTATCGAATTGATCTGCTTCAATTACAAATGCAATTAAGCAGTAATACCATGCTTGTGCCCCCACTCTGATTTAAAATACCACACATAAGTATCTGCGAAGTTGTTTGTGAAGTGTGTCACCACCGTTGCTCTTTCACTTCAGCACCGCCCACGTAGCGATATGTTCCGTTTCCAGAGATATTCGACATTGCCAACTGAGCGGGCCGGGCTCGCCGCTGCCCCACTGCTCCCAGCTCGACTCCCCGGCACGGCGGCACGGCGGAGGGACGGCGCCGGCCGGCACGATCCAGCGGGGGACAGGTCTTGACGCATGGCAGTTGGAGAGGTCTCACTGAAGCGCGTGCGTCTCTCCACACACGATCCGCGCGCCGTGCTCAAGGCTGCCCGGCGTCGGTGGCGAGGTCCACGCCCAAACACGGACCCTCGTCGAATGCCGGCGACCAGACAGACCCGACAGACCAGACAGAGCCCGACAGCAACATGCCTGACAGCGGAGAGCGGCCGGACAGGCAGCTCCAATCCCGCAATCGCCCCAGTCACGGTGCGCCGGCGCTGCAGCGACAGCCGAGACAGGCGGCAAACGCCTCCCAGCCATTTAGCAAATTGGACCTCTAAATGCGACAAACAATTTCGAACACACACTGGCGGTCGCCTCCCGCGAAACGGACTCGTTTCAATTTGACCATCTGCCGCGATTTAGCTACCTGACCTGGCAGGTTCGGACCAAGAAATAGTATGCAAATTGCGCTTCACGGGACTGGAAGTCAGCAAAATTTGCGCCATACCCCGAAGTTACCATAAGATTTCGCGATCACAATCTAACTCACATCTCGGAAGCTAAAAATATCGAAGTAATCTTTCACCGCTCTATCAGCTGAGACTCCCACGTCTCCACTATTATTAGGCGCTGCTTCGGTACTTTGAGTGGTCTGTCGCATCTAATGAGTTACCTGCCGCCCGCTGTTATCTCCACTTTAGTCAATGCCTTGATACTCTCGCAGATCCGGTATTGCATTTCTGTGTACGGCAATGGAACGCAAAAGAATCTGCCTCGCATCTAAACATTATTAACTATGCAGCAAAAGTGATTTTCGGTTGCAAAAAAAAATTGCTCATGTATCGGATCTGCTGGAGAAATTGGGCTGGCTGAGCCCCCGGGACCTCGTTAAGTGCAATGTGCGTCGCCTCGGTGAACCAGAGTCACTAGCCGGTGAATTTGCTTTGTTATCACAGACACGTGACAGGACCACCAGGCAAGTCAGTGATCTGCACGTGCCCAGATCGGGAACCGACATGGGCAGGCGACATTTTTAGTCGCGCGGATAGACAATACAATGTCTTGCCGCCCGATCTGATGCGGCTACCCATCCCTCTGTTTGGGCCGCACCTAAAGCGTCACCTGCGTAGGAACCCGGACTGTGGAGGCACTTAGCAGCCATATTTATGTGTCTGCTTTTATGACTGCTTGTAGACAATATCTGAGTGTATGAAACTTCTGCCGACCTGTTTTTATTTATATGACCTGAGGCTGCAATGGCCACGAGTTAATTGTTGATGGCCTTAATACAAGTCTGTCTGACTGCTGACCTCACTACAGTGCAGCGTACCATGCAATGCTAAGGGCTATATACAAGTAGTGTTCATCTGGCCAGCCCGGTGGAGCAGTCGGCCAATGCTCCGCCAGATCCAAGTGTGCCAGGTTCCCGGTTCAGGTCTGCACCCGGGCAAACTTCCTCGACTCGCTCCTATCGAGGCCAACTGAAGGGTGCTCGCCGCGCCACGCGCTCACTCCTTTCGAGGCCAACTGAGGGTGCTCGCCGCGCCACGCGCTCACCACGGACGGACCAGCGTCTGTGGGGTCAGGCACCTGCTCATGACATGCCCTGCAGCAGACCCATCCTGTTCGGCGACACGTTTAGAGCGCACGGCCTCGCCTCGCCTCGGGCCATCGCAGCCCGAGGCGATGACCGGAGGTCGCGCGGCTGTCTTGACCTTGCGTGACCTAGCCGGTGGCCCGAGGTCGGGACAGCCGGTGCGGCTGTGTGCACGACGTGCCACGGCGTGCATTCTCGGCGCAAGCGAGTGCACAGGACCGTCCAACAGAGATGCCGGGCAATGGAACCTCTCAAGCGTAAACGGCCCGTGTGGGTGACAAGTACGCAGTACGCACCGTACGCAGAGCGGCACGCGAAATATTCGAGCGGGGTGTCCAGAAATACCGTTTCAAAATAAAAAACAAACCTTGTTGGTATTGTCTCTCGCGTTGAAGTCATGCTGAACTGGAATAATACTAATGTCGCTAGGCTTGAGGGAATGCATGTGTGTCTTTGTCGATGCTTAATTTATGTGGGAACAAGGTTTTCTCTCAACACAGGTCAGGTCAACATCCAAAGTATTAAAAATGGATCGATGCTTAGGGATAAGGTCACAATGTGCTTATTGTCCTTTGATGTACTATGCAATGGTTTCAAGCACCGTGCTCACTTACCACAGACCCACTCCCTGTATTTGCACAAACACTTCATTCGTCGTTCGTTCGTTCGTCGTTCGTTCGTTGTACAAGTTTGAAAATATTGCCATTTTTGGAACCTTGGCCATCCAAGGAAGTAGATACCCCCAAAACCTACTGCTTGCATCGCTGGACTTTGGATGGAGAACCATGCTTAACCAGCAATCCCAGCTGGATGTCGTTATCCAGCAGTGGTAATTGTGATGAAGAAGAGTGAGTAGCATGCTCCGGAGGCCTACAGCTGAGCATATGGTGAGCTATGGCTGATAACGAGATGTACCTGTAGGTCTGGTGATCTTCGTCTTGTCTAGCCATATTGTGTCCTAGCCGATACAACATGCCAACATCAATGGTGATACCACAAATGTGTTATTTCTGGTTAAAATGAGGGCTATACGAACATTAAAAAAAAATGTAATAAAAAAGTCCCAGTCGTTGTTGGGGTGGCTTTAGGAACCAGGGTTCTATTGTTAAGTAGAGCTTGTTGCGTGAACCCTGGCCCCACCACCCGATCCATGAATTACAGTTCCACGGCAGAATTTTGATCGAATGCTTAACGTGCCGTCAATGCACCGACGCGGCCGCCCGGTAGCTCGTCCCCGGCCTTATCGGGCCAGCTGCCAACTGACACTCCCGGCCGGGGGCTGAATGCGAGCGCGCGAAGCGACTCGAACCCTGTGTTGCCAGGACAGGGGAGACCAGTGTAGGCCAGCGCTCTAATAAACTGAGCTACCGGGGCGGCAACTGAGCTACCGGGGCGGCAGGGCGGCATTCCGAAAGGATGTGTGAGTGGAGCAGAAAATGAGACGCCAGCGAAATTGGAAGAGTGCCGGCTTGCTAACGTTTACAACAGATGACAAGGTGTGCTGAAGT
The DNA here is from genome assembly GCA_034440575.1 of Imbricaverruca yamaguchii. Classification (NCBI taxonomy): domain Eukaryota; kingdom Metazoa; phylum Arthropoda; class Thecostraca; family Neoverrucidae; genus Imbricaverruca; species Imbricaverruca yamaguchii. The sequence continues at coordinate 1,591,055 of JAOTOL010001613.1, forward strand.
TTGGATCCCTCTGGAGTCTGCATACAAACTTAATACAATTTAATATGTTCCATGCAATGATACAGGTAGTGTGCATTGACAGTCATGGCTTCATGTGCACATTCTCCATGTGTGGAACATGCTCAGACAAGAAATACACTATACACTCACTCACTCACTATACACGGCAAGGTGTATAGCCGTGCTGACGACCAAGGTGTATAGCCGTGCTGACAGTCAAGGTGTACAGCCGTGCTGACGACCAAGGTGTATAGCCGTGCTGACGACCAAGGCGTATAGCCGTGCTGACGGTCAAGGTGTATAGCCGTGCTGACGGTTCAGGTGTATAGCCGTGCTGACGACCAAGGTGTATAGCCGTGCTGACAGTCAAGGTGTACAGCCGTGCTGACGACCAAGGTGTATAGCCGTGCTGACGACCAAGGTGTATAGCCGTGCTGACGGTCAAGGTGTATAGCCGTGCTGACGGTCAAGGTGTATAGCCGTGCTGACGACCAAGGTGTATAGCCGTGCTGACGGTCAAGGTGTATAGCCGTGCTGACGGTCAAGGTGTATAGCCGTGCTGACGGTCAAGGTGTATAGCCGTGCTGACGGTCAAGGTGTATAGCCGTGCTGACGACCAAGGTTGACGACCAAGGTGTATAGCCGTGCTGACGGTCAAGGTGTATAGCCGTGCTGACGGTCAAGGTGTATAGCCGTGCTGACGACCAAGGTGTATAGCCGTGCTGACGGTTCAGGTGTATAGCCGTGCTGACGGTCAAGGTGTATAGCCGTGCTGACGACCAAGGTGTATAGCCGTGCTGACGGTCAAGGTGTATAGCCGTGCTGACGGTCAAGGTGATGTATAGCCGTGCTGACGGTGACCAAGGTGTATAGCCGTGCTGACGGTCAAGGTGTATAGCCGTGCTGACGACCAAGGTGTATAGCCGTGCTGACGGTAAGGTGTATAGCCGTGCTAAGGTGTATAGCCGTGCTGACGCCAAGGTGTATAGCCGTGCTGACGGTCAAGGTGTATAGCCGTGCTGACGGTCAAGGTGTATAGCCGTGCTGACGGTCAAGGTGTATAGCCGTGCTGACGGCCAAGGTGTATAGCCGTGCTGACGGTCAAGGTGTATAGCCGTGCTGACGGTCAAGGTGTATAGCCGTGCTGACGGTCAAGGTGTATAGCCGTGCTGACGACCAAGGTGTATAGCCGTGCTGACGACCAAGGTGTATAGCCGTGCTGACGGCCAAGGTGTATAGCCGTGCTGACGGTTCAAGGTGTATAGCCGTGCTGACGGTCAAGGTGTATAGCCGTGCTGACGACCAAGGTGTATAGCCGTGCTGACGACCAAGGTGTATAGCCGTGCTGACGACCAAGGTGTATAGCCGTGCTGACGGTTCAAGGTGTATAGCCGTGTGAGTTGGTGTATAGCCGTGCTGACGCAGGTGTATAGCCGTGCTGACGGCCAAGGTGTATAGCCGTGCTGACGGTCAAGGTGTATAGCCGTGCTGACGGTCAAGGTGTATAGCCGTGCTGACGGTCAAGGTGTATAGCCGTGCTGACTGTCAAGGTGTATAGCCGTGCTGAAGGTGTAGCGTGCTGACGCAAGGTGTATAGCCGTGCTGACGGTCAAGGTGTATAGCCGTGCTGACGGTCAAGGTGTATAGCCGTGCTGACGGTTCAAGGTGTATAGCCGTGCTGACGACCAAGGTGTATAGCCGTGCTGACGACCAAGGTGTATAGCCGTGCTGACGAATAGCCGTGCTCGCAAGGTGTATATGCCGTGCTGACGACCAAGGTGTATAGCCGTGCTGACGGTCAAGGTGTATAGCCGTGCTGACGGTCAAGGTGTATAGCCGTGCTGACGGCCAAGGTGTATAGCCGTGCTGACGGTCAAGGTGTATAGCCGTGCTGACGACCAAGGTGTATAGCCGTGCTGACGGCCAAGGTGTATAGCCGTGCTGCAGGTGTATGTGTTGTAGCCGTGCTGACGGCCAAGGTGTATAGCCGTGCTGACGGCCAAGGTGTATAGCCGTGCTGACGACCAAGGTGTATAGCCGTGCTGACGGTCAAGGTGTATAGCCGTGCTGACGGTCAAGGTGTATAGCCGTGCTGACGGCCATGGTGCACGGTATGAACCCGGTATGAAGCCACGGTTTTTTTCTTGTGTTTTCGTTCTTTTCGGGTTTGCATCTCGAGGGGACTCGATGTTGTGGGAACGGTAATTGGTAGGTGCTGCTTTATTATCACCTGGGACTCCTATCATTCATCATACCTGTTCTACGCATTTTCATTTTTCTCTCCTCGTCCTGGAGATGTTGTTGCGGTGAATGTGGCTTATTGATGTTGATGCTGGATTATAAAGGGTAGCTTGGAACATGCCAGTTACGGGTGAAATTTTGTACAAACACATTCGGTGTTGCCAATACAACACCAATCATTTTAAAATGTATGGTTAAACCTATAGTGATGCATGGAAAGAATTCAATTAAATGTCCATTTGGTAACGACAGCAATTTTTGCCAGTCTTCAACTGTGATAATAGGTCCATTCCCAACCCAATCATACCATGAACTATTGTTCATAAGGTCTTGGTTAGATATTTTTCCATCAGGGATAATGATGTTTTGGGGGTTCCAGAAGTCAAAGACATGACTTTTGTTCATCGTTAATTTAGTTTTATTACAGCAAAATTCGTAACCATCTGAAGTTAAAATAATCAAAAGTTCATAGAAAACCCATCGTTATTAAATGCCTCGCTTCTTGCCAATGACACAGTTTGCTTAGACTGGTCCAGCACTACAGAACACAGATGACTGCAAAGTGCAAAGGTGAAGCTTCTGTTGTCAGTGAATGATGTTTTTAAAATGTGATCTAGCATCAATAAGCATATCCAGGCTTAGTGTGATCAAGCATCTGCAATGTACACTCCTTGATTGTAAATATGACACTTTTTATTCCTTAGTCTTGGTAAAATATACACACTTTATTTTTGCCTACCAGGCATTATGCCCTATACATATATACATGAATACATACATATATATATATATATATATATATATACATATCTATCTACATATATAAATTTGTATACATCCTGGGTAAGGTAGCTGAACCATGTCCAGGGTAAGAGGTAAATATACATATATGTATATATATATATATATATATATATATATATATATATATATATATATATATATATACCCATTACCTGTACTTGGTCCAGCAAACATACCAAGTAGATACCTGTTGCCCTGCACTTGGTTCAACTAACTTACCCAGTGGATACCTGTTGCACTGCGCGTGAAATTGAAAATGATAAATGCTCGCATCTTTACTCCTGAGCGTTTGTGACAGGCTTGACCATTGGCCAGCATGATAGTTCCATGAACCTGAGGACTCCTTCACCACATTTCCACACAGTGCCTCACGCTGCAGGTAAGTGTCACGGGAGGTTGTGTCAGCCGTCTGAGGGGTCAAGGTCTTCCCGACAGACGGCCATAGTGCTGGAGCGTCATTAGAAAGTATTCTACGCCTTCGCCGAAGAAAAACAATAACAACCAAAACAACAAGCACTGGGGGAGATTCTTCACAGTTCGTTCATTCGAGAGGCAGCCAACACGCATGAAAAACATTCGCACGTAACGGGCCTACCATTGCAACTAATCCTAAGGCGCATAATGATAATTGCCGAGGCAGTCGGTGACTACTCATCATGAGCAGATGCACTGCAAATGCAAAAGACAATGACAGTCTAAGGCTCCATTAGTGGCGTTGCACGAGGGCCGGCAAGCGCCAGGTTATGAGACCCGGCGTTCCACGCACCGGATCTGGCTGATTACGGCAACCAACTGAGAACGGCGGTGGCGCGATTGCGGTCGCGATAGCTGGCGGGGAGGGTGGGGTGGCATCTACAGCGACCTGGTGTTGAAGAACCGTCACAAAAACATCTTAGCAAACAAATTAAAGTGCTTAAGGGCGAAACTTGGGGTGAAATTTTAATTACTGGAGCACAAACAATAACAAACTGAGCATTTTTTTTGTGTGTAAAACTGTTCAGATTATGGACAGATGTCTACGTCTAGACAAAATACGGCACTTAAAACTCTATGATAGCAAGTTATGGATGTTTTAAGAGCATGCTGGTCGGCCGAGACACGCATGAGGACGTCTTCGCATACCCATAAGAGTAAGCTCGCTGGAGGTTCGCCCTTACTCGCAATTATAATTTGCTGGCTGTTACATGTTTTGCCTTGGCTGGTACTGTACCAGTGCCGATAAGGCCACCGATGATGTTAATAGGCACTTGCCACCATACACGGAACGACTCCATCCGCTTTCTCAGGGGCAGACAACTACGTGCTCCACAAGTAGAGCCACATGCACTGTACACCGCATAATGGTTCAGCTCTTGTTTGTCAAAACGCACGCAGAGGCCATAAACAACGTGCGCAAAATAAATCGTTGTTCTAACACGGTAACGATTCAAGCTACGCGAATTGTACGGCACTCTAGGGGCGCCATTGTACCAAGCAACTGTAAGCAGGACCATCAGTGAGATAATGCATCGTTGTTGAACGACTTGGGCCAGACAGTGAACACATGTTACCTCGTTGAAAATATAATGCGGCCATACAATGTCAAGGCATCCAAGTGTACGCATTCGAAAACATGCTCGCGCATACAACAGGGTAGAGGACAGATGAAGAACTCGGCATCTCGTAATGAAACTATGAATGTCCGTGCTTAGTGCATGGTTTTTAGGACGTCTTCACATTTACCAAATGCCGTGGCCAGGCCGATCAAATTAATATTTTTCCATTAACTGTTGAAGGAAGACTTTCTGAGACTTCGACTTCGCTCGTATTAACTCTGAATGATCTCCATTTGCACATTGAGGGCGACGGTCTGCTAATCAGACGGCGGGATGCCTAACTCTGGCTAAAGGAGTCGGTAGAAGCTGGCACCTGATCTATAGACCAGAAGCTGATGTGCTGGAGCAGTGGGCGTCGTGATTGCCAGCAAGCCACAGCGACTTCACGATCAATCATTAAGAACAATGTCACAACCGTAAAGTAGTTAGAATAAATAGCAGCTGTCACTTGCTTAGTGGGAAAAGGCTCTCCATTTGCGTTTGCAAATATGTAGCTTTCTTAATAGCATCTAAGAATGCAACTATGGTGTATGGGAGAGCCGAACCCAATACGCCACCTCCTCCCCCCAACAATAGCAGCCCTCCTAGCCGGCACTTATCCAGACCTTAGGCTGTGGCCAACGTTGGACATGCGGTACATAGCGCCGCGTTGGCGGGGCAGCCGGACATGTCTCGAACACCCTTCTCCACCTCAAAACCACGCTTGCTAACAATCTCAACTTTGTCACCGTAACCGCCGACATCGTACATCTTGAGCTCGCCGTCCCTGCTCTCTCTCTCTCTCTCTCTCTCTCTCTCTCTCTCTCTCTCTCTCTCTCTCTCTCTCTCTCTCTCTCTATCTCTGCCCGCCCCCTACACGGTGCCATCTTCATTGTCCGACCTCTTCGGTCTTCTTCCACGCCCCTGTCTGGTGCTGGGCTACCTCAACGCCCACCGCCAGGAATGGGGCTGCCATACCGCCAGGCATACCGCCTCCCCATGCGGATACCACGCTCCTCACCACCCACAGCATGGTCTTTTACATGACCAAACACCCACCTACAACACCGACACTGCACCGTACCACGCATCTGCCCTTCACATCGATTCATATATCCCTTGTTTCGGCCGTCATTGCCTCCTCTTCTTGTTGCACGTCCAGCATGACCCAAGTTTTAACGATCGCTTCCCTATTCATGGCGTACATGAATGCTCAGCCCGGTCTAACGATTGCTCATTTATAACACAGTGGAACGCTCGCAAAGCGAAATGGCCACCTTGTACCGTGGAAACTGGCACTGCCTACCATCTCCAATCCCTCCCAAATTTCCGCTTATCTCAATACCGTTTTACTCGAGGCGGAAATGCCCATACCCATGCTCGTCGTGCCACACCGGCCGCAAACACCAGCAGTGGAGGAACGAGTGCCAATGCGTTATCCCCTTCGGCTGCGGACCGAGCGGAAATTCTGCAGACATCTCACTGCACAAAGCATGTTAGAAGTCCACGAGGCAAGGACACGGTTTCGGCAAATTATTCCGGAGGACAAATACAAACCTGGTAACAATATTGGCACTCTTTCAATCGATTTGCACCCATTGAACAAATTCGGAATCAAATTCACTTGTTCTCCAATGGCAGAACCGCCGACCGCGCGTTCCAAGTGAACATTAACCAATGCCACATCACAGAACCCAAAGCCGTCGCGGAACAGCCATACGGTACAGCTCTGCGTTTGAATTTGGGATGTTGGTTCCAGCCCAAATTGATTGCATAAACTTACCCAAAGCTCTGTTTGCTTTTCGTGTTACATCATTGACATGAGCTTCAAATGTTAGTTTGCCTCTTAGTAAGCTGCTAAATGCATTGCCATTGACGTTATTGTTAATGAAAGTACCAGATACAACTTGTCATTTGTCGCATATATTCCTGCTCTCACACCGGTACTCTGCCGTGATCAGATAATCCCCCCACCAAACCGCTTTCACGTGTTGGCGTCGTCCTAGACAAAGGACTGTTTCGACTATCATATTGCTTATATTAAACAGCGCCTGTGTCTCCTGCGCTGCATATCCGGTCGAGCCGGGTGCAGACAGGGCCATGCTGAACAAGATGAACATTGCTCAGACTGGATCAATTCTGGAATACAACGCGTGTATCTTCGCTCACGCATCACATCGCTTGAACCACACAAAATCACCAACTGCGCCTCATGACCGGAACACACTGCACCACACCTGGCACCAGTATCCCGGCTGACGCTACCCTACCTACCCTCCAGCAGTACAGAACACTTCGACTCGCTAGACACCACTTCAGGACTACAGCACAGCACAATCATCCCACCCCCGTTCGGCATACCCATAGCGGAAATGTACACAGCATTACTTTTCACCTGAAATAAGTCCTCACACGCGCAATGAGACACCCAGATGTAATCCCCGGACAAATTTCTCTCGCTCCCATTTTGGCACATGCTGTTGATTATTGGGTGGTTCACAATGCACTTTATGAACAATCAAGGCCAATGGTGCCGCCCACACTGTTTCGCAAATTGGCCACGGGATTCGGAAATGTCCCGAGTGATGCGAGTGTTGAACCGGAGACCTTGGCATCCAGAGCTCAACACCTCACCCACTCGGCCATGCCCCCTCATTTTGGCACATGGAACACCCCAAACTAGAGTATCTATTTGAACAAAACAGAAGTCTACTCTCCATCATCGAAACTCAACATCAATTTTACGAACATCAAGGGTCACACCCACAACACAGATATTCAGCACTGAGAATTTACTCTACTCAGCTGCACTGTGCCCGAGTCTGCGTGACCCATATCTCAGACTGCTGTCTGGGTACTGGTCCAAGTCTGCGTGACCCACAGCTCAGACTGCTGTCTGGGTACTGGTCCGAGTCTGCGTGACCCACAGCTCAGACTGCTGTCTGGGTACTGGAAGCACTTTGCCTCCACTCAGCTGAACTGTGTCCGAGTCAGCGGGGTCACAGCTCAGACTTCTGTCTGGGTACTGGTCCGAGTTTGCGTGACCCACAGCTCATACTCCTGTCTGGGTACTGGTCCGAGTCTGCGTGACCCAGACTGCTGTCTGGGTACTGGGTGCCCTCTGTCTCCACTCAGCTGAGCTGTGACCCAGCTTGCGGAGCTCACGCACCGGGCTGTGACTACGAGCCGCCGTGGGGGTACTCTGCGCTCGGCAGGTCAACGCGAGCCCGGGCCGATGACCTGGGCCGGGCGGCAGTCAGATCACGACCGCTTCGTTATGCAAACTAGATTGAATTCCATTACGCGGGGATAAGAAATGACCTCTGTTCTCTGTTCACAGTCTGTTCATTTTGATGACGTCGGAAGTCTGTTGCCAGGATCCACTACACATGGAACTTCGCGCCCTACCTCCTGACACTAACCATTCAAGTTTATTGCAAATAATGTTGTCTCTACAATGTTGATAAAAATTCCACCTTAAAGGACAAGGGCCGTATGTGGCGTGAAGGAAAACTGAGCCACAACCAGCAAGTTGCACGGAGTTGTCCCTGTTGGCATGGTTGTCATTTCCACTGGACCATCTTCGCAGCTTTTTTCCCGGCGCAAATGTGCACGAAGTCCATGCATTCCTAGTTGTGCTCGCCAAGGAGATCAGCTTGCGCGGTGACTTGTTCATTGCACCCGGCAGGTCCAGGAATAGCGGGAGACCGCTGAATGGTGGGGTTCGGCGTACGTGAATATGGTGCTGGGGTGTTGGCCAGTATGCTGCGAAGCTCCGTGCCCCAAGGATGGCTGGTGATCACCAAAGGAGGAGCTGGTGGCTCTAAAAAGAGCCGAACACGACTCTATCTTGGGCTGAATGGTTGAAGAAGGCCGACGACCGAAATGTCTCCGGCTCTTTTTAGAGCCACCAGCTCCTCCAAAGATTTTCACCAGATGTCCGTGAGATGCCAAGCCCCGAGGCATACTGGCCACCACTCCAGTCCAGTGATCTGTATCTATAACTACGCATGCTCTTCAGCGAAGAGCAGCACAGAGCAAAGCAAATATTTGGTCGCGTTTCTAGAGTGACTTTATGGGTTCAAGTTTTCATCCTTGGTTTCTTCTGATAAATGGCCTTGGCCAACTTTGGCTAACACAGCGGCGACAAAAAGCTAATAACAACACTGGCAAAATATATCCAAGGTATTGACATGGAACTAGCATCGGAGACCCACTTACTGCAGCCGCTAACCAGCGCTATCGGTAGCGAATCGCTGGCGCGCCACATTTGTCTCCGTGTCTCTCACTCAGCGCACGTGGGCGGTGACCACGCTATCACTCGGTAGCTTGGTTTACTTTATTACTGGTTTCACATCACTTTGTTTTAATTTTGGTAGGCCTCTCAGATGGCGAGAAAAGGCATCCGTTTTAGTAGAAGTGCGCGTGATTCAGATACACACTAATTTTGTGACTAAGTTGCACAAATAGTTGAAGTCGATGCATATAATTGTAAGAATACAATCATTACACATTCACCAAGTTTGACTAAAATATAATAATAAATATCCTGTCATGTCATACCCATGTCACTTCCTTGTCCCTGTCACATCCAGCTGTCACCATGACATGTCCAGCATGACGTGTCATAAATCATGACATGTCCAGCATGACGTGTCATCAATCATGACATGTTCATCACCATCAGACGCCACCTGCTATGGCCCGTGAACGTCGAACAACTGACATGCCTAGCTAGCTAGTCCCTAGCTATGCGATCACGATAGCAATATTGCTTAGCATTGGAGCACCATTCAAGCCGAAGATTGAATCCAGATTGCAAGCGTGAGCACCGTGCAGGCTCGCCCGGTGTTCTGATGACCAATCGCTCAGGCAACGTTGATGAGTCTTGAGTCAAAGAAAAAAGTTGAGGGAGCGTGGGCGACTATGGACAGCTTACAGCCAGAATCAAGGAAGATAAAGTGTGTTTTCAGCGCTAAGCAGGCTTTGTAAGGTCGTGTTGGTTTTCAGACTGTCGTAGCCTTTGCACATAGTTGGTGAGCTATGCTAAGATGTGGTTCTGGGTAGGATATGTTCAGAAAGAAGCAGCAGCTTGCGATGACTAAACGGAATGAAGGCGCTTAAGAGGGCGCTACTAGAATACTGGTATGTCACTAGAATACTGGCATGTTACTAGAATACTAGCTTGTTACTAGCATACTGGTATGTTACTAGAATACGGGGGCTATATTGCTACTAGAATATGGGGGCTATTTTGCCGGGCTATATTGCTAAAATACGTACCCTACATCCCCATGATACTTAAGTGTTCCCTTTACATCTGGGGTGGCCGGACACTGTGCTGCACTTTGACTGGATTTGTCAGCTGATTTATACCTTATTTATCGACCTGTCTCCCAATTTTCTCTGGCATCCTTTTCTCGGCTATATTTTGGTTCCATAGCGCAGGGACTGATGCGGTAATTTTCTTCGCTGTCATATCTTAGCATCTCTACCTTTGGCAACCGTTTACGTCTGCGACACAATTGGTTATTTTTCCACAGGGACGGTGGAGAACGCACTGACAATCGCATCTTATGAAGTGGTGGAATAAAGAAGAAAGAAACTTATTAGCATATCTTGTCTGATCCTCCTGTGATGTTCCTATTTTCTGAATTTACTAATTGGGGTGGTGGTGGCTGTGTGCCGTGTCACCCGACTCTGAGCGGCAAGCTGGCCAAGCAGACCGGACACTAAAGCAGCAGCGACGGCAGCGGCGACGGCAGCAGCGACAGCAGCGGCGACGGCAGCAGCGACGACAGCGGCGACGGCATTAGCGACGGCAGCAGCGACGGCAGCAGCGACAGCAGCGGCGACGGCAGCGGCGACGGCGGCAGCGACAGCAGCGGCGACGGCAGCAGCGACAGCAGCAGCGACGGCAGCAGCGACGGCAGCAGCGACGGCAGTGGCTAATCAGGACAGGCGTCCAAGCAGAAGAGCAACCACTCTGGAGTAGATTGAACAGCACACCGGTATCACCGGTATCACCGGTATCATCGACATACACCGCTGTTGGTGAGGTGACATGAAGCGCGGCGATCAGGGCGGCGGGGTATTCTGCTGGATAGACGGGTGCTGGCGTCTGTCGCGGTCGGTCGTGGACGCTCAGCTAAGTGAGTGTGATGTCGGTGGCGGACCGCGCGCCGTGCCGACGGTGCCAGGTGTCGGTGATCATCATGAATGATGCACCAGCGGATGAACGAGACGTGACGGGTTCAGCGCGGAATCATCGGATTTTCCGCAGGTCTTCGGAATTTCAATTGAGTTCGGTCGGCCGTCGCGCGAGGCGATGTGACGTAGTGGCGGACCAAAAGCCCAGCGTCACACGACATAACGCTGACCCTGCATTCCCGGCCACGTCACGTGACTGAGGCTGACCCTACAACCACATACATCATAGCGTGTTGCTGACCCTAAGCATCAGCTCACGCGAGACATTGTCTCAGGTCACGTGGCATAGTGGTGGTCCTACATCCCGGACCACGTGAGACATTGTCGACCATGCAGTCTCAGGTCACGTGGCATAGTGCTGATCCTACATCCCGGATCACGTGAGACATTGTCGACCATGCAGTCTCAGGTCACGTGGCATAGTGGTGGTCCTACAGCTCAGATCACGTGACGCAGTGTTGTCCATACAGCGCCAGGCCACGTGACGCGATGCTGGCCAACGTTGCCGGGTCACGTGGCTGGCGGCGGGGCCCGGCCGGCGGCGCGTCCTATAATGATGGGCCGGCTGTCGGTGGCAGGCGGCCGACCGACGGTGACACTGGCCGGACGACGGCCGGCCTGGTACCGGCCTGGTGCCGGCCTGGTGCCGGCCTGGTGTCGGCCTGGTGCCGGCCTGGTGCCGGCCAGGTGCCGGCCTGGTGCCGGCCAGGCCGGAGGCTGGCGCACACCGCGGCACACCAGTCGAGTGTAGGCTGGCAGCAGGCTGGCCGCTGGACTGGCCACGTTGGTGGCCACCAGGCATGGCCAGTGTTCCTGACGGTAACCGCCCGGCAGCCACATGGCCGGTTAGTGTTCCTCACATGGGCAGTGCTCCTGATGTGCTGCACCGGGGGTTCGCCCGGCAGCCACATGGCCAGCTAGTGTTCCTTACATGGGCAGTGCTCTTGATGTGCTGCACCGGGGGTTCGCTCGGCAGCCACATGGCCAGCTAGTGTTCCTCACATGGGCAGTGCTCCTGATGTGCTGCACCGGGGGTTCGCTCGGCAGCCACATGGCCGGTTAGTGTTCCTCACATGGGCAGTGCTCCTGATGTGCTGCACCGGGGGTTCGCTCGGCAGCCACATGGCCGGTTAGTGTTCCTCACATGGGCAGTGCTCCTGATGTGCTGCACCGGGGGTTCGCTCGGCAGCCACATGGCCGGTTAGTGTTCCTCACATGGGCAGTGCTCCTGATGTGCTGCACCGGGGGTTCGCCCGGCAGCCACATGGCCAGCTAGTGTTCCTCACATGGGCAGTGGTCCTGATGTACTGCACCGGGGGTTCGCTCGGCAGCCGCATGGCTAGCTAGTGTTCCTCACATGTGCTGCACCGGGGGTTCGCCCGGCAGCCGCGTGGCCCATTAGCCCAATAGCACCCACCGAGTTGTGTGACGTTGTTATTGCTGGTTGGTTATTGATTTTACGACACATCGACCGTTGAGTGTAGCGTCGCCAATATCTCACGCCGATTGGTCGTGGGCGAAGAGTAGCGACCAGTGTTGGACTTTCACTTCTGGGTCCTGGATTCGGAGTGTATAACTTTCCACTTTGCCAAATTACAGGGTGTATACTGAAGCACCAAGTAATGGATTGTATACATTTTATAAGTAAAGAAGTGTATACATTTGGAAAAAATGCAGTGATGTTTCCTGGAATGAAGAATAAAAACCCGGGGGCATCGGTAGCATAGATGGTGGAGCGTCGGACTCGAATCTCGCGGCCGGCGGCATTTGCAGAGTCCACCCACGACCAATCGGTGTGATAGGTTGGCGACGTTATACAACCTTGCGGTTGAATGCGTCGTAAAATTACCCGAGATTCTTCTTCCTCAAGAATAAAATACCTTCAAGTTATTTGTTTGCTTCCTATCCTAGTGTCTCGCAGACAACCAGATGGGGTCCACCACACATCGTCGTCTGAAGTCATCCACTTTACGTGAGTGACTTATAATGCAACTTCCTGATCAATGGTAGAGAAAATGATCACAAAAGTATACTTAATCGATGTCAACCAAGTGCACATCTCCATACCTGTCACTCCTGACATGGTACCATTCAGGCAATTTTCATTGGGAAAATGCATCCCATATCTTTTATGCATATCGCTTCTGACTGCTTTATAATATAAGTATGAACGTTTTTATCCATGTCATTTGATGCAGAACATATCATTCTTCAAGGAAGCTAAAAAAAACATTATCCATGACTTTTCTTGGCGATGTTTTAAATAGCTCCGGCTGGAGTGGGAACGGGAGAGCGGTGAATCCATTCAATCCAAGAACGGACATTCGTACGCGGTCGGGCTGGTAAAGGTGAATTCCTTTATTTGGTTAGCGGAACGTAGTGGTTTTTGTTTATTGAACGAAGGATTTTCTTGGAAGCTCTTCGTTGCCATCCGGTTGGAATTGGCTGCATGTTTTGCTCGAGGTACGAGAGTTGGTATTTCCTGAATAGGTACCTACCTACCTATATCAAATGTATTCACGGTTATTCGAGTCATTGAGTTGGATAAACCAAAGCCATAAGCATATGTTGTGCGACGGGATATATTTGGGTAATGCGAGGAGCAGGAAATGTGACTATTAATTGCTGCGATGTATTGCCGACCAGCGTAGGAATGAACAAAACTGATTGTTTCGCTTTTGTCTGGGAAATCCTGTTTCCACTTGCCATGTTTTGAATGGTGAATGTTTTTCTTTAAAAAAAAGAGGGCTGGGCGTCTTCAGTGTACATAGACTTTGCAGATATCGTATATATGCATGCATTCAAACATTATTTGCGCACTTATGAAATGTTCATGGAATTGTTAGGTGCATCCTGTCCCCATCCTCCATTGAATCCATTATGCTGTTAACTTTTCTGGTGCTTCTGGGTTTCTGAAAGGATAAATTTGCAGTTTAAGGTGATATGATTTCTTGGATTTTGTTTTCATGCAATTCTTATGAATGTGCAAATGTTCATAATGTACCTACATGATGCTACCACACATTGTTTTTGGCAAGTGCAGTTGGGTAGCAAAATGACACCCAAAAAGTGGCTTGGAGTTGGTTGTGCAACACAGCATGACACATAATATTCAAAATGAAGACAAAAGATGCACCCTAGTTCTGGATGCAAGTAATCAATTTTTAATGGGAAATTTCTATACAATTTTTGTCCTTGAAAATTCAACCTAAACAACCTATTCTAACCTAACATAGCCTATACTAGCCTGGACTATTTTTTACTTAAAAACTTTTTTAATCCTGAAAGCTCCCCTAAGAAACTTGATACTTGTCTAACTTACAAAACAACCTTAATCTAACACAACTTAGTCAAACCTAATACCTTTGTATGCTCTATGGAGGTAAAATGTGTGTAAAACCTGTCTTGTGGACAGGTAGTAATGCCCATGAAAATTCCTATGCCATGGCAAAACGTGGCTCATCCACAATATTTTCGGTATTTTGGGGAAATGCTACCCTTTGTGGCTTACCAGTTGTGTGGATGCCACTCCGGCTATCATTGTTCAGTCATACATTCTTCTGGGCACATCTGGACTCTGTTCTGAGGTTTTTCACAACTGAAGAACATACACATGAGGGCATGGGTGGCTGTTTATTTATTCACCTGCACTGCACCAGACAGTTACACATGAACGAATGGAATGCTACGGAATGTTATGGAATATGGAATGATCGGTGATATCAGTGGATCAGTGCCAACTTACTACTATTGTATAATGACATCTAGCTGTATATTGTTCGTTAAGCATGTCTTCATCCAGCAATGCAAGGAGTGTATTTATTTGAGGAGTGTATAATTCTTTGGATGCAAAAGTTCCAAAAAAGGGACACTTTTCCAACGCTGGTAGCGACAGGTGAGACTCGAACCCACAACCTTCGATTGTGAGACGGGTAACTTACCCCTAGATCACTCGTCCCCACGTTGTTATTGCTGTTTGGGTTCGGCCAGCCTGCCACCGTGCAGGTGATATCGGCTGTTGCTGTGCGCACTGTGCTGGGTATGTTGCCGTCTGGTCTGTGGTGTGTCTGTGTGCGGCTGTGCGGGGTATGTTGCCGTCTGGTCTGTGGTGTGTCTTTGTGCGGCTGTGTAGGGTATGTTACCGTCTGGTCTGTGGTGTGTCTGTGTGTGGCTGTGCAGGGTATGTTGCCGTCTGATTTGTGGTGTGTCTGTGTGCGGCTGTGTAGGGTATGTTTCCGTCTGATCTGTGGTGTGTCTGTGTGCGGCTGTGTAGGGTATGTTGCCGTCTGGTCTGTGGTGTGTCTTGTGCGGCTGTGTAGGGCATGTTGCCGTCTGGTCTGTGGTGTGTCTGTGTGCGGCTGTGTAGGGTATGTTGCCGTCTGGTCTGTGGTGTGTCTGTGTGCGGCTGTGTAGGGTATGTTGCCGTCTGGTCTGTGGTGTGTCTGTGTGCGGCTGTGTAGGGCATGTTGCCGTCTGGTCTGTGGTGTGTCTGTGTGCGGCTGTGTATGGTATGTTTCCGTCTGATCTGTGGTGTGTCTGTGTGCGGCTGTGTAGGGTATGTTTCCGTCTGGTCTGTGGTGTGTCTGTGTGCGGCTGTGTAGGGTATGTTGCCGTCTGGTCTGTGGTGTGTCTGTGTGCGGCTGTGTAGGGTATGTTGCCGTCTGGTCTGTGGTGTGTCTGTGTGCGGCTGTGTAGGGTATGTTGCCGTCTGGTCTGTGGTGTGTCTGTGTGTGGCTGTGTAGGGTATGTTGCCGTCTGGTCTGTGGTGTGTCTGTGTGCGGCTGTGCTGGGTATGTTGTCGTCTGGTCTGTGGTGTGTCCGTGTGTGGCTGTGTAGGGTATGTTGTCGTCTGGTCTGTGGTGTGTCTGTGTGCGCACTGTGCTGGGTATGTTGCCGTCTGGTCTGTGGTGTGTCTGTGTGCGGCTGTGTAGGGTATGTTGCCGTCTGGTCTGTGGTGTGTCTGTGTGCGGCTGTGTAGGGTATGTTGCCGTCTGGTCTGTGGTGTGTCTGTGTGCGGCTGTGAAGGGTATGTTGCCGTCTGGTCTGTGGTGTGTCTTTGCGCGGCTGTGCTGGGTATGTTGTCGTCTGATCTGTGGTGTGTCTGTGTGCGCACTGTGCTGGGTATGTTGCCGTCTGGTCTGTGGTGTGTCTGTGTGCGGCTGTGTAGGGCATGTTGCCGTCTGGTCTGTGGTGTGTCTGTGTGCGGCTGTGTAGGGCATGTTGCCGTCTGGTCTGTGGTGTGTCTGTGTGCGGCTGTGTAGGGTATGTTGCCGTCTGGTCTGTGGTGTGTCTGTGTGCGGCTGTGTAGGGTATGTTTCCGTCTGATCTGTGGTGTGTCTGTGTGCGGCTGTCTAGGGTATGTTGCCGTCTGGTCTGTGGTGTGTCTGTGTGCGGCTGTGTAGGGTATGTTGCCGTCTGATCTGTGGTGTGTCTGTGTGCGGCTGTGTAGGGTATGTTGCCGTCTGGTCTGTGGTGTGTCTGTGTGCGGCTGTGTAGGGTATGTTGCCGTCTGGTCTGTGGTGTGTCTGTGTGCGGCTGTGTAGGGTATGTTGCCGTCTGGTCTGTGGTGTGTCTGTGTGCGGCTGTGCTAGGGTATGTTGCCGTCTGATCTGTGGTGTGTCTGTGTGCGCGCTGTGTTGGGTATGTTGCCGTCTGGTCTGTGGTGTGTCTGTGTGCGGCTGTGTAGGGCATGTTGCCGTCTGGTCTGTGGTGTGTCTGTGTGCGGCTGTGTAGGGTATGTTGCCGTCTGGTCTGTGGTGTGTCTGTGTGCGGCTGTGTAGGGTATGTTGCCGTCTGGTCTGTGGTGTGTCTTTGTGCGGATGTGCTGGGCATGTTGCCGTCTGGTCTGTGGTGTGTCTGTGTGCGGCTGTGTAGGGCATGTTGCCGTCTGGTCTGTGGTGTGTCTGTGTGCGGCTGTGTAGGGTGGTGGCAGTTGGATAGTTGGTGGTGGCTTTGCGACGCACTGAACAGCCGAGGCCACATTACGTCTCCTGCCTCTCATCCTGGTAGGACGGCAAGCACCGCGAGGAATCGAACCCAGTACCTCTAGCATGCCAGACGCTCAGCTTAGCCACTGAGCTGTCGACGCCCGGGGCTAGGTGAGGGGCGGGGGGAGGGGGCAGGGAATGTCGAATTGAGCATAGCTGACGAGGACAGGACGATGGGTGCTGTCGTGAAGACAGTGGACGAGTAGGGATGAGTAGAGATGAGTAGAGATGAGCTAAGATGCTGATTTGCAGATGTCGAAAGGCAGCAAATGACTGAGTAAGGATGGGGTGCCAGCCCGGACGGTGCCGGCTTGGGGTATCTGGGGTGTAGATGATGCGGTATGGACGAGCCATCGCACAGTCTCTCTTTCACAATATTTAACATACAATGCAGCCTTTGGAACTTTTAGTCAAAGTATAGCTGCGCTTGGACGCCATCCGTGCGCATGTTTCTTTCTCATCCATACACCAGCTGAGTTGAATGAAGAGCTTTCATCAATAGAAATAGCCGCTACAGTCACTGGCCGCCATTGATTGGTTGACAGTTTTTCCCATCACTATCAAAAAGTACTTAGTCATCTGCCGTTGCGTAAGACGAAATATACGACCCTCAATATACCAGGAGGTGCTGAGTTTACATGAAAAGTAACGTTAGGATTATGCTATATTACTCAACGTTTCGGCCAGGGGCCATCGTCAGGAGTGCCGATTCAAAATATGGGTGCATAGCCACCAAATAGCTGGCGGCATGGGCGGATGCTGAAATAAGTATGGCTAATTTGGGATACAAATGAGTGTTGATTCTAACCAGGTGCGAATTGTTGTTTCGACCCATAGGCAAGGTTCAGATGGTGCGAGGTGAAGTGTTGACATCGTTTTCGATGATTCCGAAATATTGTCCGAAAACCCCATCATTTAGTAGCTAGGGGTGGCATTAGACAACACATTCAATTTTGTCCTTCAAAGTGAACCGAACCCAGAGCATCTCCTAACACGTAAAAGTTTGTCGGAGTTCAGGTTATGTCGGTGATGAAGGATGCCGTTGCGAAAGTCGATGAACTTTGTAAGCATGTGAGCCAAGTTGTCCATCATCCTATCACACCCACTTTTGGTGAAATATGGTCAATGGCGACACGAATTGTAGATGATTCGCGTTTCTTCGCGGAAAACAACACGAAATGTTACCACTTAGGAAATACGACGTCAGTGGCCTGACATGGCATCCTCAATTTTTAGCACCACTTTACTCTACAACACCCGGGTCCGTCACCACCTGCAACGCTGACAAGCCAGCTGTGACAGGTCAGACCCGCTCTGACAGTGGTGTGACCAGCCAGCTGTGACAGATCAGACACGCTCTAACAGTGGTGTGACTAGCCAGCTGTGACAGATCAGACACGCTCTGACCCTGACCTGACCAGCCAGCTGTGACAGATCAGACACGCTCTGACCCTGACCTGACCAGCCAGTGTGACAGATCAGACCAGTTCTGACACTGGTGTAGCCAGCCAGCTGTGACAGATCAGACCCGTCTGACCATGCCTGACAGCCAGCTGTGACAGATGAGACCCGTCTGACCATGACCTGGCCAGCCAGCTGTGACAGGTCAGACCCGCTCTGACAGTGGTGTGACCAGCAAGCTGTGGCAGCTCAGGCCTGCTCTGACCCTGACCTGACCAGCCAGCTGTGGCAGATCAGACCCGTCTGACCATGACCTGACCAGCCAGCTGTGACAGATCAGACCCGCTCTGACACTGACCTGACCAGCCAGCTGTGACAGGTCAGAGCCGCTCTGATCTGACCTGACGAGCCAGCTGTGACAGATCAGACCCGCTCTGACACTGACCTGACCAGCCAGCCGTGACAGATCAGGCCCGCTCCGACCATGACCTGACCAGCCAGCTGTGACAGGTCAGACCCGCTCTGATCTGACCTGACGAGCCAGCTGTACAGATCAGGCCCGCTCGACCTGACCTGACCGCCAGCTGTGACAGGTCAGCCCTGCACTGACCTGACAAGCCAGCTGTGACAGGTCAGACCAATTCTGACCCTGACCTGACCAGCCAGCTGTGACAGATAAGGCCCGCCCTGACCCTGACCCGACCAGCCAGCTGTGACAGGTCAGGCCCGCTTTGACCTGACCAGAGCCCGCCACCCTCAGCCGCTGCTACCGGCGGTGGCCGCATCTACTCACCTTGCCAATGTCGTGCATTAGACTGTAGCGGAACATCCAGTCCAGCTTGATTTGGTCGTTCTCGAGTATGTCCTGCAGACTGCCCTTGGGACAGTATTCGGTGAACAGCGCCTGCTGCGGCGGCTCCACCGACATGCCAATGAAGCGCACCAGGTGGTCGTGGTGCAGGTCCTTCATCTGGTGACACACCGACACCGGTCAGACTGACACATAGTGGAGGTCCTTCATCTGGTGACACACCGACACCGGTCAGACTGACACACGGTGGAGCTCCTTCATTTGGTAACACACTGACACCGGTCAGACTGATACATAGTGGAGGTCCTTCATCTGGTGACACACCGACACCGGTCAGACCGACACACGGTGGAGGTCCTTCATCTGGTGACACACTGACACCGGTCAGACTGACACATAGTGGAGGTCCTTCATCTGGTGACACACTGACACCGGTCAGACTGACACATAGTGGAGGTCCTTCATCTCGTGACACACCGACACCGGTAAGACTGACACATAGTGGAGGTCCTTCATCTGGTGACACACTGACACCGGTAAGACTGACACATAGTGGAGGTCCTTCATCTGGTGACACACCGACACCGGTAAGACTGACACATAGTGGAGGTCCTTCATCTGGTAACACACCGACACCGGTAAGACTGACACATAGTGGAGGTCCTTCATCTGGTGACACACCGATACCGGTCAGACTGACACATAGTGGAGGTCCTTCATCTGGTGACACACTGACACCGGTCAGACTGATACATAGTGGAGGTCCTTCATCTGGTGACACACCGACACCGGTAAGACTGACACATAGTGGAGGTCCTTCATCTGGTGACACACCGACACCGGCAAGACTGACACATAGTGGAGGTCCTTCATCTGGTGACACACCGACACCGGTAAGACTGACACATAGTGGAGGTCCTTCATCTGGTGACACACTGACACCGGTAAGACTGACACATAGTGGAGGTCCTTCATCTGGTGACACACCGACACCGGTCAGACTGACACATAGTGGAGGTCCTTCATCTGGTGACACACCGATACCGGTAAGACTGACACATAGTGGAGGTCCTTCATCTGGTGACACACTGACACCGGTCAGACTGATACATAGTGGAGGTCCTTCATCTGGTGACACACTGACACCGGTCAGACTGATACATAGTGGAGGTCCTTCAGCTGGTGACACACCGACACCGGTAAGACTGACACATAGTGGAGGTCCTTCATCTGGTGACACACTGACACCGGTCAGACTGATACATAGTGGAGGTCCTTCATCTGGTGACACACCGACACCGGTAAGACTGACACATAGTGGAGGTCCTTCATCTGGTGACACACCGACACCGGTAAGACTGACACATAGTGGAGGTCCTTCATCTGGTGACACACTGACACCGGTCAGACTGATACATAGTGGAGGTCCTTCATCTGGTGACACACCGACACCGGTAAGACTGACACATAGTGGAGGTCCTTCATCTGGTGACACACCGACACCGGTAAGACTGACACATAGTGGAGGTCCTTCATCTGGACATGACACCGGTAGGACTGTACATAGTGGAGGCTCATCTGGTGACACACCGACACCGGTAAGACTGACACATAGTGGAGGTCCTTCATCTGGTGACACACCGACACCGGTAAGACTGACACATAGTGGAGGTCCTTCATCTGGTGACACACCGACACCGGTAAGACTGACACATAGTGGAGGTCCTTCATCTGGTGACACACCGACACCGGTAAGACTGACACATAGTGGAGGTCCTTCATCTGGTGACACACCGACACCGGTCAGACTGATACATAGTGGAGGTCCTTCATCTGGTGACACACCGACACCGGTCAGACTGACACATAGTGGAGGTCCTTCATCTGGTGACACACCGACACCGGTCAGACTGACACATAGTGGAGGTCCTTCATCTGGTGACACACCGACACCGGTCAGACCGACACACGGTGGAGATCCTTCATCTGGTGACACACTGACACCGGTCAGAATGATACATAGTGGAGGTCCTTCATCTGGTGACACACCGACACCGGTCAGATTGACACACAGTGGAGGTCCTTCATCTGGTGACGCAGTGACACCGGTCAGACTGATAAATAGTGGAGGTCCTTCATCTGGTGACACACTGACACCGGTCAGACTGACACATAGTGGAGGTCCTTCATCTGGTGACACACTGACACCGGTCAGACTGACACATAGTGGAGGTCCTTCATCTGGTGACACACTGACACCGGTCAGACTGACACATAGTGGAGGTCCTTCATCTAGTGACGCAGTGACCGGTCACACTGTGACATCGTGTACATTATGCGTCGTGCACAACGCACGAACAGCGATCGGGGAACATTTCGTAATATGATTAGACGCTGCTCACCCCGTTATGCCCCACAAACAGTTCCATTAGAGCAGCCGGGACGTAGCTAATTGGAAATATTTTTTTATACAGACAGATTGCATGTTTCCACATGCACGACGTTACACTACAGCAACATATTCGTGCCAAGGGGACAGCAAGCTTTCCTCTCGAATACAGCCGCTGGTGATAATTGCTATAATAGCAAGCCAGAAAAGGCAAAAATATATGTTGATGTGTATTTCCCTCTCGTATGAACTTCGCAGCGACAGACGGCCCGAGACTCCATGGCTCGGGTCTCGGTGGTCCCGGATTCAGTGGCTATGTGACACGGTGACTCGGCAACCCGATATTCGGCGGTTCTGGACTCGGCGGTTCTGGACTCGTTGGCTCGGGACTCTGGACTTTGTGACTCGGGACTCGATGGTGGCTCGGGACTCGATGGCCCGGGACTCGATGGCCCGAGACTCAGTAGCCCGGGACTCGACGTCCCGGGACTCGACGGCCCGGGACTCTGGACTCGGCGGCCCGGGACTCGGTGACTCGGTGACTCTAGACTCGGTGGCTCGGGTCTCGGTGGCTCGGGACTCAGTGACTCGGGACTCAGTGACTCGGGACTCAGCGACTCGGGTCTCGGTGGCTCGGGACTCAGTGGCTCGGGACTCAGTGACTCGGGACTCAGTGACTCGGGATTCCGCGACTCGGGTTTCGGTGGCTCGGGACTCAGTGACTCGGGACTCAGTGACTCGGGATTCAGCGACTCGGGTTTCGGTGGCTCGGGACTCAGTGACTCGGGACTCAGTGACTCGGGACTCAGTGACTCGGGACTCAGTGACTCGGGACTCAGTGACTCGGGACTCAGTGACTCGGGACTCAGTGACTCGGGACTCGATGAATCGGTGGTTCGTGAGCCCCAGTCCACACGACTACGAGATCAATCGTGTTCGGCACAGCAGCAAGTCACATTCGTTAAGTCGTTCCACGGCACCCTTACTCTGCATGCTAAATCTCCCGCACTCAGCTGCGTGTCGCGGACAATTTTCAGTCGCGGCGTCATGATCCAAGTGCAACGAACGCGGCGCGACCGAATCCCGTCGCGACATATCTGGCGCACGCGGTTTGACTTCGCCTCCATCGACCAGGTGCGACCGCCGGGGAGCCGCTTGTCGCCGTCTCGTCCCTCCAGCCCCCTGCCGTCGTTTCCATGTGATGGTGGGCGCCCGCCGATGGTAGTGACGATCCGCGGCACCAATTCCCAGCCGCTACATCCGGCTCGTCCAGCACATCCGGCACATCCGGTACATCCGGCACATCCGACTACCTCACCTCCCCATCCCTGCTGCAACTCGCTGGATGTCTATTTGTGATGAAAGTTGAGCAGAATGTCCGCTGATGCTGCAATAAACATCTCCAGCAATGTCACGTGAAGGCGACCAGAAAAGAAAAACGGCGTCCGAGTTGCGCTGTTGCGGTTCATTCCACCGCTCCGGTTGGCCATTCTCGGCCGTTCCGAGTGATTTATCGATGATTGTTGATTTCGATACCGACAAGGCCATACGACCAATGTTCGATTCTGTCGTGTATGATGGTGTACGGCTTTCGTAAGTGAGCTTGTGGTTTCACCCACCGCCCATGGTCGGACGACCCTGAAACGGATTACGGTGCCTCCGGGTCTATATCAAAGCCTCTAATATTCATAGCTTCCAATGCATAAAAACGTCCAGTGTTCACGAACCCCAATGTATAATAATCTCCACGACAGCTTTGAGGTCAAGATATACTGGTGGTTATGACCATTGGAGGTAGTAATATATTGGAGGTTATATTAATTTGAAGTTATTATACATTATAGGTGATGTCCATTGTAGGCTGTGAACGCATCAGCTAAGCGCTGTTTTGGAGGCTATGCTACATGCGAGGTTTTGAACTTTGGAGGTTTGATATATTGAAGGTTATATGAACATTGGAAGATATGATTTACTCCCATTTCTCTGCAGGAATAGCTCAGGGCTGAGAGTTTATATTCGGTCGGGCTTCGCATTACGCTGTATCAACCCTGGAGGTATGTCTGAGACTGACTGTTGGAAACCGCTGTATGACTGTCGGGGTGTAATCTTGTGGAGTAGTATGTTTGAAGATCGATCTGTTTGCAAGTTGGAGATTGTGTGTGCACGTTATTAACAAGAGATTGAGATGGTGTCAGGCTGGGTTTGTTTGAAGACTTGGATGCAGATGTGTGAGATGGCCCAGAGCCATTGAAATTATAACAGAGTTCACAAAATCGCGAACGTCGAGGTCCATAGTCTATTCACGTGCCTAATAGAAGTTTACGTCAGACAAAGTGCGAACATGTCTGATAAAGCTCTGGGGAGCAAAACTTCCCTACAATATTCTGTCCGATAGTACATACCCTTTTTAGCTCGATCAGCAGGTGGCGGTTAATGTCGATCTTTTTTCCTCCCAACATCTTGATGGCGACGACGGAGCCCTGTGAAAGAAAGCAGACAGGTTGTAGCAGCATTGGTGTGACAACACAACACATAGGTGACGGGCCACAGGCGAGCTCGCCGTGTGGTGTGATAGCACAATGCACTGGTGAGGGGGGCTCGCCGTGTGGTGTGACAACATAATACACATGTGATGGAGCCGCAAGAGGTATCTCCATCTGGTGAGACGACACACCGCGGTATCGATCGACGCGAATTATTGTGTCTTTTATGAATTTAATCTTACCGTTTTCCCAGATACACGATCGCACCAGCCCCGCCGGATACGCTGACGATTATGGTCGGCAAAATGTCACGGCAGCTCAAAACGGCTGGACTTTTTCCCGAACGATCTGACAATCAAAGATGTCACGGAGTTCGCGACGCCATTATCTATGCGCCAGCACATCAACGACATATAACAAGGTGTCGACATTGCCAAGCAGATGCGGAACTGAAATGGGATGGGACAGTGTGCAGTCAATACCGCGAGTCTTTCGGCAGAACCGCTGACGGCAGAACTGCCACGATGCCACTGCTGATGGTAGAACTGCCTCGATGCCACTGCTGACGGTAAAGCCTCATATGTGGTCCGACATATGCACAGTAAAGCTTCCTGATGACTTCCTCACTTCTGTATGATACATTACTATTTATTGCCCCGAGCATTCTCAGAGCCTTCTTCCTGGCTTCCTTGGTCTGTTCTGATGCCCCCAAGTTTGTGTTTAGAATAACACCTAAGTCCTTCTGATGAGTCACCGATAGTACCTGGCCACCCATCAAGTATGGAGCCTTCGTATGCTGCCTACCTACATGCATGATTTTGCACTTACCAAAAATAAACTTCATTCGCCGTTCTTCGGACCACTTCACAAGTTCGTCTAAGTCTTTCTTCAGCGAGATACGCTCATCGTGACCTGTTATTGCCCTAAATACCTTCAAATAATCCGAAAATGAAAAACCTTACTGCTTAGGCAACTTTCAAGGCTATTTTCAAGGACTGGCTTGATGGCTGATGGCACATCCGGATATTTCACATGCTTCTGTTGCTTTCGATTTACTCCTTTCAGATCTGTCATGCAAAAATAGCAGTCGGTGGTATGATCCTTTCCATCCCGCCACCCCGTGGGAATGCCGAACGGGATGGATTTCAGGGTCTTGTTCTTCCAGGCTCGTAGGCCTTCCATACATGACTTGCAGCAGATTTGAGGGGCAAAGAGCTTGTCCTGATCACCACCCAATTCTCACTTCTCTCCGCTACTGATATATCATACTGCAGTATGCATACTGATACATCAGTGTGTGAGTTGTTACCTTTGACGTAGTGTGAAAACTTGAGCTAATCGAGAAAAATGATTGAGCATTTTCGGATTCAGCACACGAAACTTGTATTGGAACAGCTGAGAAACTTCCGACCTTTTGAGAAAAAAAAAGTTTTGAGACGCAGGCCAGTGTTATCATAGCATGAGCTACTCTTAAGACAATATCTCTACATATTGTACTGGTGCAGACATTTATTTCGCGCGACATTCCTGTCCCTTATTTGACAGTTCCCGACATCATGTCTACGCAACATTATTGCAAGTGAAGACGTCCACTTCGAGCTGCAGTGATCATGTAATTGCGCTCATTATTTCTGCCATAGATGTTCACTTGGATACCCCTGCAATGGATAGTACACGATATACCTTTTATGAAGCTAGACACTGATACAGATGTTTTAATGACATAAAACCCCAAACATACATGTATATATATAAAATGCCTTTCAATGCGTATGGATGCGTTTTTTCAAACTTAGGAGGTAACATAGCGCCACCCTGATGTACACCCAAATTCAACACCAGCGATAGTATTATTGTGATGGATTGCTGTTGTGTCTCACTGACAAATACCCCATGAGGCGAAATCGTGCAAATATAATAGTCGATGTGACAAAAATTAAGTATTGAAGGGACGTCTATGGCCCAGAAATGCTTACGGTGCAATAAAAGTAGGCGGTCGCGAAACGTTACGCGTACCAAGAAGCATTTGGAGCTAGAGCCAATCGATAGGTCAGCAATATTAGAGGGAACGTGCCTTCTCCAGAAAATATTCCCGGGACAGCACACATATATCGAAGAGTTTTGCTGACGAGACAAGAGTATACGCAATGAAAGTTAGGACATAACAACAATGGCATTCAATTTACTCAATGAAATCCCAGAGGTGACTCCAGTAGGTATTACATTCAGTTTGAATATTTCGACTGACTATTGAAGTCTCTTTCCCAATCCAATGAATACCACATATACCGATTCACAATGGAGAGACAGTTCCAGCTGAAAAGTAGAATTTCAGCTGAACACGTGGAACCATAGAAGAAGCTGTGCTCTTTCCAACGACACGCTTACTTCCTGAACAATCGCTTCCCCTACCTCGCAATTTGCTTGTCTCAGGTATCACCGACGGCAGCACAATTATTTTCGGGTTACTACAGGTTAGTTTCTCAGTATTGCTGTCGTGTGTCAGTACTGTTAACGTCATTAGCGTCGGCTAATCAGCTTGCGAATTGTTCACACTACAAAAGCAGCAGCACTCCGTGTACATGGTGGCGCTCAACAGCGTCGACGATCAAGTAACTATTGATGAATTATTTATATTGATCTTGCACTTTTAAGATCACTCCAGGCGATTTTCTGTTCTATAACAAGGTGCTATGTTCGTTTAGACTGTGATGTATCTACGACAATGATATTAATGCTAGTCTCCAGGAAAGCAACTTGAACAATCTGCGCTCATGGTGCCACACATATGTGTGAGAGAGGTGAGACCCTCGGCCTCTACTACCTTTTTTCCATTTGTCTCCGATGCGCTGATTATCGTGTAATCATCCGTCAGCAGATCTCTCTGCAAGGCTGGACCCCACGCCCGTGGTACTGTTGAATCATCAGGCGTTCCAGCATCAAGAGCAGATGAACTATGGACAAATAAGCTTGGAAACTTGAATTATTGATGTTGGAGACTCCAAATGCTGCACATTCTGATGGCTTAAGCAATTGTTCCCAGTGTCATACAACGCTGGAACGTGCTTTTAGAAAATCGTCCACAACTGGGACTGGCCCATATTCGATAACAGAAGAGAATCTATGTAATGATTCCCTTCTGTCCTTTCTTCTAATGGGTTTATATAATGAAGTGGAATATGATCGAGGTGTGCTCAGCATGTTCAACAACGTGTGCTTATTAAATACACACCGTAGCTGAAACTATATTATATTTATATATAATATATATATATATATCACGCGCCCCTCCCCAACCTGGAAATGTACGACAGCATACCAACGGACCGAGACCTGGGTAAATGATGCAGTCGACACCACTGTACCGCAGTCGACACTGCCTGGCCACTCCTGACACCGCCGACGCCCATCGACTCATGCGGGAGGAGTGGATTGTGCCGTTCCTTGGCACTCCTGGCACCGCCGATACCGACCGACTCGTGCAGCAGTGGCCTGGGCCGTGCGCCGTTCGCACACACATCCACTCAGGGAGGCGTGAAAATCCGGTTAGCATGCGATCAATATGATCCGCTATGCATGCGATCGAGCCCGTCAGAGGTAACAACTTTTCAGATCTGGCATTTTCCAGATGCGCTCGAGTCGAATCCATTGTTGTGACGGAACCGTCCAATCGGACGATGCCGAGGTGATGAGCCTGGCTATGATTCCTACGTTCAAACGCCCGTCGGCATACCGCCCTACAGCTTGGAACTATAGGAGAGCAGATGGTGACACCATGAGCGGATCGCTGAAGTTCATTTCCTGCAACGCCATGCATGTGACTGTGGACGAATTGCCAGATATGGTGTGTGATGCATTAGAAGCGGCAGTACAGGAACACGTGCGGTCAGCTATATTGCGCTGAGGGACAGAAACGGAGACAGAGACAGAGACAGAGACAGAGACAGAGACAGAGACAGCGACAGAGACAGCGACAGCGACAGCGACAGAGACAGAGACAGAGACAGAGACAGCGACAGAGACAGAGACAGAGACAGAGACAGAGACAGAGACAGAGACAGAGACAGAGACAGAGACAGAGACAGATGCAGAGACAGCGACAGCGACAGCGACAGCGACAGCGACAGCGACAGCGAAAGCGACAGAGACAGAGACAGACACAGAGACAGAGACAGAGACAGAGACAGAGACAGAGACAGAGACAGAGACAGAGACAGAGACAGAGACAGAGACAGAGACAGAGACAGAGACAGAGACAGAGACAAAGACAAAGACAAAGACAAAGACAGAAACAGAGACAGCGGCAGAGACAGAGACAGAGACAGAGACAAAGACAAGACAGATACAGAGACAGAGACAGAGACAGAGACAGAGACAGAGACAGAGACAGAGACAGAGACAGAGACAGCGACAGCGACAGGGACTGAAACTGATACTGAGACTGAGACTGAGACAGAGACAGAGACAGAGACAGAGACAGAGACAGAGACAGAGACAGAGACAGAGACAGAGACAGAGACAGAGACAAAGACAAAGACAAAGACAAAGACAAAGACAAAGACAAAGACAAAGACAAAGACAAGGTCAAAAGACAAAAGACAAAGACAAAGACAAAGACAGAGACAGAGACAGAGACAGAGACAGAAACAGAAACAGAGACAGCGGCAGAGACAGAGACAGAGACAGCGACAGATACAGATACAGAGACAGAGACAGAGAAACAGAAACAAAAAATTGAATCTGATTGAGCGGAACGAAACACCGCTTCATATGGGAATTATGTAGATAAGCGGCGTCGTCTTAATGCTTTGACACGCTTTAAATATCATCTATCCAGGTACGCGCTAAATGTCGCTATGTTGGCATAGTCAAACTCTATGCAATATTGGAATACAAGCGGATATCTTCATTGCATCTCGTAACTGGAATGCTTCTTCATTTCTTTATTCACTACCTTCCTCTATGTCGCATGTCCGATACACAGTCACTGTTCGACTATGCGTGTAGTTTAGTATCCAACTGCTGATGCATTTGCTATATGTTGTAATACTTTGAATCCTTCAAAGGTGCAGTTCCCTGGCTTCTCCAGCTTAGTTCTCCATCACCTTAACACGATATAGCTTTTACACGACCCTGTTCCCCAACCACTAAGACTGCCCATGCTCGCTGAATCAATTCCCTGGTTGTTTATGGCTCCGATCACTGATCCAGCTCCCCAATCTCATTGTCTGACTGCGCTCCGCCGTCTCGTTCCTCGGTCCAGTTCCGTGCTCCATCGTCTCATTCTACTCCTTCACTCCGCAGTCCCGCTGTCTGGCCCTATTCTGTCATTCTATTCACCGGCACCGATTTTCGTTTCCTGATCTCGTTCCACGGTGCATTTCTTCGCTTTTTGCTTCTGAGTCCCATTTGGTGGTCGCGCTTCCGCGGCTTCCTAGCTGCATGTGCTTAAATTGACATAGCCACATGACAGGTGCGATGGCATTGTTATATTGTTCAGCCTTACAAAATCCCTGCACCCTATAATCTATACAAATCGTTTAACAGACCACATCACAGATACTCTCTAGACCTGGACCTGTGCTATGAAATGCTGGCGTATCACAATCCGTAACGGCGAGTGTAAGCATGATATTACATACTCTTAGATACGAGTCGTGGCGACACCAAAAACACACAAGCACGACGTCGATACTGTCTTGGAAAGGATACATATCCAGGGTTTGGGAAGTGGCAATACGCTACGTTATTTCATACATCATTTATCACTACACTGATGCAGAAGATATGGACTCTTAAAACGTGTAGCACCGTCGAGGAATTCGCTCATTTGCCGTGACTGCCAATCAAATAAGTTTTCCGTAACTGAGTTAATATTATCGGGCGGCATGCATATCAAGCACATATGTCTACTAGCGCGTCCGGGAACTGATATGAACTGAACTGAACTGAAATATTGATAATAAAGGTGGTCATCTATTTTCACTACCAAAAACTTCCACACAAAAGTCACGTGTTAAGATCGCCGTGAGATAAGGGAAGCTGGTCTGAATGTGCCGGTAGCTCTGGACATAGCAGAGAAACAGAGCCTGTGTTCGAAAGAGGGCACACACTTATGTACATCAGAGGATAATTTTGCATCCACTCGATCCGGTGCGTACCAAAGATCCCGAGTTCGACACTTGCGCCGTTCGGGACATTTCCCAATCCCGCGGCCCACTGGCGAAACAGTGTGGGCGGCGCCATTAGCCGTGAATGTGCATAAAGTACGTCGTGAAACACCCAAAAAGCAAACGATCCGGTGCGTGAGGCCCCCAGCTGCCCCGTCCAAACAGCGTTGCAATACCCCAGTACAGGGCGGAGGTGTGCATAACATTGCCACAAAACTTTTCGTCATTATAAATTGAAACGATCTAAGGACACAACACCTTGAAGAGATCGGGTCAATATAGTAGACGATGTCTAGTAGACGCTTTTGCATGAGTGATTATCATGTTGTGCACTTATTAGTCGTGCTTGTCCAACGAAACACCTGGGACTTCCGAACACATCAACACGCACAAGAGGAGAGCTTCAGAAGAAGGAGGCTTTGATTAAGACTTGCGGCGTGAGTGTCAGGCAAACATGTGAATTTAGCCGAGCTTAGGCTACCTTTCTAGGCTTTGACCATTTATCTGCACAGACTATTCAAGTCTTCCCGAAGAATGGCTGAGTGAGCCGAAGGGTCATTTTTGCGATTGTATACCTATCAGCTTGGAGGTTATTGTTATACAGAACACACAACAACGTTCGCGATCGTCACCTCAAGGTTCAGATATAACTGGATCTTAAGCTTATACATTACCGGTAATAATAAATGGCTGCTGCGTCGTGGAGGTATGACAAAGTAAGTTCAAAGCAGCTTCGAAATGTGGAAAGAATGCCCAATCATTGAAGCAACAAGGAAAGTTCGCTTTAAAGGCCATAGTGTAAATGTCAGACGGCTTAGGTGGCCTGGGAAGAAGATTCCCAATCTTTTTGCAATGGATGAATCCCCAGTTGTTGCAAACCGAAGCATGGCTACAAAACAGTGTTGTGCGAGCGGCATAACCGGAGTTGCATTGCTTAAAAGGCGAAGTGTCAAAAACTTTGACAAGAAGTCGAATCAAGGAACTTGGCGACATTTGTGATGCTGTGCTACGCTACCGTTCTTGTGAATACAGACCATGCTCGCGTGCTTACAGACTCCGAAAGCAATAGACGTGATATATACCGAACGTTGCATGATAATGCCAATATTGTCGCTATAAAGTTGCAATCTTTCACATATTTTTTTAAGCTCATTCACACGTTCGGCAGGCTGGCTGAGACCCGACAACTCGACCTGCTAGAACCGAGCACCTGGGATTGCGACGTATACCAGCAAACATCAGTGAGCCGCAGGCAGTCATGTCCGACGGCCTCCGAAGACACGTCCGACGGCCTCCGAAGGCACGTCCGACGGCCACCTAAGACACGTCCGACGGCCTCCTGAGACACGTCCGACGGCCACCTGAGACACGTCCGACGGCCACCGAAGACACGTCCGACGGCCACCTAAGACACGTCCGACGGCCACCGAAGACACGTCCGACGGCCTCCGAAGACACGTCCGACGGCCTCCGAAGGCACGTCCGACGGCCTCCGAAGACACGTCCGACGGCCTCCGAAGGCACGTCCGACGGCCTCCGAAGACACGTCCGACGGCCTCCGAAGACACGTCCGACGGCCTCCGAAGACACGTCCGACGGCCTCCGAAGACACGTCCGACGGCCTCCGAAGGCAAGTGTTTAAATGGTTTCGGCGCGAGCCTCCGACTTAATTAAACCTAAACAGGAAACTCGCGAATTCTGATATATTAGACACGGTGGCAAAGGATGTCGATTCCCTGGTGCGCATAGCCGTGGCTGCGATAAACTAAACCAGTCTAAATCGGGACGCTCAATGCGGGGCGGTGAAGATGAGCCAGAGCGCTCTGAGCGACCGTCTGTGGTTCACTGGTTACCGTGGTTCACCACAGGTCTGCCCAGGCAGTGAACCAACATCACCAGAGCCAGACGCCAGAGGACCACCTCGCCGCCACATCGCGTGGCCTCTGGCACTAGGGTACTTCAGGCTTCTGGCACTTCTGGGACCATGGGGTGATATATATACTAAGTAAGTGTGCATGGAACATACTCCTTTAAGCAGGCATGGATGTAGTTTAAAAATGAGTCGCAAGGTTTTCAATCCACATGTACTAAGATGTATCAAGGGAATAGGGCTGGATAGCTAGGGTAGGTAGGCATTGGTAGGTGTGTGGGATGTTGGGGGATGGTTTCTTTAGGATGTGGCGATGGTTGGGATGGGTCTTTTTGCCGGGCTCATGGTATCTTCCATTTACATACTTAACTGGATGAGCCCTTGTGGCTCTTATTAAGTCCGAACACTTTATGACTTCATGACTTCATGAGCGAATACTCATACAGTACGGTACAAACTGTAACATAGTTTATATTAAATACTGTTTCATCCGCCTCATTCATATAATTGTATAATCCCGCATTGCACAGCCTGTAATGCTGTACCCCGTAAGCCAGCCGGCCTACCGGCTGTTGCAACTGTAATGTGATCAGCACTGGTCCGTCCGGGCCGCCGTCGCCGGTTCTCGGCGCAACAGTTGATACAGCACTCTTGAGACAATGACGGGCCGCTGAACGTGGTCTGCTGCGCTACAGCTGAAACAGCACTCTTGAGACAATGCCGGACCACTGGACGCGGTCTGCTGCGGAACAGCAGCTGTTCGGCTGCTGCGTTCCCAGGGAACTGATCTCGATGTGACAGAGCCTGCTGAAATGTCGAAGTGTGCGGATCTGTCGCGGTCGACCGCATCTGCGAATTAAATAACTGTCTTTCGGCCTCTAAATTCAGCACGTATAACATAGCTGTCTTCCGTCTCATCGATACATTGTACGAACGTCCTTCTGAAGCGTGCGAATTGATGTTACTGCCGTTAATTTGCTTTTACCACTGCACAGCACACCAATTGCAGTCATTGAACTTTCGAGATTAGCAACACCCACGACTGTCCACTACACGTCATTGACAGAATCCAACAAATCGTAGCCCATAACGTAAACAGAAACTTTTCTTTCGTATGGATCCTGGGCAACGCCAACATCCCAGGCAACGAAGAAGCAGACCGGCTCGCAAA
Source organism: Imbricaverruca yamaguchii (assembly GCA_034440575.1). Classification (NCBI taxonomy): domain Eukaryota; kingdom Metazoa; phylum Arthropoda; class Thecostraca; family Neoverrucidae; genus Imbricaverruca; species Imbricaverruca yamaguchii. The sequence goes on from JAOTOL010001613.1 coordinate 1,624,166, forward strand.
GCAAGCCTTGGTATTGAACACTTACCAAAGCGTGGAATATTCGATAGACGATTGTAAAGCATTTATACAACGCCACATACGCCAGCATCAACAGAACATATGGGCACAACACAACTCAACACAAGAAAAATCCAACCATACCCACGCAATCAAACCAACGATAGGCACGTGGAACGCATCAAATCAATATCACCGGCGAAAAGAGGTCACCCTCTCTACACTCAGCATTGGTTGCACAGAACTAACACAGTCTCAATTAGAGGGTGACCAGTATACAACACCTCACTGCGGCACCTACAACACCACGCTAAGCATAGACTACATCCTGTTAGACTATAGTAGCTTTAGCTCTCAAAGACAACCACTTAAGGCATTCTGCCAGATAAAGGGCATTACCCTATCGCTTCCATCGCCTCTCCGTGACAAGCATTCAGAGCTCCTTCAATTGCTATTTGAATATCTTTATGCCACACAATTAGCAAGATCACTGTAGGCACCACACCACCAACTCACATCAGCTGACAATGCATGACAGCGCAACACTCGTAGGAAACACGTAAATAACCATCCCCGCATGGCGTCGGACGTACATGAGGCGATTTGTTTCCAAATTAGAAATCAATTGGTACCTAGCGGTGCCGTCTGAAATAGATCAGCCGACCTGCTTTAAAAAAACCCATAAAAACTAAAACCAAACATAAAACTAGCATGACGTAAAACGACTACCCAGAAGAACCATCGCATGTAGATGAGCCGATTTGTCTTGCAACTCATAACGTACACAGCTGCCCAGAGGAACAGCGGACGTAGAAGAGCCGAACTGCAAAACGCCGTACTAACCCAACTGACAACCCTGCATGGCATGTTTAGACTAACCCGCTACTAACAACTAACACGCGGCGGCCGGCGTGATAGGCGGTGTGGACAATTACCTCCTTGTTCTCATGCTAAGGATCCCTCGGTGCCCTTCGATAAAAGTAGGCTAATGTCTAATGCAATGAAGAATGGCTCTTAAGTGCTCCTGGGTTTTAGACATTGCGTGAGACGAAATGTACGACCCTCAATATACCAGGAGGTGCTGAGTTTACATCAAAAGTAGCGTTAGGGATTATGCTATATTACTCAATATAGCATAATCCCTCAAATCTCCACTATGCTTCAGTAATAAAGCATAATCCCTAACGCTACTTTTGATGTAAACTCAGCACCACCTGGTATATTGAGGGTCGTACATTCGTCTCACGTAGGCTAATGTCGGCACCCTGACAAAATAAGCTTCTCATCACTATCAAAACACCCCCAGCCCCACCCAAACTAAAAGTTATTTTATGGAGGAGTGGAGAAAAATTCAAACCACTTAGGCATCTGGGAGCTGTCCCCAACCCATCCGCTTTTACAGACAGACATGTAACATACTCGCTGTAAAGGCGGCGCAAATGACCTTTATGATCCGGCAGGCCTAAAAATCACTTTCCCCCACTTTCGAGAGTTGTCGCAACGCGCGGTCCTTCTAGACTTCATCACGACCCTGCGTGACGAATACGCTATAAAACCATCGGTTGGATTTGTCACACGCATGCGGTCAAACCAGGTCTAGGTCAAATGGGTCATGCTGTGTCACCGCGCCCCTGTTGTATGTTGCATGTTTGTCAGTCAAAATAGGCAATGAATATGAAAATCGTTATCATATCGCCGGTATATGACTTAAAAAATTCAGACCTTCACCGCACTCAAGACACGCTAGACATCACGCTCAATGTACAACGTCATACTATAATGACATATTATAATGATATTTCGCTTCCTATCCCAGCTCAATGCCCGAGGACCACCGCAGGCTAATAAAGGGTGCTAAATTCAAATTCAGCGCCTAGTTATATCTTCGGAACGTGCACACGAGAAGCTTTCAGCAAAATTGTGGAAACTGTCAGGATAACTCAGGTACCCAATGACCTCAGAGGTGATGCTTCGCCATGTTCTGGGTCATTGATAGGCACATAGTCAAGAACAGAACACTTTGTCGTCGTAAGTGTACCCATACACATCGAAAATATAATATATTCAAGCATGCAAAGCAAACATACACACTTGACTTAACATGGCCTTGAATCGGGCCACGAGTGGATCAAACCGACTCGGCACATTTGAAGACATGACGCCCAGATATGAATACATTCTCAGTCACGTGTACATACTAATTTCCCGGCACCATAAATTCAGCCATATTAGTGGAGGAATGTCATCATCTATAAACGGCATCATGACGTCATCTTTATTGGATCTATGATTACTGTGACTTAAAGTTCCCAAGTGTAGCCCAGTTTTCCACCTAAAGGTGCCCAATATTTGAGCTAGTTAGTAGCAGAGATGTTCGGGGCTCTTCAAAGGGATCCAAAGGGGAAGGAAAACCCTGCCCCAGTCACTCGCGGCATCGGCCTGTTTATTTGTTTATTGTCTATAGTCTCCAAGAGCATATCCAGCTGTTTACAGGAAAAGTGCGCTAACCATCTTAAAAATAATCATGACTTTAAACAGGTGAAAAGTTGGTATGACTGCATAGATGCAAACCATTGGCTACAAGATTCAGGTGTGAGCATGCGACGCGGTACACGCGTATCTAAGTGACTGCATCTTAACTGCGTCAGTGCGTCAGTGAGTTCGCGAAAATGTTTGCACTTAGTGGCTTCGCTCAAAATGCGTTCGTCTCTCTTAATAATATACTGAATAATCCACACCTAATGGTTTCCAAACATGTACATGGTACATGAAATGAGACAAGTTTCCTGTTTCTCCTGATTGCGACATATGATCCGAAGTTCTGCGATAAAATCGATGAGTCCGTCCGTCCTATCACAAAACACGTTTCGTAGAAGCATTGTATCGGCCTGTACGCGGCGAGTGAACACAGCCGCCATGCTATGAGCAAAGAATGTCCGGACATTGCAGAGATTTCAGCCTAAGTGCGTCACAACAATGTTTAGCTAATCGCATTAAAACGTATGCGCTAGCCTGTCTATCCGGGACAGATGATGTGTCGTGGCGTTAACAGTGCACGTTTCGAAAATTTGCTACCAGGTATTCCGGCTTGCATTCATCGAATAAACATACAAGGAGCTCGGTTCGCAGTTGACACAGTTCACTGCACATACTGTGCGAATGTCAATGTTCTGTCCAGGTAAACACCCAGGTCTCGCATCATAGTATCACGCCGTAGCGTCGTGTCGTGTACCTTGTACTCCAAACACACAGGAGCGTGACGTAAGGTCATTGTGAACGACCTGCATTTCAGAGAGTTCAAGGATAGCATCCAGTCTGCGGACCACTTGCTGCGGGAATCATAATCCCTCTGCAGGCGGGTCGCGCCATACACAGACGCTACCCACACTAAACATCTGACGTCATCAGCAAACATTTGGCATTCCGAGTCAATTCGGGAAGGCATACCGTTCACAAGCTGGTCAAATAACGGAAGGGTCAGGAAGCTCCCTTCCCGTACACCGGAAGTGACATCAGCCCAATCCAAAACCGTTGAATAGCACTCGCTGCCGTCGACCAGTCAGGTATGCGCAAATCAGAGATAATGTTATATGGAATATGATATGCATTTTCTAGCTTGCATAGCAACATTGTATGGTTGACACCCTGGAAAGCCGAAGAGTAGTCCGTGTAGATTGCATCTGCATGGTAACCGGCAGCGATTGAATCCCAGGCGTGCCACATGAAAGCTGCCAAGATTGAAGTATATCACTTCTTTGGAATAAAACCGTACTGAGTGTCAGTCAGCACTGTAAAAATGTGAGCACTCCTTCTTGTGGTAAACACTTGCCACATAGGCAAAGAAGTGAAACGGCTCGGTAGCTTTCCGGAGTTTTCCGGTTGCCTTTCTTGTATATTGGTGGACTTTTGACATTTTTCTACCGGCTCGGAAATTTTATCTGCCGAACAGAAAGGCTGCATTTTTTTTTCAGTGGGACGCATAATCGGTGAGCACACTCCTGATGGATTCTGGCACTGATATGATCTGGTCCACATGCTTTGTGCAGGTCAAGTTCAATGCGAATCATGTGGATGTGTGCTAGTGATGGCCGAAAGTTTGCAAGATAAGACAATCCATAGTCCTGAAATAGTGCGTACTGAGCTACATCCCGTGCTATGAACTTGGCTGAAAAGGCTCTGCTTAGCAGGATGACGCGTCCAACGCCATCGCTGATTCACGTGTTTCCGTCGGACAGAAACAGAACAGAACCACTCCTCTTAGAACATTTGAAAATGACCAGCATAATTTTGGAGCCGTCGTAAAATTATCCACCAGTCCCTTCAGATAACTGTAGTAGCTACGTTCGATCAGACGCTTAGAAAGTTTCGCCTGTCCGTAAAGTCGCGATGAATGACATCGAAACTCAGGCTCCTTTTCAGCCGACGATGTGCGCATTCTGTCTCTGTCCGTGCGTGCCTGGCCCCACCGTCGAACGGGGGCGGGAGCCTGCGACAGGGAGTCACGACCGGCGCGGGATCACGAATAGCGGCCTCGATCTCGACACCATGCACAACATGGCTCGCGTACTTCTATATCTCGGCAAACTTTGCTGGTCCGGTCGCCCGTTCTCTATGACTTAACGTTGCAGAGACGCTGTTCGTCCCCCAGCCTTGCCGCTGGTTGGGCGGATGGTAGTGGTGGTGGCGGAGGGGGATAAGGGGGGCGGAGGTACCGGTCCTCTCAAGTCGGTCGAAGTCGTCTGTTTGGTCAGCAAGTGGAACCGCCACAACGCCACAACGACAGACCGGTGACGAACTCCTTGGATCACAGTGAGTGCCCACAGATATCAGCAAAATGTCATCACTCGCATCACTAGCATGGACGTGACGGCTTCGGTGACGAGCGTGCGGTGCGCATACGCCAGTGACGTCACAAGCTACCGGCACCGAAGGCGGCTCAATACTGTTCGGTCAGGTGGACGTCAGAACCACGCTTTATTACTTTTCACAGGGCGTGGGACGGGATGGACACAATCAGCCAGGTCTCGAGCCCTGGTATGCACAAACGGTTAGGAACTTCCGGCGACGAACTCAGAAGAGGGTGGACGAGAAAGAGGGAAAAATTCGTCCCAGCAGAGGAGCATGGCTAAGCTACACTAGCTGAGCTGTTCCGAATTCAATCCACAAGCTCCATTCCGCTCGACAGAAAATCAACCGGTGTAATCCGCTTCAGCTACGTGCAACGCCGGCATCGCGCCCGCTGGACGGCAACAACCCGTGCAGCCTAGACCATAGCCAAGTGACCATACACCAGCAACGCAACCGTGCCATACAAAATAGTGTGTCATACAGATCGGACCAGGTGCTCTTCATCAGTCGACCCGAATGTGACGCTCCCGAGCTTGGCTGCCCCTCACCCTGACCTCAAGACCTCAGACACTCACTTACCTCAGAGAGTGGAGTCATGCTCTGAGAGGGGCAGCCTTGCCCTCAACCAGACCTTACACCCTCACTAACCCTACAGTGTGGCTGCCTCTCGCCCAGTCCTCAGACCCTCACTGACCTCACAGTGTGGCTGCCCCTCACCCAGACCTCAGATCCTCACTGACCTCCCAGTGTGGGTGCCTCTTAACCAGACCTCAGACCCTCACTGACCTCACAGTGTGGCTGCCCCTCACCCGACCTCGACCCCCCCCCCCCCCGACCTCAGACCCTCACTGACCTCACAGTGTGGGTGCTCCTCACCCAGACCTCAGACCCTCACTGACCTCACAGTGTGGCTGCCTCTCACCCAGACCTCAGACCCTCACTGACCTCACAGTGTGGGTGCCCCTCACCCAGACCTCAGACCCTCACTGACCTCACAGTGTGGCTGCCTCTCACCCAGACCTCAGACCCTCACTGACCTCACAGTGTAACTGCCTCTCACCGAGACCTCAGACCCTCACTGACCTCACAGTGTGGGTGCTCCTCACCCAGACCTCAGACCCTCGCTGACCTCACAGTGTGGCTGCCTCTCACCCAGACCTCAGACCCTCGCTGACCTCACAGTGTGGCTGCCTCTCACCCAGACACACCAGCTGATCGTCCACTCGAGCGAAGCCGTCCCGACCCTTATCAACAGCTCACATCTCACAATGCAGCTCACAACATCTCGCAATGCAGCTCACAGCATCTCATAATGCAGCTCACAACATCTCGCAATGCAGCTCACAACATCTCGCAATGCAGCTCACAGCATCTCACAATGCAGCTCACAGCATCTCACAATGCAGCTCATAGCATCTCACAATGCAGCTCACAGCATCTCACAATGCAGCTCACAGCATCTCACAATCCAGCTCACAGCATCTCACAATGCAGCTCATAGCATCTCACAATGCAGCTCACAGCATCTCACAATGCAGCTCACAGCATCTCACAATGCAGCTCACAGCATCTCACAATGCAGCTCACAGCATCTCACAATGCAGCTCACAGCATCTCACAATGCAGCTCACAGCATCCCACAATCAACTCACAACACCTCGCAATGCAGCTCACATCATCTCACAATGCAGCTCACAACATCTCGCAATGCAGCTCATGGGATCTCACAATGCAGCTCACAACAGCACGCCATGGTTCGTGCAGGACTACTGCATGCGTGCCGTCGGTTCGCCGTCAACTGCAGCGTGGGGTTCAAAGGTCGTGACCTTGCGTTTCCGGCGTCCACGTCAGCGGCGGCGCCACGGCTGCCATGCAGATCAGGACGTGGACGGCGATGGGCGCAGCTGGCAGGTGTTCGCCCACGCTAATGTATCGACCCGTCAGTCTTGACGCTTCAGTCTTTCCGGTCAGATCACCGCAACCCGTCTTTGTACTCCCTCTAATTTCTAAACTAATCGTTATACGGAAACGAAAGTGGTTCCATCGGAAAACGCTCAACGAGTAGGGCCCAACGCCATCCGAAACATTTTATTTCATCTCCACAAAAGTGACGTTGGTGCGGGGGGGGGGAGTCTATGTTATCACGACTGACATGTCTTTGGCTCTGGGGCTCTGGGTAGTACATTTTGAGGAAATGTTGAAACCAAAAGATACTTGGGATCAGAATGTGAAAATGAAATCGAACATGGCCTTACAATTTTGCCTACCTATCAACGTTTTACTTCTTTCATTTTCAAATTTAGAGTTTCTTATTTTGGTGATTTTTATAAGCGGTAGGGGGACCGAGAAACGTTGCTTTACACCAACTTACTCTGATAAAGATGTTTGCTTTAGCCAAAATCTTCGGTTTTAGCCTTGCTGGGCAAATATGCAAAACCAATACGTCATAAAAACCGAGCAAACGAAAAAATCCTCCGGTGAGTTTTGTTGCATCTATAAAGATAAGCAAGGGCGGAAAATCGCAATTCAAACATTAAAACGTGATGACTGGTTCAAAATACATTAAAACGTTCAACCAGTCATCACGACTGGTTGAACGTTTTAGCGCTACATGTCAATTGTCACCGATGATTTGACTGTGAGGTGACGAACAGGACAAAGGTGAGGTGACGAAATTTGTTACACCTGTTTTAACACATCAATTTGGCATGTTATGTGAAAATATTCAGGTCAGCTCTCCTACTGTCAACGAGTTATTGAACTCGTTGACAGTATAGGACCTGACCTTAATATTTCGATACAACGTGCCAATTAATTCGACAACAGGCGTGACAAATTTCGGCTCGCTGCCGCTTGCTGTTTTTCTCACTATCCGCGGGAACCTCGTGGAGATGGTGGAGTGTGCAAATTGAGGCCCCCGAGACAGGGCAGGTTAAAACTCGCCACCGCCACGTGAGGAAACTTTGTCCCATGCGGGGCTGACAGCTGCGATGCTGTGCGTGTCCGAGCTCCCTGGTGACCGGCCGTCCGACCAGCCGGTGCCGGCGCGGACCGCACGTGACACCGACAGCGCTGCAGTGGTTCACACGCACACGCACACGCACACACGCATGCGGACGGGCCCCGCCGCGCGCCGGCAGCACGGAATATATCCGGCGACATGTCCTATCCAGCTTACACAGTGGGGCACATGCCGGCCTCACAGGTGCTTGCTCCGGCCACACCGACGCTTTGGGCACTGACCGACCGATGGGAACATCGCCTCCTGCCTAGCATATGCTGACGATGCTCTTCATTGCACACTCGGCATTCCCATAACGCACTGCGAAATTGCCACTGAGCGCCGCGGAGCGTGCGCACGTGATGGCAATAATAGTCAAGCTGTTTGAGCAGTAGGGGCGGGGGAGCGTCGGCGCTCGAGCTTTCCTTTACCATCCCACTAGCGACTAGTGCAGCGGCACTGTCTTCTACCATCCCACTAGCGGCTAGTGAAGTGGCACTGTCTCTGCGGATGGACACGGAACACATCGTTTGATGTTTGACGTCGGTAATCGGCCATTGATCGTGCCATGTGTCGGGGTCTCCTGCATCAGGAGCCGAGAGGGCACGCCGCACGTGGTCGGTAGCTGAGCGCGCGCCTTCGACTGTAGCGATCATGTCATGCAGGAACACAAGCACATGTTAGCAACTGTACGTATGCAGCAAAGTATTCCGCGGTCTCACAGATAGAAAGCATTTTCGAGTGGGACAGAAAAACAAAAACACGTGGCCGTATTCCGCAAGAATATTTATCCGGCCCCAAAAGGGCGGGAACCCAAAGGTGTCCCTTGCTAAACTCGGTGAGTAAGGTCTCCGGAAAATATCTGGGGATGCTTCAGGACAAAAGTCACGGCTTTTCTTCCGTTCAGTGCATAGTACTTTCAGTTAGCGAGGCAGTTCAATGCTGTTCCGGCCAGTTGCAGGTTGCAGACAACTCATCGCGTCGGGAATTACCATGGACACTTTGAACATCACCATGGACATTTTTGGCTTCACCATGGACATGTTTGGCATCATCATTGCTATGCTGGACATCACCATGGACATCGAGGGCATCACCATGGACATGTGTCAGCAGCCATACTTGCCTGGTGTTGACACACTTCCAGTCATTCGTCTACTTTCGAATGCCGGTGCCAAGGGGGTACAGGCTTTGCAATAAAGACATCAAGGGCATCAACGTGTATTGCAATGACGGGAAAGTCCCCACCTCGCGCCCACGTACAGGCTTTGCAAAAAAAGGACAACAAGGGCATCGACGTGTGTTGTAACGACGGGAAAGTCCCTACCTCGCGCCCACGTAACGGACGCTGCTCGGCGGTGATGCAAACTTCTGCCGGACTTGGGACCCCTGGGAACCGCCTCGGTATACGCGCCGGCTGGATTGGCGTCTCCACACTCGACCAACTGGCGTGAGAGGTTGGCCACGCTGAGCAGCCTACCAGCTGGATGCGTCGCAAGATCACCAAATCCGGGCGGGCTGGGTGTTAGAAGCTCAGTCGCTCACGTCTGATCAGCAGGTCAAAGTGTGGCCATGGGTCAATGTCAAGGCCGTCAATCGGCGTCAGTTCGTAAGCAAACATCTGGCGTGAGTAAGCGTAGCATTCGTTTGGTCAGCTGTGACCGTGAGTTGGCGCTGGTCGTTTGGTCAACTGTGACCGTGAGTCGACGGTGACCGTTTGGTCAACTGTGACCGTGAGTCGGCGCTGGTCGTTTGGTCAACTGTGACCGTCAGTCGGCGCTGGTCGTTTGGTCAACTGTGACCGTCAGTTGGCGCCGGCCAGTTGGTCAGCATCTGGCGTGAGTCAACATTTTGGCGTTGACCCAGGGCAGCCTTGGGGGCCGATTTACTGGGCTAGGTTGACCTAAGCGTGGAATTCGAAGTGTTTTTTTTTCGGAATCTAATGCGCACAGAGATTTCGTGGTGTACCTAATACACTTTGTGATACTCAGAGCAATGATTATCGTCCAGCCCAGTTTAAATTTCAAGTGTTAGACTATCCCTGAATATGTCATAACATAAGATGACATAAAATGCAGGCATGATATTCCTCATCGAAGGGCCAGGACGCCACGGATGTTCCAGTGATATCCTGGATCGAAAGACCAGGACGCCACAGATGTTCCCGTGCTATTCTGGATCGAAGGGCTAGGACGCCACAAATGTTCCCGTGATACTCCGGATCGAAAGCTCAGGACGCCACAGATGTTTCCGTGATACTCCGGATCGAAAGCCAAGGATGCGACAGATGTGCCCGCTTTGTCCGGCATCCCGACGCGGCGGTCGTTGCCTGCCCCGGGGACAGGTCTGGTGCTGCCGAAGCGCGAGTAAATATCACCGATTAGAGTTAGTGGGGCATGAAGGCGCTTCGACGCATGATCGCTCGGCGCACAATCATCACCGACACGCGCAGAGCGGTGGATGCCGCACCGGGCCTCTGCTCCCCGCTGTAAAGCGTTGTGACAACGTACCCCAGTAGTAATCCATGTTTCAACGTTCAAGATCCCAAAGAACATATCAGTTTTAAGCACAGAAATGTATATTGAGCACTAGCTTGGTACGGCGTAGACACTCCAGCGCAAATGGCTTGACGAATTCGGCTCGACTCCGTCACGATTGTGCTACTAAATCTAGCTTCCGGCTCAGCTGCTACAGGTCTTTCATTCAGCATAGCATAGCACTCTGCGTTCTCCTTTGGACTGTGATACTATTTATTACAAACACTCGATAACAGTTGGAGTTCCGTGGAATGCCGTTCCGGTGTTGTAGCGTTCGCTCGGAGGAGTGTGGCATTTTCAACAGCTGTGGCTAGCTGCCACAGATCCCCGATCCACGTATCACGTTATCACATCAGTACGCCAGCCGTCCAATACGAGGGCGCACCGAACACGATCCACGCATCACGTTATCACATCAGTACGCCAGCCGTCCAGTACGAGGTAGTGCCGAACACGATCCACTATCACGTTATCACATCAGTACGCCAGTCGTCCAGTACGAGGTAGTGCCGAACACGATCCACGTATCACGTTATCACATCAGTACGCCAGCCGTCCAATACGAGGTAGTGCCGAACACGATCTACTATCACGTTATCACATCAGTACGCCAGCCGTCCAGTACGAGGGCGCACCGAACACGATCCACGCATCACGTTATCACATCAGTCACGCACGGCGCGAAGAGACCCAGTCCCAGCCCCAGCAACCTCGGCACCGGCCTTGAAATGGAAGCCGTATTCGCTGCGAGCCTGCTTCTTTGGATGATCAGATTATTACCGCAGCCCGTTGGACGCAAGCCCAATTTCATCTCTGCGTATTGGACCGGACAAAACAGTCGACTTGGCATATTGATTCGGAACAGAAACGGACAGGCACACCCAATGCGAAACACGAGTGGCCGGAAGAGCAGAACTTCGCGGATCCGGTGCAGATCCCACGGCTGGGCAACGCTGGCAAAGTTGTGCACTTCTACAAGCCAGCGAACTTCACCTCCAAATGCTGACTGAGCCAGCCTTTGCTACACCGAATAAGCAAATCTACTTACGGGCGCCTGGTTACGCCACTCCATTGGCGGGAGTCGGCTCAATGGTGCTAATTTGAGACGGAAGTTTAGCGTGCCGCTCAAGTTTCGGTTCCACAGCCACGCTGCGCCACGTTCAGCTCTGTCTGACCTGCTGTCAGCTGACTACTCTCTCAGTGGGGGAGGATACATTTCTGATGGAGGCTAAACGTCGCTAAAAGTCGCTGCGGGAGGCTAAACGTCGCTCAGCGGGAGGCTAAATGCGACCGTACATGGCGGTTTGAACCGATTTTGCCAGGATATGGATTACCACAGTCCAGTATTCTACCAACCGGGCTTTCGGAATAACATATGTAGAGAAATGAGTGACGAAAATACGATCATCCGAAACACAAAACAAGTTCAAACATGTAAGTTATCCAAATCCACGTCTTGACCCTAGAACACTGCATACTGGTATATTACATGATGAAGAAATATACAATAATAGTTCTAGCTCATGAAGTGTGTCACCCTCCAACTTTTTCTCCCACACCTCACAACTTTTTCAGTCGGCCGGGAATATTTGGTCGCACCCCAACAAGTATGGAAGTCACGAGCCGTGCGGCCGAGCGAGCTAGCGATTTATATGGGCGGTACATGTAGAGACCAACACTGCGGATCAGCGAAACGGCCGCCTCCTTTCATTACTAGGAAACAGCGGCCTAAAGATATGCCGGAGGGCCATTGCTTTCATGCTCGGGTCAAGGGCGCCAATGACCTTTATGGTCCGACCCTCATCTGAGCACACTCCCCTCCTCCTCCTATGTGCGGGCCAAACTGACCAGCTGCTGGGCTGTTGAGCCCGCCAGGCACCGCTCGGTGTGAGGCAAACCTCTCACTTGGTTTCTCATTTGGTTTCTCACTTAATCAATTACTCAATTGGTTAGGGCGTTGCTGTTGGACGTTTTTGGGTGAATACCGAACTGAACTAAACATTGTTTCGGTACATGCTATTCTTCCTCAGGTGTGAGGCGTACACATTTAGCGTAAGACAAATAATCAGATCATAGAAGTAACGTGGTGCGGGAAACATTTCTACAAGCGGGCGCTCACAAGTGACGTTACCGTAACAAACATGATCCTGGCATTTAGATGTTGCACCCACACTTCACGGCTCCTCTACGCAGCCAACAGTGCGCAAGTCATCAGAAGTCATCACTGACCGTGAGACAGGCTCAACACTAACCACTGCTCCAGAACAGCGCCTCTTAAGGACTGTTCACACCTAGCGTAATCTCGACGCAAAAAAAGTCAGCGCAATGACGGACTAGGCGTAATCCCGGCGCACTGGGCGTAATTTCGACGCGTTGGCAGACCAGTGCAGCGACATCGCCTGGACGTGAGTACGCCAGCGATCAGCTGACATATCAGTTGTTTGGCAACAGAATCAGCTGTTTGACAACAGAATCAGCTGTTTGGATTTTGAAATTGCTTAAAACATGAGTTGTGTCATACCTAAGTTAAAGGTGTCTTCAAAAATGTATTATCAGTGTTCTACTTACATATAACCCTTGGTTGTATCTTGGTTATATCATACCCATTTCCAGTATCGAAAACTTTTCAACGCAAAGTAGGTAAATACCTACCTGCCATCCCTTCCCCTTACCTGTTCTTGGTCTGCTTGCATCTTCCGAGAGAGACATACTGCAATCTACAACTTGAAAAAACCGCAGCCGATGTTGCCCCAATCCGCCGAAGATCAGCAATATGGCGACTTTGCGTCAAGGACGCTGGTGCGCCGAGCGGAAAAGTTGAGAAAACCCAACTTTGTCCGCTCGGAAATCGCTAGCGTTTTGCAGGACTCGGCGGACAGCTGACGTAATGCCGGCGCAATGGCAGAATCGGCAGACTCATTGGGCCCCATGCTAGATTTGCGCCGATTCCGCCAGTGCGTCGAGATTACGCTAGGTGTGAACAGTCCTTTAATCTTCTCCATTTCTGAGGCCTGGAGGAAAAGCGTAATTCGTGTGTTCATCAAGCTTCGGACTCTGGACCCTGGATGACGGATATGGGCTGCCGTGCTATTTGGTCTCCGTGGGTTGCGTTTGCCGTGCTGCTGGGTCTCGGTGGGCTAAGCTTGCCATGCTGTTGGGTCTCTGGGCTGCGTTTGCCATGCTGTTGGGTCTCGGTGGACTGCGTTTGCCATGCTGTTGGGTCTCGTTGTGCGAGACCCAACGCGCTATCAACTACGTCTGATCACAAACACCAAACACAATTCATCCATTAATGACAGTCATCAACACGGAGATTGTTCGGACGTGTCTTGTCCACCATGCTCTACAATCACACTTGTAAGCTGTAATAAAGCTATTGGTGGATCATTGTTGAACATTATTGGCACCGTGTCATCGCTACCAGGTGTCACACATTTGCGTGAGAGCTAACAACCTATCGACATCTGCATGAGCAGTGCCACGGAGGCTACGCAATGCTCAGGCTCCTGTTTGTCTTCGCTGGACGTTTCCGACCGAATCGAAGAGCCAGGCCGATACCATGTTTTTGACTTCTCAGACCCTAGAATTCCGAAAACGATCAAGGCATTCCAGCCAAGTGAAAGGTCAGGCACCGGCCATAAATTTGATCGGATGAGAACAAAGTTCTTCTGAAAATGACTCGATGGGGACCAGGAGCACGAGGCCGGTGACCAGCTCCAAGCTATGTGAAGTTTTACAAGTTAGATGAAGAATACGTGAAACGAATAATTGCAATCCAAGCATGCATTTGTAAGTATGAATGTGGAAAGAATGACCTGCAAGGAACAATGTGATCTCCTCAGTCATTTTATAAAAACTTCGCTCCTTATCTCCGGCTTTCCAGAACATTCTGGCTTGTGTCGATAAACAAGCAAGGCCCGAGCAAGCGTGGGTGAAAAACCTGCCACGTGGCTACGGCCGTATGTGACGTATAGCACATTCCCATAAGGGCAATGGTTATTAGCATTGCTACGAGACGCTAGGTGGTGACCGCTCAACCCGCGCCTTGGGAAGCAGCGCGGCATGCAACTCAGTGGGCTGTTCCCGCCACCTTTAGCGGCATCGAACTACCACTACGATCTATGCTTACTGCCGGTAGATGTCGCGCCCGGCGGAACATTCGCGGAATTTCAGATTACGGAACTAAACCAGACAAAATAATTTGCGGGATTAATGGGCCAGTACACACCCGTAACTCTCAAAGATAATAAATAGCCAGATGGGAACAAGCAGTATTACTAAGGTCCGCGCAGAAATTAATTCAGAGCTGAAATGTGTTGTGATATCTGGCAACGTCCCTCTTCCCGCCTCAGCCGAGCACCTTCCGTCCGGAACAACGGAAGAACAGGGTTGATAGTCTAGCCCACCGCCACCCTATCAACCACACAGAGGTGAAAAAAGTGTCCAGCCTGTCACCTACAGAATATCGAACACCACCAGGCTGTCACATGTTGGTAGTTCACATTAAGACCCGTATGCATGTGTGTGAGCGCGAAATATCGACCATGCCGCTGAAATGGAACAAAGAAGAACGATTTAGTCCATATATGATCTCCAATTTGTTCAATTATATACGATCTTCAATTATTAATTAACATGTCAAATTACAACACACATTATAAGCTAATCTTGCTTCTATGGTGCGCATCCATCAATATCCATCTATGGTGCGTATTATTGTGGTCTAATGTGCTCACAACATGTTGTGCCCACGTTTTACTTAGCAAAGCAAAACCACAGGTTCAGCTAGCTTTTATTGTGAAAACATGCTGAATGTATGTCAGACAAAAATAAAAAAAAACAAAATCAGACCAGGTTAGATATTTTAACATTTGTATTATTGAACACACAAATTGTGGCTATATTGAAGAAACAATTTAAAAGTAGGTATGGTAAACCGGGCTAGACTATTTTAGATATTAAACAATAATAGTACGTTATTTTGCTTTCTAACTAAAAATAAGCATTTCTGAGGGGAATCAATGGTCACATCATCCTAATCATGCGAATACACTTGGTATTAGAATATGCTGTTCTCCAAATCGAATGACTCATTGAAATGAAATTCACCAATACAAATTGAATTCCCTTGTACAATAAGGATGTCAATATAGTACCAATATCAGGGGCAGAGTGTCATAGGTCATATTTTGCATTAGTTTCAAGTAATTTTTGAAACCTCTTGGTCAATGCAGCAAGTTCTGCTTATGGCAAAACATGGGCCCTGACACAAATAAATAAAACCCGTGGAAGTGGCCAGATGAAATTATTAAAATAAAGGCTCATATTGGAAGAACCAAAACATTTGTTGTCATGATAAGGATTACAGAAGTCTGCAGTGTGGGAAAAAGGCTGAAATAATACGTCAGACTAAGAAACGAGAAAAAGTGTCACTTCACTGAGGTATGACCAAGGTTGGGTTTATGTCTTGAAATTCTGGTATTGGAGAGGAAAATTATGTGGCATTACAGGTTGTCATAGAGCAGAGAACTTTGAGGACCTTTCTTCTAATCTGAATCCTGGATTATGAGAGGAAAACTGCGTTGCATTCCTTGATTGATTGATTTATTATTTTGGCTTAAGGACGCGCCGACTGCGAGGTCATTTAGCGCCCATTGTGTTGCATTCCAAGCTGGAGAATGATGTGATTTGTTTCTGTCATAAAATAACTATTTTCGCACTTTTCACGGTCATGCTCCGGGTTTAATGCTCCCATGATCACGACCAAACATAAAGGAGATCGCAGTCAATGTCAGACTCAATTCCTCTTTTGGACAAATGGAGTGGAAGACTTCCTGGAGATAAAATAATATTTTTTCGCGGGCAACATCAAAGACAAGACCATGTTTGCAATACTTGTCATGACTCTCGTCTCTCAGAGACGAAACACCACCTACGCAAACATACACAAGTTCAGCTTCAACAGCGCCTTGGTACTTATTAGGCAGTACCAAACTGGTGCTACCTGATAGGTAGTGCACACTGAAACCAGCTTTGAAAACAAACTGCGCCGGAAAACGGAACTGTTGCGTCGGATTCAGTCTCTGGAAGGTGACAGGATACTGCTTCGCCCGTCCGCCGCTTGAGATTGCCGAAAGTGACGCATGGTAACGGTTGCGGGCATCGACGATTGCAACAAAAGTATTAGTGATGGATAAAATCCGAATGACTCTTGAGCATCGCAAAAAGTGGGGGTATCCGCGCGTATAACTTTCTCCACGAATTGTCATTCAACAGCGGTGTGGAGACAGTGGAAAGCGGAGCCTTTTTCACGGACTGAAACACGTGCAGCCCGTGTAACGATGACTGCGCCCGCACACTCTGCAGCCACTGATCGTCAATGTGAAAATTATAGTCGGTACATGGGGTCATGATGTGAAGGTGACGGCAAGTCGCTAAGTTTAGCCGTTTCCGAGAACCAGACCAAATCGTGAAAAACACCCAAAAACGTCCCTTCCGCTTTTCACACCCCCGTCGCGTACACGTGGCACATGACACGGAAACGGTTGCCACGACGATGTTGACAATTGTCGTGGCAATACTGAGGTGTTAGTTTGGTGTCAATCGGTCCATTGGTTGTCGAGATATTGCGGTTTAAATCGGGTCGATGGGAGCGCTAAAATTGGTGATTTTCCGAACGCAAAATCTCAGTTTTACATGCTATTCCTATAGCATGTAAAACTAGCATGGGCGACCGGTCATTCACCGGACACCCGTTCTCTCAAGACCTCGGTGACGTGCACGCGCAACACGTAGACCCGACCGCAAAAGAAATTGTGCCAGACGGATAGCCAACATTTGGAGCTTGCACGTGATGTCAGCCATATCTCGTTACCTGTGATGTGAGCCGTGCCACACGACACAAACTGCGCTGGAAAGCGGAACTGTTGCGTCGGGCTCAACCTCTTGACGGCGACGGGACAGTTCGTAGGTGACAGGCTTACCACGGCAATGTTAAAACCTATGGACTTTACCACGAGTGGTAGAGCTTTTTTTCCAGCCCCCCTGTCTCCTCGATCATAGCTACTAAATTGTTTCTGTACGCTTCTGATACATGCTCTGAAACAAGATGAGTACGTATATGTCTGTATGGTTAGAAAATACAAATTGACTGGGTATGTTAAGAGGAAGAGCGACCTGATGATAAATACAATCCATACGCAATGATAATACGGTACCGTAGGTTGTCACCACAACCGAAACTATTTTTCAAATATCTGTCACCCACGCTCGTGACCGAGTAGCCGGCTTTTTTCACCTCTGCAACCAAACCTCGGCCTGTGACGCCCATTTTCAGTTCCTTCCGTCAGAGACGGTCTTTCAGCCGTACATCGACGAAAACGGAACGGCTGAATCTAACTGGAGTCGAGACCGTCGCAAGCCAAACCGTAGGTCGCAACTGCAAAGGAAAAACTCCAGCGAACGAGTAAGTAAATGTTAATTGGATCATTCGCCGCAGCTATGGTGTCTTACGGTATTGTGCTGGTATCAGGGGCGGATCCAGGAATTATAATCGAAGGGAGGGTAGGGTGGGGGACAACTTCTCGGAGGGGCAACTTCGGCCGATGAATTCGTTGAGTGGGAGAGGAGGGGAGGGGTGGGCTCAAACATACGAAAGAGGTGCCTTATCATCGCCAAGAAGCGACGTTTCCTATGAAAAGGTTTTATAGTTCCCAGAATTTCCCCCCCCCGCACTGCTCTATCCCTGCATAGTAGCAGCAACATTCTATCACGTTCGGCAATGGGTCTCTTCCTCCAGTGGCATCCCAAGCAAACTCATATATTTTAAATCAGGAATCCTAGGAAGAAACTGTTGCTAGCAACGCTACGAGAAACACTTTTTCGAAATTCACACTCTGGCGGGAACAGTGTTTCAGATTTCACTTGGCATGCCGCCAGCGTTAGCGGTCTAACTCGGAAGTGGAACGCAGCCATACTCGCTAGCAGCATCTCTCATCGTCGAGTGCATTCTCCATGCATAAAAAATTGCCCATTCTCAAACCAGTCATCTCACTACACACCCCACCGTCAGATTCAACCCTCACACCGCAGGAGCCGACTGATTTGCTGCTTCAGGCTCTTCAACCAGTCACCATGAGAGTCTAACGCAAAACACCACGCCTGGAAAAACAACTAAACGGAAGCCATCACCACGTCTGCAGCCAAATCGGCGACAGACACATGCGGTCGTCTCAGCCCAGCCCATAGCTTTACTTCACATAGATTACAACGCCATTGAGCAAGTGGAAACTTGTAGGTTCCTCGGAGTACATTTGAATCAGAACCTTAGCTTTAACACACACACCACTGATATTTCACAGGAATACGCAAGGCGCATCAATCTACTCCGTGCACCAACGGGCGCATACTGGGGCGGAGATAATGAAACACGGCTTAGACTCTACAAGGCAATAGCACAACCGATTCTAGAATACATTGGCATCATGTTTGCTTCAATTTCGTCGACACTGAGCACACAACTAGATGTAATTCAAAACAGCTGCATCAGAGCAGCTCTCAGCAGCACACCAGTAAAACCACCAATAAGTCTTTCTAGTAGACTCGAACATACCTACCCTTCGTTTCGGGAGAACACAACAGCTGTGCTGCCACCACATCAAATTTACGTCAATTGAAAAACCACCCGACACAGCGATGCTTTATGGCTGATTCATAAGACAGGAGCCGGTTTGAGCACAAACTTCTACCATTTAGCGCTCAAATTGCCACGGTTCTTTTATATCTCAACCTCACAATGCAGCGCGATCCCCCCAACCTGGACCCATAGTCAACTACAGGTCGAGTAGTTATTCTCATCAAGTAATCAGATATTACGCCGTCTAAAATTCTTGGTCTTTAACGAAAACGTCGATCTCAACAATCACAAACACTCGTATTCACGGATTAGCCAAAACACGAAAGCGAAGTAGGCATCGGCATTACTGATTCAGGCCTTAGAATTTCCAAACCTTTACCGGATAACTTTTCCATCTTTAGCGCTGAAACAGTGGCCGTACTGGCCGCTATCTCCATACCAAATAAGCGCAAAACGAGAAACGCAGTAATTTGTTCAGACTCCAAATCGGTTCTTCAGTCAATCAGCAACACTCACGGGTGTCCACATCCAGCCATTGATCGAATTCAACAAGCCGTGGCCCGCAACGTAAGCAGCATTTCCTTCCTCTGGATTCCGGACCGCGTCAACATTTTAAGAAGCGAGGAAGCAGATAGGCCGATAAAGCAAACTTTAACAACGACCACTTATCTAAACATGGATGGGCGCTACATGACCAATGTAGTCGATGAGCCCTAAAGCCCTAATAACTAACTAACTATCTAAACATGGAATATTCGGCAGACGACTGCAAAGTAGACAGAAAGCTACAAAGTAGTGGAAAACTACAAGGCAACATCTGCAAGCATCACCAGAAAACAAGGGCACAACACATCCACGCATCTCATTGCTACAACCACATCAATATCAATCCAACGTTAGGCACTTGGACCACATGAACCCAATCACACCTCCAATGGGAAGTCGTCCTCACTATACTTAGAACTGGTCGAGCAAAGCACGCACAGACTCAACAAAGAGGATGACCATTCTTCAGCACATCACTGCGACACCTACAACACCACATTGCGCATAGGCCACATCCTGCAAGTTTGTAGCAGCTTTGATGCTAAAAAACTAAAGACATTTTGCTAAAATGAGGGCATCGCCCCCTCAGTTTCATCGCTCCTGGACGCCAAACGCTCAAACCTCCTCCAATCATTATGTGGCTGGTTGTAAGCCACCAAACTATCAGGAGCATTGCAGATATCACACAACCAATACGCGCTCCAAGACGCACTGCACGCTTGCGCAACCACTCATGGGAGTAATGTAAATAGGAATAATGACAGGAATGTATCGGATATGACAAATAGTAATGACAGGAATGGCATCGGACGTAGGTGAGTCTAATCACTTCATCAATGGAAATAAATGCCTACCTAGCAGTTCTGTCGGACGTAGATGAGCCGACTTGCTCTAAAAATATCGCAACTTAACTACTAACCTGAGGTACCATCAGACTTAGATGAACCGGATCACAAAACTTCATACTAACCCCACACACAACCCTGAATACACGTACGCTACCAACTGCCACCAACTGCCTGCCACGAACTACTAACACGCAGCCGGCGTGGTAGGCGGTACGGCAATCACCTCCTGGCCCGACGGGAAACCCCCTCGGTGCTCTTCGACAAGAGGTGTCATGCCGGCACCCTGGCAAAAAATCTTCCGTGCCAACTCTCCTCACCCAAGATACAAATCATTTTGCGGATGAATAACGCAAACTTAATTCTAAGCACTTAGAAGATGGCCCTCGCCAAACTCCCACCTTCAGCACTTTAACGTCACATTCACTATGACGTACAACTCCTGATCATTTTTCTTCTCGGTGTCACCGGCGTACAAGTTTCCTCGAACTTGCTTGCAAAACCCATTCGCTTTAAAGGCTGCGCAACTGCCCGTATCGTCCGGTGCGCCTCTGAACACACTCAACCCCCCCCCCCGACCATCAGAGAGCCAGCCATCAGCAGAAGTCGAGCCTGTCGCAGTCGAGCCTGTCGCAGTCGAGCCTGTCGCAGTCGACCCCATTGAGTGCCGGAGCCCGACGTCTTCACACCACCACCGGGCCTGACCTGGCTGGTGGGGGCGAGCGAGATGCCGACGACGAGCACCGGGCACCGCACCGTCTGCACCCGGAGCACCGCACCGCCTCCACCCGGAGCACCGCACCGCCTCCACCCGGAGCACCGCACCGCCTCCACCCGGAGCACTGCACCGCCTCCACCCGGAGCACCGCACCGCCCTCCACCCGGAGCACCGCACCGCCCCCACCCGGAGCACCGCACCGCCCCCACCCGGAGCACTGCACCGCCCCCACCCGGAGCATGCACCGCACCGCCTGCACCCGGAGCACCGCACCGCCTCCACCCGGAGCACTGCACCGCCCCCACCCGGAGCACTGCACCGCCTCCACCCGGAGCACTGCACCGCCCCCACCCGGAGCACTGCACCGCCTCCACCCGGAGCACCGCACCGCCTCCACCCGGAGCACTGCACCGCCTCCACCCGGAGCACTGCACCGCCTCCACCCGGAGCACCGCACCGCCTCCACCCGGAGCACCGCACCGCCTCCACCCGGAGCACCGCACCGCCCCCACCCGGAGCACCGCACCGCCTCCACCCGGAGCACCGCACCGCCTGCACCCGGAGCACCGCACCGCCTCCACCCGGAGCACCGCACCGCCTGCACCCGGAGCACCGCACCGCCTGCACCCGGAGCACCGCACCGCCTGCACCCGGAGCACCGCACCGCCTGCACCCGGAGCACCGCACCGCCTGCACCCGGAGCACCGCACCGCCTGCACCCGGAGCACCGCACCGCCTGCACCCGGAGCACCGCACCGCCTGCACCTGGAGCACCGCACCGCCCGTACCCGGAGCACCGCACCGCCTGCACCCGGAGCACCGCACCGCCTGTACCCGGAGCACCGCACCGCCTGCACCCGGAGCACCGCACCGCCTGCACCCGGAGCACCGCACCGCCTCCACCCGGAGCACCGCACCGCCTCCACCCGGAGCACCGCACCGCCTGCACCCGGAGCACCGCACCGCCTCCGGCACCACGCGGAACACCGCCCCTGCACCCGGAGCACTGCACCGCCTCCACCCGGAGCACCGCACCGCCTGTACCCGGAGCACCGCACCGCCTGCACCCGGAGCACTGCACCGCCTCCACCCGGAGCACCGCACCGCCTGTACCCGGAGCACCGCACCGCCTGCACCCGGAGCACCGCACCGCCTGCACCCGGAGCACCGCACCGCCTGCACCCGGAGCACCGCACCGCCTGTACCCGGAGCACTGCACGGCCTGCACCCGGAGCACCGCACTGCCTGCACCTGGAGCACCGCTCGCTCATCTATATGGGGGAAGGGCGCCGTGTCGACGACTAAGGAGCCGCATACAGCCGCCTGTTGATCTGTATGCCGTGCGTGCCACTTCGACAATCACAAAGTGAGGACTGGCTATCACGGTGCGTCTTTGTGTCGCCGACAAAACTATATATTCTGGTTGTTCAGCATCATATGCCAGGGAAACCAGGACAGCTTCATTCACACAGGCGCGAGCGAAAGAAAACAAACACATGTAGAATATAATTCCCAGTGCAGTGCCATTGTATTTTTGTGCGTGTTTTATTGTGTGTTCTGCTCGGGGTGTTGCGTGTGCCGACAATGTGCAGTTCCTCGACTTCGCGAAGCGAAACGAAACCACAAACATTAGCCATCACTTGAAGAAATAATGGACAGTCGCTCATAAGTGGTTGGTTCAAAATTAATTCATAGTAAATCCCTTTAAAAATTAGACAGCTGTTCTTCAATATTTTCGGCACCAAGCACCTACAGTATGGTCTGTTCGGCCGTTCCGTATTGAAAATAGCTCCCATCAATTCTCTGAAACTACTGCGTGTGGAAATTTCCTCACACCCATACATGTGATGGCACCTATACTGCTCTACGTCCGTGCAATCGCATACATATTGGACTCGCTAGACTGCGTCATAAGCTTCTTCACATCGAGACAGGTACTAATTGAGGAGCCTGCATTTCCTCACATGAGATGGTGTGTGCTTGGGTGGGGAAGTTGTAGCTGCCGATGCGACGGCTCTGGAGGCGCGTCGACACAGGTGACGGCCCTTACACGGTACACAGGCTCACACTAGGACCACACTGTTTGCTATCACACGGTATGCAGCCTCACACTAAGTACACACTATGCACTATCACACGGTACACAGCCTCATACTAGGTACACACTATGTACCATCACACAGCGCTGGGCTTGTATACCGTTGCTCGACAAAATAAGCTCGGACAGCTTGCTCGTTGTTATTCTTGTCGTCTTGGCTTCAATGTTTTTATTAAACTCGCGAGGTCTGAGGTCGTTGCACCCCAGAATCGAACTATCGAGACGCCCGTTGGTGTCGAACGACTCGAGCTGATCGGCCAACAGCTATATCTTCGGTTGAATTGAAGTATCTAATTTTCTTAGTTCAAAAATTTCGGTGCGATCCTCCAACAGGGCATGTTCCAATCCTACCACGTGTCTCTTCATCGATTCCCACCTACGTGCAAATGGCTTCTTCATCTGGGAGTTGCCGGGTTCGATGAGACTGGATCTGCGCCGGCGCTTGTTCACTGAGGCCGCGGTCCACCTGTGGTCGACTGACTTGGCAGCTTTTCTTCCCTCCCCTGACGTCGAGTCCGGAGACCGGTTCAACGGTATCGACAGTTGCCGCTTCCTGCCCACACCACGATGTGTGTGTGTGTGCGTGTGAGTGTGTTTGTGTGTGGAAGTCGGGGGGGGGGTACTCATCCGCGTCAGCAAAGACGGAATCGTCCGACTGCCCAACAACAGGTCTCCAACACTGGTGGCACAACAGAAAAACACTGCCGCACTCGGACAAAAGCCTGCTACTGTTCACAGACTCTCGCCTGCCGCCACTTCCGCCGCCCACCCCTCTATCCCTCCCTCTCACTCCCACTCCCTCTCCCTCTCCCGCTCTCCCTCTCCCTCTCCCGCTCTCCCTCTCCCGCTCTCCCTCTCCCGCTCTCCCTCTCCCGCTCCCTCTCCCTCTCCCACTTCCCCGCTCCCTCTCCCGCTCCCGCTCTCTCTCCCTCTCCTTTACCTCTCCCTCTCCCTCTCCCTCTCCCTCTCCCTCTCCCTCTCCATCTTCCTCTCCCTCTCCATCTTCCTCTCCCTCTCTATCTCCCTCTCCGTCTCCCTCTCCCTCTCCCTCTCCCTCTCCCTCTCTCTCTTTCTTTCTCTCCCTCTCTGTCTCTCTCTGACCCATGTACGCCGTGGGCAAAACAGGGACTGGACCTACCCGCCGCGGGCGAAGCTCGTGTCGAAAATGCTCGCGGGAATGTTTTTCGTGCCATTCGTTCCATATACATGTTTACATCTGCATCCTCCGAATATAGTTATTTTATGCACATGCCCGTTATCGAACATTAATTCACACCACTGTCACGACCTCCATACTTTCAGCCGCTATCGAGCTTGGATGTGTATATGCACGTACCACCACGTCTTCTGCTACATCTTCACTTATATCTCGAGGCTCTTCGTTATAGACCACACACGACCACACATACTGTCAACAAAAAAAAACGTACGTTCAACGTTTGGTTTGCATTGTACTGCCAACATTGCATAGCATGGACTCGTCCAGGCTCCGTCCCCCACGTGATGGGAAGTAAGACATCGGCTGGCTCCCACGAACACCTACTTTCAGGAGGCTGACCGATACTGCCAAATCGAGCCCACACAACATTCTTCGCCACCTCTGAAAGCCTCTAACCTGATATAAACCTAGTTATTGGAGGCCAAGATAATCCAAAGGAAAATATTCGGACGGCGACGCAAATATACGCTTGCGGGAGCTTGAATGATTTATCTGAGAACATCTACCGCTGAGACTAAGCACACGGGCGGAAATGTCGCTCCA
The DNA here is from genome assembly GCA_034440575.1 of Imbricaverruca yamaguchii. NCBI lineage: Eukaryota > Metazoa > Arthropoda > Thecostraca > Neoverrucidae > Imbricaverruca > Imbricaverruca yamaguchii. The sequence continues at coordinate 1,649,153 of JAOTOL010001613.1, forward strand.
CCTTTGGGGAAAATAATCTGACCCCATTATCGATGAGTAACGGGGCAGTGGTTCGCCAAACTTCGCACATTTTCTGACAGGCAGAAGTTACCCACTGTCTGTCAAATGCACCAAGATATAGGAAGCGCTGATTAAGGAAAATTATCCACATTTGAAGTAACAGGCTATTAATATTTCATCTAAAAGTTGTTGTGAGTTATATTATTTCCGCCTCGTCAATTAGATAACTTTGCAGTCGACAGCCTGTCAAAGTTTTGCGCCTGGACTCAATAGACGTCTGCAGCTCAGTGAGCCTTCGCGATAGCTAATCGATATCCGCGACTACCCGGGCTGCAATGCCCAATTCAGTACCTCATGCTAATTCAATATTGCAATACTAACGCGAATAAACAATACAAGAGGGTTTCATGAGGTTAGCATCAGAGAGTTAGTTTGATATGCTGGCTTTGGGCACATTGACGTCATTGGCCACATAGCGTCCAATAGAATCACTCAGAAGTGCGTTGGTCAGGCGCCTCGCAGAAAGAATCTGGCAGCTGTTGAGTTGACTTCCGTCAGGTGGTGAGGACGTTACGAGGTAGATTACATGTGAAACCTTGTACCCATACCATTTTCAAACCACCGTAGCTCTCACCTGCGACCTGGTAAATGAGTGGGCGGAAGGCATGGTTACAGCCTCCAAGAACTCTTCGATATTCAGCGTTTGTGTCATGTGGATGACAGGAACAAACAACAAAAACCGCGGTATACTCCGAAATCCGCAGGGTCGTAGTGGTCGACTAATGCCAAACATGCATTCGCTCATTTGGCATTACTGACATTGGGCCACACATTTCCACAGTATCAGTCTGAGTATCAACCCACAGCCATCTCAAAGGATTATTGCACATCATGGGGTGGTAATTACCGTAGTCTAAAGTTTAAGGACTTTTTTCTGCGTCTCTTTTACTGCGTGAGACGAAATGTACGACCCTCAATATACCAGGAGGTGCTGGGTTTACTCAACATCAAAAGTAGCGTTAGGGATCATGCTATATTACTCAACGTTTCGGCCAGGGGCCATCATCAGGAGTGATATAAAAAATGGGAGGGTTAACAATTGAAAAAACGCGGGAAGAAAGCGTGCAAAAATACACGTGAAACACAGAAAAGCATCTCCATTCCTGCAGACACTACAAGAAACTCCAAACCAGAAATCAACTAGGTCAAGATAAAATCCTCTGAGGAAGCCCGGGCCGATGGTCCATATACATATCGACACATATATAGACATATATCGAATGTAACGCTTAATACATAAAATATAATTTATGTTCATGTAATTTTATGTGATATACCAAGACGTCGTTTGCGTGTTTAGTTGCGGCCGTAGATTACGTATGTGTAGAGATTAAAAACACGCAAACGACGTCTTGGTATATCACATAAAATTACATGAACATAAGTTATATTTTATGTATTAAGCGTTACATTCGATATATGTCTATATATGTGTCGATATGTATATGGACCATCGGCCCGGGCTTCCTCAGAGGATTTTATCTTGACCTAGTTGATTTCTGGTTTGGAGTTTCTTGTAGTGTCTGCAGGAATGGAGATGCTTTTCTGTGTTTCACGTGTATTTTTGCACGCTTTCTTCCCGCGTTTTTTCAATTGTTAACCCTCCCATTTTTTATATCACTCCTGATGATGGCCCCTGGCCGAAACGTTGAGTAATATAGCATGATCCCTAACGCTACTTTTGATGTTGAGTAAACCCAGCACCTCCTGGTATATTGAGGGTCGTACATTTCGTCTCACGCAATGTCTAAAACCCAGGAGCATCTAAGAGCCATTCTTCGTTGTATTTTCTCTTTTACTGGTTGATTCGCCGCTTTTTGTAAGTAGATACTCAATTTTCAAGATGTGGATCGAATTCGTGAAGAAGTGGGATCATGTACAAGCGGATTGGAATGGGCTATCAAGATCGGTGTTGAAAAAAACAGCTAAGGGATGCAAATATTGTTTTGCAAACCCTTGACTTTTCCATCAACCCCTCGATCGATGAGAAACGTTGTTTTTTGGTCACGAATCGTGACGCTTGTGTTGGAGAACCTCTGGTGGTACAATGAAGATGACGACCTTGATGCATTAGCAGCAATTAAAACCATCAAATCACTGTTGTCTCAAAATGTGGAGGAACAAATTACAGCTGGTAATCGTCGAGACCAGAACAAAAAGAAAATGAGCATAGATGATGTCATCAAGATGCAATTGAGTGTAACCGAAGTGAACTGCCTGTTTTCGTGGCGTTGAATTTACTCAGCCCCGTCATTCTGGTCAGATCCTCACATCCTACCTGGGGGGGGGACTATGAACCTCCCACCAATTTGAAAATTTTGAAAAATTACCCCCAAGGTTTTCTTCCCTAAAAAATGACGTCTCTAGGGAGTTTATGAGGTAACGGCCGTCATGTTTTGGCTCTGGGGAGCTCATTTTGGGAAAGATTTTGAAAACGAAACTTGTTGGGAATAAGAGGAGGAAAACGAAATTGAGCATGGCCCCAAAATATTTGCCCGTCCCCCCAAAAACAACTTTCTGAAGTTGCGAAAATGAGTTTTTGGTTGTTTTTTAGTTTATATTTTAAGGTGTATAGCGTGTTTAGAAACGTTGTATACATTGTATACAATCTCATACAAAGTGCTTACCTTAGCCAGAATCTTTGATTTTACCCGTAATAGGAAAATATGTACAACAAATAAGTCATGAAAAACGTACCAATTCACAAATTTCTCCGGTGCGTTTTGTTGCGTCTCCAAAGGTAAGTAAATGATGAAGGTTTCACTAAAATATATTTATCCGCTAAAGCGTGACGACTGGCTAAGCGTTTTTGGAAGTAACTTCACTTTACCTTCACTAACTCGGTGAACGTTGATGACCTGATGTCACAATTTTTAGATATGTCAAATTGATATGGGAAATTGTGTGCCAAATTTCGGCGCGCTGCCACGTGCCGTTTTTCACTGTCCACGTAGAACCTCATGGTTGAGGCGTAAAAATACACCTCCAAGTCAAGTTAAGTACATTACCGCCAACATAAAATGAACGCATTGACGTCAGCGTTTTGCTATTGAAGCAATAGATGACGGAAATGAAAACGAGGAATATGAAGACGTGATCCATGACATACTAAGACGAATAGAGGAAACGTCCCGCGAGGTCTTGACCTTGCGGGAGTTAATAGTAATAGTTAGTATTAGTAGTAATAATTAGTAGTAGTTATTGCACCGAGTTAGTAGTAGTCATTGAGAGGAATACAGATTTAGAACGTGGACTTGAACGCCTGGAGCCTCAACAGCAGGCAAAAGGAAACATCAAAATCGGTCGAGATTGCCTGAGGAACAACGGAGGAATGGTGATGATGGTGGTGGAGGTACTGGTGCGATGGCAACCTATGCTTAATTCGCAACAGGTCAGTGCTGGCAGGTGGTCAACAAAAGCAGGCGCACCAGATCTTCCAAGCCTCATTCGCATACATAGCACATTTTTGTCCTTTCGCACCTCATTAATGGATTGTTTGGAACGGCTAACATTGGGAAGGCCATATCGGGGTGGGGCTGTGCTGTGGAGAAAAAGCCTCTAGGGACCGGTGCAGACCAGTGACGTATGCTGATGATATAATAATCGGGCCTGTCGCCTGCTAAACCTAAAAATGTATTTATGGTGTTGGTACTCTTCTTCCCTGCGACCCAAGGCACAATGTTGACGAAGATGTATTTAATCTGGGTAGAATCGTAAGAATTATAGACGAAGTTGATTCACAGAATCCTTCTCTTTGGACTTTGACCCACGCCTGGCCGGCGGGCAAATAAACCATCGCCAGGCCGGGAAGAGGGGGCTTCGAACTCCATCCGATATACACATGCTAGGATGAAATGCAGAACAAAGTTTGAAAGCTCTGACAATGGAGATCCTGAAGTTTGCACTTTTACTGATGGTGAGATAACCGGAGGTCGCAATGCGTTGATATATGGACCCTGACGTGACGGGCTGGTCCTTAGAAATGATTAAAAAGGCACAGCATGTGTTGCTTCGACATTGATGTTAAACAATTAACATAGACAAATACATTTTATTGGTCATAATACAAACGGGTAAAACAGGACAATCTTTAAATTGGGGAATGACCTGGAAAATATTAGAATATATATATCGGATCTTTGCACAAGAACCATTCCACGAAAGTATTTATATCTGATTAATTCCCGACAATTTTAAGGTAAAGTCATATCATGCCGCCTCATCAAGTCAAGTGAATTCACGATTTAATATACCCGGAACATCATTTTGAAGTGTTAAATTGTGTTCCAACAAGAACGGCATGACACCGAAACATCTTTTTCAAATGTCCAGCGTCTGAGCTCGTGACCTGACCCCCAGGCCACGCTGGGACAATGCGACAATTGATAAACCGATCTTTTAGCCTTCGCCTAAGTGTGCACTGCTTCAAAAGTAATTACAAATAAAGGTTAAATCAGGTCAAATCCAGTTAACTTGCACGGGTTCAAGTCATCTTAGGCCATTCGTTTGTCATCAATCTAATGCGCACTTAGGCAGCGCTGAAACCGAACTCAGATATCACTTGGTGAGCAACAGCAACATTCCGCATAAGATGGCATTATGTATAATATAACTAATAAGTGACCTGGCCTTAAGGCATTGCCCGTTCGTACATAGCTTAAAGCAGAGTGTCTATGTCCTGTCCTGCATCATTTTTGGAGTAACAAATAACGAAAAATGTAATTTTCCCCACTAATTACGGTAAAGTATGAGGAAATAGACCTGACCTCAGGTCAGTAACCCTGACCGTAATAACCATTTCCAGATAGGAATGTGGTCGTCTTGATAGAAGGACAGCATGCTCTGAGTTTGTGATCACATGTTGCGACTGCTCTGATTAATTTTGGAATATCACCTCGAGTGACTTGTTCTGGATCAATGACATTTGACGATCTAGACCTGACAATTCTTTTCGAAATATACAAAACAGAGGGAAACTATTCTACTAAAAATTTGACGTCCCTTCATTCATCCATTCGGCCGCTATCTTGAAAACCTGAGGTGTGGGGCTCTCGGGAACCCCGCTGCCCGGTGAGGGTGAATGCAAACATTTTCCACAAGCCTTGCTTTGGTAAAGAGCTTTCTTCTTTGTGTGAAAAATACAAATCGTATCGTTGCGGATTTAACCATGTCAGCTTTTGCTTTAATTACCCATGTTAATGATGGTAACAGTTCGGTATCCTGGCCAGACCACCTTGTTTGCACTTGTGGTATGTATAATCCAGTCCAGAATGTTGACATAAAACATACCATTTCAAGTTCGGATGACTTCCAGATTTCCGTTCACATTGCCATTCCACATGCAGCTAGTGCTGCCGCATCATTTGACAAGCCAGCTGATACGTCTAGATGGTATCTTGATTGGCCTCAGTGCACCCATATAATATTCAGAAGCATACCGACATGGTAGAGCACAAAATCAGACTTATCCAAGTGCCTAGGGAGCCCTTCGATGCCCTGATGCGCTTCGTACTGAACAGCATTGCAATGATCAGCATGGATCAGTATTGCAATGATATTAGCTAGTGCTTATTCGTAAATTCTAAGCATACCTTGGCGAAAACATTTTGGCACCGAAGCCAGATGATTTCTGGTTGAAACGAGTTTGGGCAGGAATTATATGTGGTTCTAGATGATGCATATTCCTTCTGATCTTCGGTGGGTAAACCCCTGGAGGATTACAATCACGCTCAGTTTCGTACGGCGAAATCACGGTTCAAATATGCTCTGCGCTTTTTAATAACGAACAATCACTATGTTCTGAATCTCTGGCTGGCAAACTATACCAGGCCCGACGTGGCCCGGCAGATTTCTGGCCATACAAAAATGCATTGTAGTTCCTCGCTCCCATCATCAGTGGACACGATATGTGGTTCCAAAGGCATCAGTGGTATGTGCAAGAATCATTTTCATGGGATATTCAACTCGGATCCGAATGACAACGCTAAGGAAGGTGTGCTGAGAAATAAACTGTGTAGATCCTGTAACTTTTAAAAGCCTTGATGCTCAGGGGATTTTTAGATCTTTTCGTAATTTATCATCCGGGAAATCGTGTGATGACCTGTACATGATGACCTGTACACGATGACCTGTACATGGAACACTACAACTTCGCCGATCCAATTTGTGCATTACACTTTCCTCTATGTTTCTCATTTATGACAAAACTTGCGCATTTATCTCCCGGATAGACCAACGTAGCAGCAATTCCAACAAATAAGGCTGCCAGAAATGTGTTTTGGACGCGATAAATTATGTAGCTCATCAAGGATGCTGGACCCGCCCATAGCCATTCAACGCGCCTGCATCGCGGAGCAGGTTGTCGCGGACCTGTCTGCCGACCAGCGCATCCTTTCTCCAATACCGCCGAGCCGCTCACCGGCGGTGTCAGTGCTGAGCTGGCACGCGCCAGGCCGGGCCGCTTAACCACGCGCGCGGTGGCTAACTCGGCACAGAGGCTCGACTGTACACGAACGCGTTGCTAACCCCGGCTCTGACAAAGAGACAGATTGCCAGGGAGGCCCGGCCACACAAGGCCCAGCCACGCGTTTACAAGGAGTCGTGCATCTTTCTTCAGAACGATGAGACTTATTCAGACACAGACACCTGAAGTGCAGACAGTGGCGAAACGTTCAGTGCAACGAAACGCGTGGTTCGCCCACCCGGAGAACCTAATCGCGGCCATGGTTGTCGACGCTGAGAGGTCAATCCGGGGAGAGGGGGGGTCAAACTGATCATGAGTGCGCGGAGTAACCGAGATCCCGGTGCCGACAGTTCACGCGTGCCCCAAAGGGCATAGGAGGGACCGAACCGCCAGTTACCGCTCACATGTCGAACGACGAGATTATGTCAGCCGTCGACTAACCTCTCGCTACCGGCATTCCCATGCCACGCACAAAGTGTCGAGCGATGCGTTACGGCGTCCACGCGTGTGTTCGGCGAGGACAGGTGACACGGCATTATCGAATCGCGCCAGGCCAGTTGTGCCTCGAGACCGAAATCCGCCAAGAAAAGTGACTTCGTGTAACGGTAAATGTGAGAGATGGGGAGAGAGAGAGGGAGAGAGTGAGAGAGAGACATAGACAGTGAGACAAAGAAAAAGACACAAAAAACCGGGGGGAATAATACAAAAAAGGGGGAGGAGGATCCTATTTATTATATAAGGGATTAGGACTTACGGCGCCTAATTGGTTGTTTTGGTGGGGCGTTTTTTTGGAAGCACCAAACCCAACAAAAACACCCTGGCTCAGCTCCCCCCTCCCCTCCCCTCACAAAGAAAAGAAAGAAAAGGGAAAAAAAAGGGAAAAAACCCCCATTACCCCTCCACCCATACACCGAAGAGAGGAGGCAGGGGGCGGGGGCCCGTTACCCCACCCAGCCTAAGGACGGGCACAAGTATAAAGTTAAAGAAAGAAAAATGGAAAAACGCAAAACGAAAAAAAAAAGAATGTAAAAAAAAAAAAAAATAATTTTTTATTTAATTATTTAAATATTCGAAATGCTGAAATATTCCGAAAGCCCCAGGGAAAACGTAAAAAACGTCAATTAAAGCCCCAAAAAGCGGGGGCGGCCCGGCTCCCAGCCCCCGAAAACTTTAAAAAACGGCTTTTAGAACAAAAAAAAAAAAAAAAAAATACAAAACCCAACCCCCCAGACAAAATACAAAAAAACAAAAAACCCCACCCTACATGGAACACTACAACTTCGCCGATCCAATTTGTGCATTACACTTTCCTCTATGTTTCTCATTTATGACAAAACTTGCGCATTTATCTCCCGGATAGACCAACGTAGCAGCAATTCCAACAAATAAGGCTGCCAGAAATGTGTTTTGGACGCGATAAATTATGTAGCTCATCAAGGATGCTCACACTAGAGCGTACTGACAATTTTTATGTAATGCACAGAATGTCCTATAATGTCTTGGAGATTCGTGGAGCGCATAGAATCCTCGAACACAGGATTATGATCTCGTATTGAGTAGCAGTGATCTGCGATGCACACTCTGCATCAGGGATGTGAAGTCAACTGCACTAGTGGCAAAATGAAACTCATTGGTTGAAGTGGATGGGGCGTGGTGGTAGAATGTGTGTTTGTTGATGTTTGTGGATGAACCCAGTCTGCGAACACATTTCTTCGTCTCCCTTCTCTCTCTCTCTCTCTATTTCTATATGTATATTTATCTCCTCCTCTGTCTCTTTCTCTCTCTCTCTCTTTCTCACTCTCTCTTTCTCTCTGTCTCTCCCTCTCTTTCCCTCTCTCTCAATACAATGGAAAATCACCCGTTGATGGGGACAGCTTTGCCCAGACCTGTGTGCATTATATCAGAACACAGACACAGCACGTGATTCAGTTCGAGGCCGTCATGCTTGACGCACCCAATTTAAATTGGCATTGAGTTATAATTTACATCCGTAATCCATAATCCAATCTGCATGCGAAATCAAGCTTGTCCTGGTGTACGCTGGGGTGCGGCATGTCACAACACACGGTACCGCGATGAAATTATGGTACCTCGGGGCTTTAGAACACTGATACAAAACACATTGTTCGTTACTATACAAAACTCAATCAGCGCGAAGCAATTGAAGTCTTGCGGCTGTGCGACCGCAGAGCCGCCTGACGGCGAAAGCTAATACTAACAACTGTGTGTCAGTTTGAGTGAAAACAAACCATGAAGATAGAAAATGTAATTGTTTTGCTCAGATACATTCAGATTCAGACAATTTCATCAGCATCAACGCAAACACACAACGTCCGGGTTTCCATTTTGCTTTATTTTCAGCATGCTTAAATTCATAAGAAGGCGTTTGTCGCAAACCAACTTCCTTTGCCAACATTCGCTTCACTGGTATTGCACCCTCACGTGCCTTCATCATTGCTTTATCACATGCAGGTTGCCGTTTTCTATGCTGTACTCTATATGCTGACAGTCCACCGTCTGCTGTGCAGCCGAGCCTGTCCTGTTCCGCAGCCACAGCACCGACCGCTTCTGTGACCAGCTTCACAGCAGACTGGGGCTTCACTGGGGACTGGGAATCACAGTCTGCAAGGGTTCGCGCGCAGTGTTTCGTCTCTCATGCCCTTGGTCAGCGACGATTCCGTTAGCTGCACTCTGTACTATTCTATCAAATTTTCGTAGGACGTAGCATTGATATTGGCCGTAAATAGAGGCGTAATGTCTAAAAAGTGTGTGTGTGTGTGTGTGGGGGGGGGGGGGGCACCCCTTTTGAAGTTCATTCGCCATGGCTTTAATGTTAACCCGCGCCCTCTCTCCGGTCAGATCGTCACACCCCGTCTCGAGGGGGGGGGATAGTAACCCCCTCTAAAATCCAAACTAAGCATCGCACGAAAACGAGAGGTGTCATCGGAAAGCACACGACGAGTAGGGTCCGGAATCCAACCCCCAAACCAATTTTCCTCTAAAAGTGACGTCACTACGGGGGCTGGATTTTCACGACATTTCACGACTTACATTATGTTTTTGGCTCTGGGGAGTTCATTTTGGGGGATATATGAAAAAATGTGTTTGGAATGAGAAAAGGACAGCGAAATCGACCAGGACCATAACATTTTTTGGCCCCCCCCCAAAAAAAAAAAATGAAACTTCAACATTTTTAGTTTTCCGGTTTTCTTTAATTTTCCTCTTCCCATGGGTAGAGCAAACCGAGAAACGTTGTTCGAAGTCGACTTCCCCTAATAAAAAATGCTTACTTTAGCCAGAATCTTCTATTTGAACTGCAATTGGCAAATATGCAAAATGTATATGTAGTCAAAAACGAAAAAATGATAAATTCCACTCATACGTTTTGTTGCATCCCTAAAGATAAGCAAACGCTGAACGTTTCATTAAAATATCTGTACCCGCTAAAGCGTGACGCCTGGTTAAACTTTTTTGGAGCTGACCTCACTTGACCTTGACTAACTCGTTGACCCTAGAAGACCTGACTTCAAAATTTTGCAACAGCATGCTACATTGACGTGGCAAAAGGTATGCCAAATTTTAGCGCGCTGCCGCGCGCCGTTCGTCCACTATCCGTGAAAAACCTGAGGAGGGGGGAGGTTGAAGACCCCCCGAGACGGGACGGGATAAATTGTCATGACAAGCGTGGACGGGGGGGGGGGATGTCCTCCTGGTCACCTGTTGTTCCTACACATCTGGTCTTGAGCATCCTTCACTCTCGAGCCACCCTCCTGGCTCTGGCGTGTCCTGTTATCAACGATGCATCTCCCTTACGAGTGGCAGAGTTGCTGTCCTCTCACATGGCCAAAAGAACGGCTTCCGGATGAAGCCAGTATGTATTGTACTGGACAACAGGGCCCACCAGCTGCTGGAGGTGGCCAGGAGAGTGTCGCAGATGCTGCAGGCTTTGGTGCATGCTCCTCGGACACAATTCTACGGTGGCTACTGGCATTTGTCAATAGCGACACTGTATATCGGCGCACGGTGAACATCACCAGGTCGCGTGGCTCCTCACCTGGCGGTGGTGTGGCGGTGAAGAACTTGATTGGCGTGAAGCCAATGCAAGCAGCCTACAACAACTATTCTAAGACGACGGAATGAGCAATGGATTCTTCGAGCGAATTGTGCCGGGTTAATTAATTAAAGGGCGAAAGAAGAAGAACTAGCAGGTAAACATGGTGGTGTAATTTGCTTTCAAAGTAGATTTTGTGCACACAAGGAGTAGAAAGAAGCCCTTGTCTTTCTAAGAAAAACACCGCACACTGTGGTTTCTCAATTATTCATCACTGTACCAATGCAAAATGTCAGCGTGTTATATACCTTTGAACTTGAGTGGTTACACGGACCTAGCTTCGTTTGCAAGCGTCTGCTAGTGTTGAGTAGGGATGTCAAGGCCGAGCAGTACCCATACTTAGAGATAAAGTTATACATATATATTAATATATCTCTCTCTATGTATATATATTGTAAGATATATATATATATATATATATATATATATATATATATATATATATCTTATACGTTCTGATAGTGGGAGTATGTGTTACATTCAGCCATGCCACTTCTGAGGATACCGAACGAAAACAAGCTCTGCCTTTTGTATAACCATTTCGAGGATTTACGTAGAAGTTGGTATGCTGACCTAATATGACCTCTGGTGACCTTATCAACGTAAAATGTAAATGTAAGGAACGGTTTGGGATCTCCATGGCCAGAGCTAACGATGAATTGCATCTTATCACAGCTCATTTACATTCGAAGTTAGTGGAAGACTTTCAAGAGCCCGGTGTAAATACTGCTGGGATTGGCTGATCCAAGATACAGGTTGTGGTAGGACGTAAGTAAAAAAAACGCAGTTCAACACTAAACACGATAGTGGCCGATGAGACTGCAACCCGGGGGCGACTCTCTAATCAGAAGCGGACGACTTTCGGGAGGGTTGAAATTCAGCTGGCGGGCTAAGGTCAGGTGATATCTACGTTTTAGCGGCCGAAGCCTGTGTTGGCGGACTGGGCAATTTCCAGGTCCCCAGCCTCAGACTACTCTGCAGTTAGCCACACAGTTTCAGCTGCTGGCAATCCGCCGGGCCGCACATGCTCGTGCAAATTCTGGTGGAATCTGGAGTCTGCCGAGCCAGGACAAAAAGGGTGAAACGGGGAACGTGGGCATGGACAGGTTGGCGGGTCATTGTCGTAATAGAATATTAATTTTGTTTGTTTGCTTACAACCGGTAACCGAATACGACTTGCATTTTGTGGTGCATTTAGTCTGCAAACAACCACCGCAGGCCTGTCGGCCACAGGCCGACAGACACAAACTTCGGCTGGCTCGCGCCAGTTGAAAGCTTGTTGAAATGTGGTTTCTTGTTAATATCTAGTGATTTCTATGACACGGGGGCCGTAACATCGCATCGGCAGTTGTCTTAACGAAGCAAAGCACATGCTTCGATGGCACATTATAGTGTGCACGCGCTGCTTGGCCCATGTCAGGAGCGGCGCAATATTCTGATTTAGGGCGCATTCCATGAACAATTTGACGGAACTTCTGTCCAGTCGACGCCAGCTCGTTGGTGTTTCGTTGCCGTGAAGGAGTGGTGCTAAGGCGCATCCGCCAACCGCACTCATCCACACTCGGACTCGTGCCACAGGCGATCCGTCGCCTGCACAGCAGGCGCAGGCTGTGCGCAACAGGCACTCACCTTGTAGTAGCCGGTCTTGACGAACACCTGCTTCGCCAAGGCGGTGACGGCCACGGAGTCTGCCGAGTAGTTGCTCTGGAACGACAGCGGCAGTCACCATCCGTGCCACTCAGTGAGCACGTGAACAGACCGCTGTTCGGCGCAGCTGACGCGACAAAACTCCTTAATGAACAATACTGAGACACATCAGGTCACTGCACCACCACCGGATGGCACGGAGGCAGTTCTTGAAGTTGTCCTGTAAAACGTGTCTCGACTGTTTCGCTGCTCTCTCTGGACTTAGTTGATTATATTTTCTCATAATTTAGGTGTGCTAAGTTCACACTGCTTTCTTTTGGCAGGTCAGCGAAGCTTCAGAGATCAAATAAGGTTATCAACTTGGAATAATTTCACCAACATTTAGTGAACTTTTAATCTAATGCACTTCGAGCGATATTTTTATGAGGTTTCAAATGTGTGAAAACCTCCACATCGTACTGACACGACGACCCTGTGAAGACCGGTACGATTCACAAGGGCCCTCAAGATCTTCACACCTGTACGGTGCGCAACAGCTACGTGCAGACCTTCACACTGGTGCGGTACACAACGGCCCTGTTAACACCTTCACACTGGTACGGTACACAACAGCTCTGTTAACACCTTCACACTGGTACGGTACACAACAGCCCTGATAACACCTTCACACTGGTACGATACACAACAGCCCTGATAACACCTTCACACTGGTACGATGCACAACAGCCCTGTTAACACCTTCACACTGGCACGGTACACAACAGCCCTGTTAACACCTTCACACTGGTACGGTACACAACAGCCCTGTTAACACCTTCACACTGGTACGGTACACAACAGCCCTGTTAACACCTTCACACTGGTACGGTACACAACAGCCCTGTTAATACCTTCACACTGGTACGGTACACAGCAACCCTGTGAATAGGACATAATCCGATGATTTATCGGAAGTGCCAAGCGATTCATGATACCACAGTTCGCGCGTTACTCGGTCGGCACTCTGGAGGGACACGGGCGGTACTCAAGCGGTACTTTCGGGTCGGGGGTATTAACGGTATTCGGGCAGGACTTTGGGGACTCGGGCGGTACTCAAGCGGTACTCGGGTGGGACTCGGGTGGGACTAGGGGCGGCCTCTGGCCAGCCGGGGCGGCCAGCGCGGTGTCAACGAAGCTGTCGCTGCAAGAACATCAGATGAGCCTCTTTGCACGCATCCAACCGTTTTTTTTTGTGTTTCCCCGACACTAAACTTCCCCTTCCCCGACTTCCCCGACACTAAACCAATTGACGAGGCGTCAAACGGCAAACGTGGGGTGGGGGTGGGGGTACCATCCCATCGCACCTCTTGGGCGGCAATGGGGTAGCAATCATCCCACCTCTTGGACGGCAATGGGGTAGCAATCATCCCACCTCTTGGACGGCAAGGGGTAGCAAACATTAGATTAGATAGCAAACATTAGATTAGATAGCAAACATTAGATTAGATAGCAAACATTAGATTCAAACATTTTGAAGGAGACGTTTGGTGCGGCCCATCACAGCTGGATACGCTAGATGACGTGCTGGTATCGCCATCACTCATATTTTTCGTGCATTGTCTGATGATAACGGGTTGCCTGATGTACAAAATTGTGGTAAGAATGTCATGCCTACAAGGGTAAAGGCCCAGTTAACTCAACGAATTTGATGAAACAAGATCTCGGAGCGCAACTGCGTTTGGCGGCTAACAAACCGTCGCCGTCGTATGGTATCGTAGTGGAAAACAACACCTCGTGAGTCGAATGTGCCCATACACATTTTTTTGCAATTCCTACTTTGGACTCATATTATTTCATATTGTGGTGCCATGTTTTGAACTTACATACTCCTTGCATGACAGAAGGCCAGTAGAAGCATTTATTTATACCTTATCCTGAACGAAAAGGAGCGAATTGTATTGACGCTTGCAATGTATAGAATATGGTGCCTTTTAGCTAAACAATCTATATTTCGGGCGTGTAATGAGTGTGAGTGGTTATTTCGTCACTTTACGGTTAGACATTTAACCCATCTGTCAGAACTGCAAAAGCTAAGAACCTAGTTCACATGATTCGAACAGCAATCGATATCTTACTGATGCGGTAATTGTACGACAATTCCATGAACTTGCTATTTGATGGGATAAGTGGTGTGTTAGAAAGAAGCAAAGCTAATTTTTAAAACACACAGTATCGACTGCCCCATTCAACTACGCGCAAATGACTGTCGAGCCACCTTCAGACAGGCATCTGCTGAGTCCGGACCGAACGAGGGCACGATACACGACGTCGTGACGGTGAAGTTGAACATGCGAAATATCAGACAAATTCCTACCAAGACTTCTCGCTGATGACCAAAAAGAGGCTAGGACTATGTACCATCAGGACATTTTAAGGAAGGTGGAGGTCGACCAAAGCTTCTTTGAGAAAGTGTTCACGTCAGATGAAAGTTGGGTCTACTGGTGTGATCCTGAGAGTGAAAGGATGTCGATGCAGTGGGTCCATCCAGAAGCACCACAATCCAAAAAGGCCAGGGAGGCAGGGGACGAGAAGAAAATATGTTGCTGGTGTTCTTCGACTGTATAGGCGTCATACTGACTGTATGTTCGACTGTATATAGGCGAGATGGAGTGGAAAAGATTCATCAGCGTGGATCCCATGGAGGACTGACTTATAACGGCTGAGACTGACTTAATATAAAGACATAAAGACATAAAGACATAAAAGATTAGTGCAACTCTGAGCCACAAGGGCCCTTCTTGGTTGCACTCTGTACACTGAACCAGTTGCCCACCAAATCTGCCAATCAGCCCTCCCTGTAATACTGAAAAGCAAGCCCTCTATTCTTATAATGATTGTCTATGCTGTTTTTAAAGATGTTCAATGTGCTGCTACTGACGATGTTTTCTGGCAGCTGGTTCCAGTGTTCCACTACCCTGTTGGTGAAGAAAGTTTGCCTTAACCTTGTTCTGCTGTGGTTAATTTTAATTTTGAATTTATGACCTCTAATTGCATCATTTCTGTTAAATTCAAACATTTCCCCAAGGTATCCCCTCTCCAGACCATTGACAAATTTAAAGACCTCGATGAGATCTCCTCTCAGCCTTCTATATCTAAGTGAAAACATATTCAATTTCTTCAATCTTTCCTCATATGGCAGGATGCTTATGCCATTAACCATTTTTGTAGCCCTCTTTTGTACTCTCTCTAAAAGCCAACAATCTTTTTCATAGCTAGGAGACCAAGCTTGGATGCAGTATTCCAAATGTGGCCTGACGTATGCACAGTAAAGCTTCCTGATCACTTCCTCACTTCTGTATGATACATTCCTATTTATTGCCCCGAGCATTCTCAGTGCCTTCTTCCTGGCTTCCTTGGTCTGTTCTGATGCCCCCAATTTTGTGTTTAGAATAACACCTAAATCCTTCTCCTGTTGAGTCACTGATAGCACTTGGCCACCCATCAAGTATGGAGCCTTCATATGCTGCTTACCTACATGCATGATTTTGCACTTATCAAAGTTAAATTTCATTTGCCATTCTTTGGACCACTTCACAAGTTCGTCTAAGTCTTTTTTGCAGCGAGATATGCTCATCCTGACCTGTTATTGCCCTAAAGACCTTCAAATCATCTGCAAATTTCAAAACTTTACTGCTTAGGCCACTTTCAATGTTATTTACAAATATAATGAACAGTAATGGCCCTAGTACTGACCCCTGGGGGACTCCACTAAGAACATTTTGCCATGATGACTTTGTACCATTTAGCATCACTCTTTGCTGTCTATCTGAAAGCCACAACTCTATCCATTTTAAGATGCTACCTGCAATACCATGGGACTGAAGCTGTATCATTAACCGTTTATGGGGTACCTTGTCAAAGGCCTTACTAAAGTCAAGATATGCTACATCAACCTGATTTCCCTGATCAAATTGTTCTGTGGCGAAGTTCAAAAAGTCCAAGAGGTTTGTGAGACACGATCGTCCTTTTCTAAATCCATGTTGAGTATCTTGAATCAATCTGCTACCTTCCAGATAACTAACTATTCTATCCTTGATAATTGATTCGAGTACCTTGCAGACTAGGGATGTGAAACTTATTGGCCTATAGTTTTCAACTTTCCCTCTTTCTCCTTTCTTGAAAATAGGAACTACATTTGCCCTTTTCCAATCGGTTGGAATTTCATTATGTGAAACTGATCTACAAAATATTATACTAAGTGGAAATGCCAGTTCCTTTTCAGTTTCCCGCAACACCCTAGCATAAATATCATCAGGTCCTGCGGCCTTATTTGGCTTTATTTTCCTGATATGATTGTAAACAACATCACTACCAATGAAATCAACATCATTTGTCAGATCCCATGTAACTGAACTATGGTGTACGGTCGGCAGATTGGTCATATCTTCCAATGTAAACACTGATTTGAACTGCTTGCTCAGCTCCTCAACCATCTCACTATCCTCACCCAATGTAGTCCCGTTTACTTCCAGTGGACCAATTGTGCTAGAAACTTTACTCAGCTTGTAGAAACTAAAGAACTTTTTACTGTCCCCATTACAGTTTCTAGCTAAATCCAGTTCCTTTGCTCGCTTTGCTGCTCTGGTTTTTTGCTTCACAGTGTCTCTAGCTTTTTGATACGCCTTTAGATTAATGACATTTGAGGCTTCTTTAAAAACTCTAAATGCAGTTTTCTTAGCCCTAATTGCTTTTATCACGTCTGGTGTAAGCCATGCTGGCTTTCCTACCCTTCTTTTGCGTCTTTGCTTTTGGGGGACATGTCTAATCTGAGTTTCCTTTAAGTAAGATTTGAACTTTTCCCACATTTCACAGGCATTTAAATTGGAGAATTCTTCTTCCCATCTGATGGCACTTAAAGCCGCTCTCATGCCGTTAAAGTCTGCTCTGTTGAAATTTGGAACCTTTACCAAATTATCCTTGATAATTTCCCCTACATGTGCCTTGAATCTAACTATGTTATGGTCACTTTTACCCAGAGTTTCGCCTACAGTCAAGTCTTGAACCAAGTCACTTAAATCCGAGAATACAAGGTCCAAGAATGAACCATGCCTGGTAGGTTCCGA
This sequence comes from Imbricaverruca yamaguchii, assembly GCA_034440575.1. NCBI lineage: Eukaryota > Metazoa > Arthropoda > Thecostraca > Neoverrucidae > Imbricaverruca > Imbricaverruca yamaguchii. The sequence goes on from JAOTOL010001613.1 coordinate 1,666,536, forward strand.
TACAAACTGGTGTAAGAACAGGTCCTCTTCAAGGCATTTCCTGAACATTTTGCATGATGGGGAGCCAACACCAGCATTTTCATAACCTTTTAGATTAAAGTCACCGAGAATAAGGCACTTCCTCTTAAAGTTTCTACTGATTTCCTCACAAATCACCTTGTCAAGCTCCAGTTGCTGAGAATGTGGCAGGGTTCCTGATCGGTAGAAAGCTCCTATCCTAAGAGTATTGCTGTTGCCTTTTCCCACAGTGACATCAAGCCAAATGGACTCCACAGACACATTTTTATCCCCACCTGCTACTTTTTGAGAACTGAATAAGCTATTCACATAGAGCATTACACCACCCCCTTTCATTGCTGGACCCCTATTGCACGAAAACATATTGTATCCCTGGATCTCATAGTCCTGTAAGTTATCTCCAAAATATCCTTCACTGACCCATGCCTCCGTAATGCAAACAAAATCCGGTTCCTCCTCAGCAACATAACACTTGAACTCATCAAATTTGGAACGGATACTCTGAGCATTAAACATCATACACTTAACAAATGCTCCATAACCACCTTTGGCTTTTTCATATTGAGGAGTTCTTTTATCACTAGATGAACTATAACTCTGTCCCCTTGAGTTGCTGCTGTCCCTATTTGCAGACTTTGAGGTTCTATTGCCTTGGCTGACACTATTGGAATATTCCTGAGTTGGCAATGCAATTTCATCCCTCCCCACCCCATTTCCTAGTTTCCCTGAAGGACATGCTCATATACTTTGCCTAACACATGGACCCCCTTCTCAGAAAAATGCAGGCCATCCCTCTGATAGAGGTCCCACGATGGCTAAGATAATATGGCTAAGATTGATTTACGACAACTGAGACTGACTCAATCTGGGGGCGTCACTGCTGCCAGATGCTCCCGCTAACTGGCTCAGTCTCGGGGGCGTCACTGCTGCCAGATGCTCCCGCTAACTGGCTCATTCTGGGGGCGTCATGCTGCCAGATACTCCCGCTAACTGGCCCAGTCTCGGGGAGCCACTGTCGCCAGATACTCAATAACCGGCTAAGTCTGGGAGCACCACTGCTGCCAGATACTCCCGCTAACTGGCTCAGTCTCGGGGGACCCACTGCTGTCAGATACTCCCGCTAACTGGCCCAGTCTCGGGGAGCCACTTAACGTGACACTGCTGCCAGATACTCCCGCTAACTGGCCCAGTCTCGGGGAGCCACTGTTGCCAGATACTCAATAACCGGCTCAGTCTGGGAGCACCACTGCTGCCAGATACTCCCGCTAACTGGCTCAGTCTCGGGGAGCCACTGTTGCCAGATACTCCCGCTAACTGGCCCAGTCTCGGGGAGCCACTGTTGCCAGATACTCAATAACCGGCTAAGTCTGGGAGCACCACTGCTGCCAGATACTCCCGCTAACTGGCTCAGTCTCGGGGAGCCCACTGCTGCCAGATACTCCGCTAACTGGTGCACCCGCTAACTGGCTCAGTCTGGGAGCCACTGTTGCCAGATACTCCCGCTAACTGGCCCAGTCTCGGGGAGCCACTGTTGCCAGATACTCCCGCTAACTGGCCCAGTCTCGGGGAGCCACTGTTGCCAGATACTCAATAACCGGCTAAGTCTGGGAGCACCACTGCTGCCAGATACTCCGCTAACTGGCCCAGTCTCGGGGAGCCACTGTTGCCAGATACTCAATAACCGGCTAAGTCTGGGAGACCACTGTTGCCAGATACCGCTAACTGGCTCAGTCTCGGGGCCACTGCTGTCAGATACTCCCGCTAACTGGCCCAGTCTCGGGGGAGCCACTGTTGCCAGATACTCCCGCTAACTGGCCCAGTCTCGGGGAGCCACTGTTGCCAGATACTCAATAACCGGCTAAGTCTGGGAGCACCACTGCTGCCAGATACTCCCGCTAACTGGCCCAGTCTCGGGGAGCCACTGTTGCCAGATACTCAATAACCGGCTAAGTCTGGGAGCACCACTGCTGCCAGATACTCCCGCTAACTGGCTCAGTCTCGGGGAGCACCACTGCTGCCAGATATTCCCGCTAACTGGCTCGGGGAGCCACTGTCGCCAGATACTCAATAACTGGCTCAGTCTTGGAGCACCACTGCTGCCAGATACTCCCGCTAACTGGCTCAGTCTCGGGGAGCAACTGTTGCCAGATACTCCCTTCTAACTTGCCCAGTTTCGGGGGACCCACTGCTGCCAGATACTCAATAACTGGCGCAGCAAATCCGTAACGGCTCAGTCTCGGGGAGCCACTGTTGCCAGATACTCCCGCTAACTGGCTCAGTCTGGAGGAGCCACTGTTGCCAGATACTCAATAACTGGCTCAGTCTTGGAGCACCACTGCTGCCAGATACTCCCGCTAACTGGCTCAGTCTCGGGGAGCCACTGTTGCCAGATACTCCCGCTAACTGGCTCAGTTGAGCCACTGTTGCCAGATACTCAATAACTGGCTCAGTCTTGGAGCACCACTGCTGCCAGATACTCCCGCTAACTGGCTCAGTCTCGGGGAGCCACTGTTGCCAGATACTCCCGCTAACTGGCTCAGTCTCGGGGAACCACTGTCGCCAGATACTCCCGCTAACTGGCTCAGTCTCGGGGAGCACCACTGCTGCCAGATACTCCCGCTAACTGGCTCAGTCTCGGGGGACCCACTGCTGTCAGATACTCCCGCTAACTGGCTCAGTCTGGAGGAGCCACTGTTGCCAGATACTCCCGCTAACTGGCTCAGTCTTGGAGCACCACTGCTGCCAGATACTCCCGCTAACTGGCTCAGTCTCGGGGGACCCACTTCTGTCAGATACTCCCGCTAACTGGCTCAGTCTGGAGGAGCCACTGTTGCCAGATACTCCCGCTAACTGGCCCAGTCTCGGGGAGCCACTGTTGCCAGATACTCAATAACCGGCTAAGTCTTGGAGCACCACTGCTGCCAGATACTCCCGCTAACTGGCTCAGTCTCGGGGGACCCACTGCTGCCAGATACTCCCGCTAACTGGCTCAGTCTGGGGGAGCCATTGCTGCCAGATACTCCCGCTAACTGGCTCAGTCTCGGGGACCCACTGCTGCCAGATACTCAATAACTGGCTCAGTCTTGGAGCGCCACTGCTGCCAGATACTCCCGCTAACTGGCTCAGTCTCGGGGAGCCACTGCTGCCAGATACTCCCGCTAACTGGCCCAGTCTCGGGGAGCCACTGTTGCCAGATACTCAATAACTGGCTCAGTCTGGGAGCAGCACTGCTGCCAGATACTCCCGCTAACTGGCTCAGTCTCGGGTAGCCAGTGTTGCCAGATACTCCCGCTAACTGGCCCAGTCTCGGGGGACCCATTGCTGCCAGATACTCCCGCTAACTGGCTCAGTCTGGAGGAGCCACTGTTGCCAGATACTCAATAACTGGCTCAGTCTTGGAGCACCACTGCTGCCAGATACTCCCGCTAACTGGCTCAGTCTCGGGGGAGCCAGTGTTGCCAGATACTTCCGCTAACTGGCCCAGTCTCGGGGGAGCCACTTTGCCAGATACTCATAACTGGCTCGTCTGGCACCACTGCTGCCAGATACTCCCGCTAACTGGCTCAGTCTGGAGGAGCCACTGTTGCCAGATACTCAATAACTGGCTCAGTCTTGGAGCACCACTGCTGCCAGATACTCCCGCTAACTGGCTCAGTCTTGGAGCACCACTGCTGCCAGATACTCCCGCTAACTGGCTCAGTCTGGAGGCGACACTGCTGCCAGTCACCATCGTTAACTGCGCCATAAGTCACTGCAGGAAAAACACGGCCTCCACTTTCTTGACCAAAATAACAAGCATAATGGCAGTGAAAATTGAGGCTGGACGCCTCGTTCACGACGCAGACAGCAGCGTATCCAGGGGTATTTGCGTCGCATCTTCCTCATACAGCCCTGACTGCGAGAAGTTTGCAGCGTAGCATTACTGCCGGTGCGATAGCATATACTCCGCTTACATGAACAGCGAAACCTTCAAACACAATGCAATTGGAAAGGCTTGGGAAACATTGCTCTTGTCGAGGGGTTTAACATTGCAAAAACGTCCGAGAAGGTTAGCGATATTGTTATAAGTTTTCCTGGTTGCATTGTACCGGAAAGTTTGCATGCGCACGTAGACGGATCATATGTGGATAATTCTTAAAATGATTGGCATTGCGAAGCTAAGTTTTTGGTTCAATTATCCATGCCTCACTATAAGTATAATGCTAAAGTTAATGTCATATACATGAGTACCATAGTACCTGAAGTTCTACCCTTCGACGGGGTAATTGAGGGGAATGCACATCATCAACTCAACAATCAGCTTCGCATGAATGTTGAGTGTGCATGAATGGAATGTTTACCGGAAGGATTGCATGCAAGTGCCAACGCTTAGTTGTGGCAATGTGGTGGGGTGTAGGAGAAACGGCCTTAGTATTACGTAGGCGGCTCCGCCTTCCACACTGATTTCACACAGTATATCCATGATGGACCATAGTATCGGTTGGATTATCCGTGCGAATTTCGGATGGGTTTGGAACTGGATCGGATGAGACACAATTTGGCATACATTCGGATCTGGATTGCGATTTAGGATTGATCTCGAAGCTGCAACGCCGCTCTGCCCGCCATAGCCACTCATGTTACTCCCAGGTGGGACATCGAGTACTGTTCTGGTTGTCGATACCTCTGATTTAGATATGGCTGACGTTCATGGATCCGGATTGGAAGGAATCAATAAATTCCAATCGATGTCGTATTCTTGTAGATTATTCACAAAGGCCACAACTTGGCTTCCACGACTAAGTTTAACCTCGCCGGTATTCGGCATTTTACCACCTTCGGTCGTATAGGGGAGAGGGAGGGAGGGATACGACTCCCCCTGGCGATTCGAAACCATGCATGTTACGAAAACGAACTATAGACCAAAGTTATAGATCTGGACGAGATCTCGCGACTGGAAGTCAGTGTGGCCTTTTAACGTCAATGGCTGACCTTCCAGGTCAGGTCAAAGGTCTAAAATTGATTTTTCGGTATTTTCCTAAGTAAATCGTCGGTTATATCAAAACTACTGTCTAAATATGCACGAAATCGCCACAGATATGTTTATTAGGACGTTACGAGCATAACGCATGTTACACGATGTGATCGGACCAATATATCATGCAGCAAATGAGGTCAAAGGCGTGACCCCAGATATCCAACTTTTTGAAAAGTGGTTCCAATTTCGAAGTTTAAAGCTCCCTAGGGCAAAAATGGACGCTGAATTCGAATTCGGCACGAAAAATTACCGTAGGTCAGCTAAAAAAGGTCGAAAGGTCGAACGAGGTCAACCGAGGTCAGCCGAGGTCGCCGATTTTTGGAACATTAATTTTCAATGGGAACCAATCTGGGCATCTGTATTTTTCATTATATGCCCATAATTACGCTAAGCACGTAACAAAATACGTGCGATAATCACGTATTTGTTGAAACCTGGTCGGAGGTGCTCCCCTTTATGACCTCATAACTCCGTGACCCGACATGACCTCCAAAAAAAGAATCACCAAAAGTAGCCAAAAGGTTGCCCCAGAGGGTGCTGAAAATCTCAGAGCGATCCGTTCATCGGTTTAGAAGGAATACACAAAAAAACCTTAGGGGGGTTGCATCAAGCCCCCTGGGCGAGGGTTAAAAGCTGGTATGCCTACATGACGTAAAAATGCGAAATTCACGGACAGGGTGAAATGTAAACACAAGTTGATTTTCGTAGAGCCAGATGATGCGGTTCAACCCAATCGGCCACGAAGAACCCGTGGCACGCAGCTGTGATCACGGACACTGGCGTAGTTGGCTGTCGAGGCTGGCTGGAAGCATGCACTCGATACAATGAAGGAAGCATACGCGATCGATTCTGGAAAACAATGCGTGAGCTCAACGTCGGCGGAGGACCACATGTAGCCACGATTGGCACCGTGGTGGCTATTGGCTTAGAGACGAGTTGACCTTTGGGTCATACAGCTTGGCTAGTATCTCACCCCGATTGGTCGCCCGCGATAGGTAGCGACAGTTGGTCTCGGAACCCACATCCTTCAGTTGGGAGACGAGTACCTTACTCTTAGACCATTCGCCGCCACCCTTCTCCACAATCAACGTGAGACAGACATTTGGAATCCATACGCTGACAAATACAGATCACAACGTTAATGATCATGTCGTCAAAAACACACAGAATGGGGCTGGGGCTGGAATGGCCGAGTGGCTTGGGTATTGGTCTCTGGGTGCCAGAGGTCCCGGGTTCAACACGTGCGCCGTTCGGGACACGGGACATCTAATCCCACCACCCACCGGCGAAACATTGTGGCGGCGCCATTAGCCGTGAATGTGCAGAAAGCGCGTCGCGAATCACCCAAGAAACGAACAAAGGACATTTGCTATCGCTAGAACAATAGTGGGCAAATGTGCATTAGCATTAGCGCCAATACACAGTGCACCTACACTGTAGAAGAAGCATGTTCATCTGTGGGGAGTCCATGCACCTCCACCAAGGCACAGCCTCGGTCCAAATTATGCAGCATCATCCATACTTAACACACGGGCATCTCATTAACTACTGAAACGTCATCGATTTCCAATTCCTCGGTCTCCGATTCCGTTGCCCGGTCCCCTGCGCCAATTCCTTTTCCTGACCCCAGCCTTCACCCCTACGCTGCTTCTGTGTCCGGTTTCATGTGATGGGTTTTGCCACAATCCTTCGGCGCTTCGGTTCTCATCTGTGTATTGTGGCTTCAAATCACGCTCCCTTTCCCCATGACCGCTTCACTGGCAAGCAGGGACCTAAGCAGGGACCGAGTCCAGCTCGGCGCTCCAGTGCCGTTCAAGGGGTCCATTCTGCGTGAACTACCCAGGTGCATGGTGTTCACATAGTGCCATTCACCAGTCCCGTTCCCCGGTTCAGTTCTCTGGTACTGTCTTCTGATGTAGTTCGTCAATTCCGTTCTCATATTCCAGTGAGATGTTCCTTTCTCCGGTCCCACTCCCTGGTGCCGTTCCTCCACCAAATCCCCCGTCTGACTCTCCGACACCACTCCCCGGTATCACTCCCTGGTATTGCTCCCCGGTACCGCTCCCCGGTCTGGTTTCCCGGTACAGCTCCCCGATACCGCCACCTGGCACCTCTCCCTGGTATCGCTTCCCGATGCCGCTCCCATCGCCTCACTCCCCGGTATCGCCACCGGTCTTACTCCACGGTGCACTCCCCAGTACAGCTCTCCGGTACAGCTCCCCGGTACAGATCCCCGGTACAGCTCCCCGGTACAGCTCCCCGGTACAGCTCCCCGGTATCGCTCCCCGGCATCGCCCCCTGTATCGCTCCTAGGTTCCCATTGTCGGTCCCGTTCCGTCTGAGCGCATCGAACTTTTATCCCTTTTTTATTTTTTATTTTTTATTATTATAAATTTGATCGGAGTTGTTGGTGTGGCTTGAAGAGCCAGGGGTCTATTGCCAAGCAGAGCTTGTTGCGTGAACCCTGGCCCCACCACCCGATTCATGAACTCCAGTTCAACGGCATAATTTAGACCGAAAGTTTAACGTGCCGCCAATGCACCGACACGGCCGCCCGGTAGCTCGTCCCGGGCCTTATCGGGCCAGCTGCCAACTGACACTCTCGGCCGGGGGCTAAATGCTAGCGCGCGAAGCGACTCGAAACCTGTGTTGCCAGTACAGGGGAGACCAGCGCAGACCAGCGCTCCAACCAACTGAGCTACCGGGGCGGCAATATAAACCTCTCGATATTCATCCTTCCGACTATTGTCCTTTTGACATTTACATCCTTCGACTGTTGCCCTTCCGACGTTTGTCCGTACACTTTGATCGCTTCGACTTGTATGCTTTTGACTTCTAGTCCGCTCGACTTCTCCATTCGACTTTTATCTCCTTAGCTTCCGCACCGTCGATCTTTTTTATCGTTTCCGCTTTGTGCGCGTTCGACCTTCATCGCTTGGAATTTAATCCCTTGAATTTTTGTCCATTTCGAGCATTTTCCATTTGTTTTCTTTGTCCTTCGACTTGTCGCCTCTCGGCTTTTGTCCCGGAATCCCATAACAAATCCCGTCACATCTGGCACGAGCCCGCAGGGCAGTAACCAAATGTCACCTTACGACAACCAAACCAAATCTTCGTTAGCGAATCGCTAACGTTTGCGTTAGCGATTCGCAGAGATGATATCGGTCAAGATATTTCAGTTGTGGAATAAACAAAACCGCACCAGCTGTTAAATTTCCGAAAGAGAGGTGTGATGCTCTAAGTAAAAGCTATGATATTGAGTAGCACACGCTTAGATGCAGCTGGCCGGTGACCAAAAACCAAACATATCGAAAATGAAATATTTCTCTTCATAATTTAACGAATTATCACCTATATAGATCCGAAGTATATCTTTGGTAGATATGTGGGCCACATGCAGGTGGTCCATCAGAACAAGTGGTCCCTTTGTCTTTTATTCAGTCGCACCCAGTATGTCCTACCTGATGTCACGCGTTAGACACTGATCTTTCTTGAAAAATTTCGGTTGGATTGGCTTCCCAGTACTGGATTGTGTCGGAGTGTGGACTGTGTCCACAAGCAACCGTTTCAGGCGGGAAAAGTAGCACCTGCGATCGAGTTTGTGATGCCACTATAATATGACCTTGCATTGCGCCTGCAAATAAACAAAATATATATGTATATATATACATACATATATATATATATATATATATATATATTACATATATATATATATATATATATATATATATATATATATATATATATATATACATATATATATATATATACATATATATATATATATATATATATATATATATATATATATATATATATATATATTAACGCATAAATATGTGTTTATTTATTTAGCCCGTAACAAAATTTCCCGTAAGGTTTTCCGCGAGTATTGAAAGAAGGGCGCGCGGCACCACACCGAAAATCGGCATACCTTTTCTTTCCCACATCAGTTTGGCATGTTTTGTCAGAATCTTGAGGTCAGGTCATATAGGTTGAACGAGTTAGTCTGGGTCAAACGTCAAGTGAGGTCACCTCCAAATATGTTCAACCAGTCGTCACGCTTTAACGGATAAAGATATGCTAATGAAACTTTCAGCATTTGCTTATTTTTAGGGACGAATCAAAACGCATCAGACAAATTTGTAATTTGTCTTCTTTAGTTTTTGATTACTTATTTGTTTTGCATGTTTGCCCATTAATTATAGTTAATCAAAGATTCTGGCTCAAGTAAGCACTTTTCTTTAGCGAAAGTTGAATTCCAGCAACGTTTTTCGGTCCGCTTTACCAAGAATAAAAATAAATATTAAATAAAATTTAAAACTGAAAATATTAGAAATGTCAAAAATATTTTTGGGTGGGCAAAATATTTTAGGACCTTAGTCGATTTCATTTTCTTTTTCTGATTCCAAATCATTTTTCTTCTTCAAATCCACAAAATGAAATCCCCATAGCCAAAAACATGATGCAAGTCGTCGTGACGTCGTGAAGTCGTGACGTCACTTTTTTTGGGAAAAATTGAGGGTGGTGTCTGGCCTTACTTGCCGAACACTTGCAGACAACACATCTTTCGTTTTCGTACGGCGCTTAGCTTGAATATTAGATGAGGTCCTATCAACCGCCCCCCCGAGACGTGGTGTGAGGATATGACCGGAAAGACGCGGAGTACATCAAGGCTCTATTGAAATAGTGACCGAAATCCGGTGACCTAAAAATAGTGGTAGATGGCCCCTCCAAATCCATTTTGATGTACTGACGCAAATTATAGTATGCTACTGGCCGGTGTCGCACGTCGCTAAATCTATAATTACTCATAAGAAGAAAAAAGTAGTCCAAATATAAGTTTCACCCCCGCGCTAAATAGGTCATAATTTATGTACCAACGGATGCCAGTTTACTCCCGGTACCACGGACGTTAGTGCGCTTCAATTTCCTTCAAAGGTCAACATGCTCCCGTATTTCCACGAAGCTTTGGCATTAGGAGTGGTGGGCTGAGGCGTGTGGTCGATTGCCACATGGGTCATGTTGACAAAATATCAACTCAAAATGTCTCATGGGAACTTCTTCAGTATTTATCGCCTGCTCCAATGGCCGCATTCCTAATGAGCTGGCACGTCAGTTATGCTTCGTCAGATTTGGTTAAAGATGGGATAACATCGCAACGAGAAGCTCCTGCAGTGATGGCATTGCCAACATGCTGGGATCGTATATGCACTGGGCAATGGTTTATATTTGCATCATTTCGTATGATTGCACATTACTAGCCTTTAATGGAATCCATAGATTAGCATGGGCTACATTAAATGGACAATTGCATACCAAGTAACTTGGGGATAGATAACGACCGAGGCGGCCGTGTCATTGGCGGCATGTTGAACTTGCGGTCAGAACTCTGCCGTTAAACTGGAGGTTATGAATTGGGCGATGGGGTCAGGGTTCAGTCAACAAGCTCTGCTTAAGAATGAAACCCGGCCCATAAAACTACCACCACCAAGAATTCAGACTAAATTTCGTTCCTTTCTTTAAGCCAATCCAACTTTCGTAGAAAGTTGCTGCTGTTGGATTTCAACATATCGAAAACACGTAAGGTGTGGAAAGAGTATTGTCCAATGCCCCTCTGGATTCCAGGGGCGGCACTAGGGAGTTTCGTGGGGACCACTGACTGATAAAATATAAGGGGGAGGTGACACTCGGGTATTTCTGGATGGTCGTCTTGCCTGCCGAGAGGGATGACTTCGGGAAAAAAATCAAGGAGAGAGGGGCCACCCGAGAATCTTCGGGCGCCATCTTTACATGCGGCCTGCGGTCACTTTGGATTCGCACCTGTCTGGAATTACCAGTGACTGCATTACAAACAATACCAATACCAATTTCAGACCATGATGCTCGATATGCTCGTATATCGTCAGCAACGTGGACGCTTTGGCCAATGAATCAGGGAACTGGGGACGTGGTGGGAGGGGACAGGGCCTCCCCACACTTTACGACAGCTTCGGTGTCACCACGGTGGACATTCAGACTAGCAGGAGATAGCGGGGGGAAGTAGCACAAGGAGAGAAAGCTATGCCAAACGTTTTTGTTTAACAAATACGCTGCGCGGACGTGCCCCGACCGACGCGAAGCATGTTTTTCACACCAGGCGATGTCCTCATAGTCCTGCCCTAGCGGTGGTTGCAGGCGATTCATGAAAACGATGATGAGGGCGTTCTTGGTAGTGGTGACTTTACGATGCGCTCAGCAGGTGAGGCCATACGGCATCGCCAACCTCTCACCGTGGCAGGAAGGGCGGGCGCCGCGGGGAATCGAACCCCGTATCTCTGGCTTACCGGAAGCTCAGCTTAACCACTGAGCCGCCGACGATCCGAGCAGGAGGGAAAAAACTATTCAAATTTTGCTAGGTCCATTGTAATTCGATTAGCCTTCATGCATATTGATCCTTTGTGCTGAAAAATAAGATGCTTAAATGACAGACATTTGGGACATGCATGCATGCATTTACCTCGTGGCTGCTGCCGTTCTTTTCCTTGGACAGTGACCTTGACCCTTCATCAGTGTAGAACCTTCAATCCGCCTTACTGTAGCACCTTCAATCCTCCTTTGTGTTGGACCTTCAATCCGCCTCAATGCAGAGGGTGAAACTGGTCATGAGTGTCCCGTATCTCTCCAAGAAAAGCCCCGATGCAAGAATATCGTATAACTCCCTTGTCCATCTATTGACACAATTTCAGAGAAGGCTGTGCGACATCGTCTCTTTTTCACTCTTATTCTGTGGAGCTACCCGTTAGCCTGTCATGCGGTTGCGAGGAACGTAACTAGGCAGGTAAAGCTGAGGACAGATGTTAGCTCACAAATAACTCATTCCGGTACCTTGCACAGCGCTCCCATCATAAATCTGTTGATTTACAGGGATGGGAACCTCTTCAGAATTCAATAGAGGTCGCCGCCGCCGGCGACCGGCCGACAACAGGCTCGGCTTGCAGCAGGACTCGACTGACCGTCGTCGGCTGAGCGCCAGGTCGCAGGATGCCACCCCCGACCGGGGTGTCAGTGTCGCTGCGGTGTCGGTCGGATCAGTCAGTGTCAGTTCGGGTGGTTATCTGTGGGATGTCACCGCTGACGGTTGTCTGGTTCGGGACACCGAAAATACTCGGGAGATCGCTCATACGGGACAGGAGCATCTTGGATTTCTGGTCATTCCTAGTAGTCTGTTGGAGGATTTATACAGGTCGGTGCTGGTCACTGCTCATAGTCTGCGGAGGATGTATGTGGGCCGGGACTCGTCATTCCTCATAGTCTGTCGTAGTATGCGGAGGCACACATACAGGTCGGGATTGATCTTTCCTCATATTCTGCGAAGGATCGTATACGAGCTGGGAATGGCCATTCCTCATACCCTGCTGAGGATCGTATACGAGCTGGGGCTGGTCTTTCCCCGTAGTTTGCGGAGGATCGTATACGAGCTGGAACTGGTCGCTCCTCTTAATCCGCGGAGGATCGCATACGGGTCGATACTGGTTGTTTTCCAGTCTGCAGAGGGAGACGCTGTGTCGGCTACACTACAGCCACCAAGGCATCGATCGTACAGAACGGCCGTGCTCGGCAGACTGCTTATTGGCCCAGTCTCGACAGAGTTGATTGATGAAGCGGTTATTTCGTATATGTTGACAGGAGGTCTAGCTGGCCGTACGTCAGCTGTTCCACGCACCAACTGGCCACCTCGTGGGGAGCTGTGCAGGGTGCTTGCTGGCGCCGGTGTGCCTGCCGTGTTACGCTCGGTCGGTGAACCTCAGTTCGCTTCAGCAACATTTCGCAGGTTTCTGGCCCGGTGGGGAGTTTCATGCCGGAGATCGACACCGGTTTGTCCCCTGTCCAGTGATCATGCCGAAGCCGCTGTCAAGACTATCAAGAAGCTGGTCCAGACCTCGACGGCCGGCGGCCGGCTGTACAGGAAGCCTGCGTCCGCGCCCTTGAAGAGCTGTGATTACACCGCGGGCAGATTTAATGTCACCAGCGCAGACGCTCCTCGGACACCTGATGAGATGGGCGGTCCCGGCTCACTGCCGCACGTTCGCGGCCGGGTGGCAGCGGGCAGCTGATGTATGCGACGCCGAGGCGGAACAGCTCCGCAAGCGGGCGAAAGTACGACATAACGCCACGGCTCAATCTTTTGGCTCTGTGCACATCGGCAGCTGCGTGGACGTACGAGATGCCAAGACCAGCCGACGAGATCGTGTCGGTGTCATTATCGGGGCACAGGTCAGAGGCGTCACTGTCCAGTGAAAATCGAGCCTAGCTGCGTACTATGGCGCAGCAGGCGGCGCCTTCGCTTCCACCGCCCGTTTCCTGGCGGAGGACTCGCCGGCGGCGAGTCTGTGTCTTCCAATGTCGCCATCGGACGCCTCGGCCTGCAGTACGGAACTGGTGGCGTTGCCAGGTTGCGACAGGAAGCCGCAGCCGGCGGCGTTGTCAGACCGCGAAGGACCGCAACCCGCGACGCTGTCCCGTCGCAGCCGTCAACATCATCGGCCGCCGGAACGCCTGGCCGCGCGTTGGGGCACCACCACTACTCATGCATGCTCAGACAAAGCGCATATTCGATTCGCGATGGCTGTATGCTGTTCAAATTCACTGGCACACCGTTTCGCTGGTATCGTGCGTCGTCTTGTGTTGCGTTGTCTTGGGGGCTATGTTGAGATGCTGCACCTCTAAGCTTGCATCTATGTACCTTAACGTGGCCCCGAGCGATTGACCGGTCACCTGGGCCGAGCTGACCAGTGCCGGCGGCGGACTCCGTCGGGAGAACAGCGCAGACCGGACCCGCTCCGCGTGTGCTGCGCGCCAGTGTAGAACGTGACAGAACCCGCCGCCAGTTGAGCGTTTGGCATCACGTTCGGCCCCCCGCCAAAACACACGGCAGCGTGTCGCATCTCACCGCCTCCGGTGGCGGCGCAGTCGACGAGCTGGTCGGTGGTTCGAAAACATTACCGCATGGGACACATTACCGCACGGGCAATGTGTTCGGGCAGATGGTGTCCCGTATAGCTCGGATATCTGTCCTTGCACATTACCTGCATCACTACCACTTAATTCGTTTACCCCTGACAGCTCGGGCGTCTGCCTGGACACACTACCTGCATCACTACCGCTACCGCCACCACTTCACTGCCTCACATCTCAAAGACTGGCTGTCGCAAGCGTCGGGATATCTGGGATAATCGTGGATGTTACAATAACATATATATATATATATATATATATATATATATAATTTGCCACCCTTTCCGCTAATTATGAATGAAATTTCCATGGTCAAACCAACCCGTGTTATTTGACTTAAAAATAATGCCGGAGGCTATAGCTAAAAATCATTGACCGAATAGTATTGAAATTTGCACAGCAGTATTCAGAGCCCAGGACTACTCTGATCAGATTTTGGTCTCAATAAACAAATATTGGGTGAAGTGGATTGATCGATCTGTCGTGGAACGCGACGTCTATAAAGGCACAGGAATAGTTGTGTCGTGTATCGTTACAAATGAACGCACGGTGACGCCTAAAACTTTATTTGCCCTGGACTCTGTTTTTATTGGCGCTCCTTGTCGCGACACTACAGTTGTCGCCAAGTCATGAGTTTCATTAATGAAACCTCAAAGCGTCATCAATTTTAGCAATCAAATCTATTTCTGAAGAACATTTATCAGTAAAGTGGAGCACCAGAGGCGACGTAAGCTGCTCCCAAGTTTCCGAATGAAAAGACTTCCATTCGGCGGCATTGAACTGGAGTTGCCAATCCAGACCACCGTTGAAGGGCCTATAAGTCCGACTACAACGATCAAGTGCTCAAGCGATGACGTCACCCACAGAGGCGAGGTAACTGCATCTTGGCGGGCTGTCTTTCGGGTGGGAATGTAAGCATACTTGTGGGCAGCAACAGCGATTTTCGGTGGTATCTTGTGCACATCTGTGTCTAAGGCTGACTTAAAGTATGCCCTAAAGTAAACGTGATATGCAAAGTAAATCTAATTCTTCCGTTGTACCATGGGTGAAGATAAAGCAATTTTTTTTGTTCACCCATGTATATTTATAGGTAGAAAAGTTGTAAAATGATGGAGTTATGTGAAACAGTCCGCCTCAGTTTGTGCCCAATAGTAGTAAATGGTAGCGGTTAAATTGTGGATTGAAGTAGAAACGCAAAACTGCAGTACACATAATTATCTTACCACTATAACCATAAACTTACTACTTACGCCAATAATTTGCTTTATGAAAAATCTGATCACCATTCAGGGCTGTTGCTAAGAACATGTGAAGCTTCGCTGTACACTTTATTCGTTGAACTAAGGGCACGTCAGCTGACTAACCGCCCGGTGTTCGTTTCTCTCAGCCAGAGAAGTACATAGCACGAACATTGCACGTGCGTTCACTCCGCACTACCTGGTAGGGACCAGGAAGGCAGAGCGGCAATTTACATCACGGAAACCTTTGAACTGAACCACATGGACACGGCAGCTAGGCACATTAGGAGGTCAGGAGCTTCGCGAGCCGTGAAATAAACGAAATATTCGTGTTCTCGATATTGAAGGGAATAGATCCATTTGCGGAGGTAAAGTTCGAAAGTCTTCGATTCTAGAAAGACCGATTTGAAAACGGAAGCTGTTGTCTTAAAACTGAAGCTGTTGTCTTTGCAGCTGTTGTCCTAAAACATCGGGAGGGAGTTAGCCTCTAGCAAATATTGCAGGTAATATGTTATCGGCAGCCTCACTCAGTGAAGATATGCCTGTGAACTGGGGAGAGCGTTGCAACCCACGTCTCTGCAGTGACCTCGAACATTAACTCGGCAGGATACACGACAGAACAGCTAAGTGAAACCCGCCATGAGCATTGATATAAGCGGGCTCGTCTTTGAACTGAATTGACTCCCACTTCTTCGGATATGCCCACGGATATCAAGTTTTTGGAGAGGAACGATTCGCTCCAGTGTTAAGTTGTGCCCCCCCAGTTGAGCCGGAGAAGGTCAGTGCGCGCCTGTAACTCGCACCGAATATAATTATCCCTGAAAAGCGCATGTACGATCCTCCTATACCCACATTTAGTCACAATATTCACATGGCCCTAGGAGGATGGGCAGTGATTCCACCCCATGTTCTTTTCACTATGGCTTCATAGCGAAATAGGGTAGCGATCTGTGTGTTCTGTAACTAAATTTTATTTCATTCTTTACATTTGAGGCAAAACCAAACTTGAGTCACGTTAGGCATGGTACACGCCATTGTCAAGGGCCTGTACAGGCACACGAACCTTAGCTTTCGGTTTCCGTGCTGCACATTGGTGCACTCCATGTACCAAATATACCGAAGGCACGTTCCGACTGTTCCCACAATTGATTCCATCGAATGAAGAGGTCATTGGCCTTCGTGAGATCAAGTTAGGTCAAATTACCTTATCATAGCTTTTTTGTAATTTCCGAGGAATTCTAAGAAAGTTCCGCCCTGTCGTGGGCACGCTGATAAAATCGCAAAAATCCGCTCGACTCCACGACAAAATCAGAAGCGCACCAGAGAGCAACACGTGTGTGCGGCCGGTCGCATGATGCCCACCTGATGTGCAAAAGAACAAATATCTAACCAAACAGAAACCACGCAGAGCGAGGCCGCGAGGACGCTTGGAAGATGTCACGCTCGCGCGATGGCACTGCATAACAGTGGGCCAAAACATCATCAAAATACAAAGGGACCGACGAAGTCCTCCACTTGTGCACGTAGCGTTTGCGGCGCGAACACCAGCAGGCAGATCTGCCCCAAGTGCGTCCGGCCAGACACCGGCTCTGAAGCAGACACTCGCGTGGAGCAGCCGTCACGCGACACAGACACCCGTCACGGGACACAGACACCCGTCACGCGACACAGACACCCGTCACGGGACACAGACACCCGTCACGGGACACAGACACCCGTCACGGGACACAGACACCCGTCACGGGACACAGACACCCGTCACGGGACACAGACACCCGTCACGGGACACAGACACCCGTCCGGACACAGACACCCGTCCCGGGACACAGACACCCGTCCGGACACAGACACCGTCCCGGGACACAGACACGGGACACGTCCGGGACACAGACACCGTAGGGACACAACGTCGGGACACCCGTCCGGACACAGACACCCGTCCCGGGACACAGACACCCGTCACGGGACACAGACACCCGTCACGGGACACAGACACCGTCACGGACACAACACCCGTACGGGACACAGACACCCGTCACGGGACACAGACACCCGTCACGCGACACAGACACCCGTCACGGGACACAGACACCCGTCACGGGACACAGACACCCGTCACGGGACACAGACAGCCGTCACGGGACACAGACACCGTCGGGACACAGACAGCCGTCACGGGACACAGACACCCGTCACGGGACACAGACACCCGTCACGGGACACAGACACCCGTCACGCGACACAGACACCCGTCACGGGACACAGACACCCGTCACGGGACACAGACACCCGTCCCGGGACACAGACACCCGTCACGGGACACAGACACCCGTCACGGGACACAGACACCCGTCACGCGACACAGACACCCGTCACGGGACACAGACACCCGTCACAGGACACAGACAGCCGTCACGGGACACAGACACCCGTCACGGGACACAGACACCCGTCACGGGACACAGACAGCCGTCACGGGACACAGACAGCCGTCACGGGACACAGACACCCGTCACGGGACACAGACAGCCGTCACGGGACACAGACAGCCGTCACGGGACACAGACACCCGTCACGGGACGCAGACACAGACAGCCGTCACGGGACACAGACACCCGTCCGGGACACAGACAGCCGTCACGGGACACAGACACCCGTCACGGACAGACACCGTCCGGGACACAGACACCCGTCACGGGACACAGACACCCGTCCCGGGACACAGACACCCGTCACGGGACACAGACAGCCGTCACGCGACACAGACACCCGTCACGGGACACAGACACCCGTCACGGGACACAGACACCCGTCACGGGACACAGACACCCGTCACGGGACACAGACACCCGTCACGCGACACAGACAGCCGTCACGGGACACAGACACCCGTCACGGGACACAGACACCCGTCACGGGACACAGACACCCGTCACGGGACACAGACACCCGTCACGGGACACAGACACCCGTCACGGGACACAGACACCCGTCACGGGACACAGACACCCGTCACGGGACACAGACACCCGTCACGCGACACAGACACCCGTCACGCGACACAGACACCCGTCACGCGACACAGACACCCGTCACGGGACACAGACACCCGTCACGGGACACAGACACCCGTCACGGGACACGAACCGTCACGGGACACAGACACCCGTCACGGGACACAGACAGCCGTCACGGGACACAGACACCCGTCACGGGACACAGACAGCCGTCACGCGACACAGACAGCCGTCACGCGACACAGACACCCGTCACGGGACACAGACACCCGTCACGGGACACAGACACCCGTCACGGGACACAGACACCCGTCACGGGACACAGACACCCGTCACGGGACACAGACACCCGTCACGGGACACAGACACCCGTCACGCGACACAGACACCCGTCACGGGACACAGACACCCGTCACGCGACACAGACACCCGTCACGGGGCGACGCCGGTCTTCGGGGCGACGCCAGCCCTTGGCCGCACACTCACCGGCAGGCTGGCCCTGGCCATGCTGACCCTGCTGCCGAACTTGCCGCGCGTGGAGCGCGGCAGTGAGGTGGACAACACGTCGTCCCACTGGATCTTCCACGTCATCGACGCCAGCTCCGCCTCCAGTTTGTAGTGTCTGTCGAAGTGGGCGGGAAGTCAGCGTTCCGTGAGTTTTCATTTCGTTTGCTAGGACCAGCTGTGTGAAGCGAAGACAGAAGTTGTTTGTCTGCCGTATTTGTCAAAACAAAGGTATGTTATATATTTTAACGTCTTCACGCCACTGCGTGCGGCTGTGCTGTTTGTGGCCATCAATGTTGGGGCTGTCTATACCTGCCGATAGATATAAAATTATGACAAGAGGCTTAGTTTATCCGCGTTCTGGAAGGGACTGACGCTTTCGAAGGTGATTTGCACTGCCTGCTGGATAAGCAGAAAAGAAACAAGCGTACTGCCTTATATGCCAAAAACGTGCATAAAACGGGTCTTTTGGCCAAACCTCGGCCGTGCTTGTACATATCAGACAGGCCCAGAGGTGAAAAAAGTGTCCAGCCTGTCACCTACAGAATATCGAACATCACCTGGCTGTCACATGTTGATAGCTCATATTAAGACCCGTACGCATGTGTGTGAGCGCGGAATATCGACCATACCGCTGACATGGAACAAAGAAGAACGCTTTAGTCTATTTATGATCACCAATTTGTTTAATTATATACGATCTTCAATTATTAAATAATATGTCAAATTACAGCACACCCTATAAGCTAATCTTGCTTCTATGGTGGGTATCCATCAACGTCCATCTATGGTGCGTATTATTGTGGTTTAATGTGCTCACAATATGTTGTGCAAACATTTTACTTACCAAAGCAAAACCACAGGTTAGGCTAGCTCATATTGTGAAAATATGCTGAATTTATGTGAGAGAAAAAAACGATTAAAAAAAAGATAAGGCCAGGTTAGGTTTCCTAACATCTTTATTATTGAACACACAAATTGTGCCTATATTAAAGAAACAACTTAAAATGAGGTAGGGTAAACAAGTGCCAGGCCATTTTAGGTATGAAACAATAGTAGCACGTTATTTTGCTTTCTAACTAAAAATAAGCACGTCTGAGGGGAGCCGGTGGTCACATCATCCATATCATGCTAATAAACATGGTATTACAACAAGCTTTTCTCCAAATCCAATGACTCATTAAAAATGAAATTCACCCATACAAATTGAATTCCCTTGTCCAATAAGGAAGTCAATGTAGCACCAATGTCAATGGCAGAGTGTCATAGGTCATATTTTGCATTAGTTTCAAGTAATTTATTTTGTAAAAACCTTTTGGTGAATGCAACAAGTTCTGCTTATGACAAAGCGCGGGCCCTGACATATATATATATATATATATATATATATATATATATATATATATATATATATATATATATATATATATTTAAAAAAACCATGGAAGTGACCAGATGAAATCATTAAAATAAGGCTCATATTAGGGGAACCAAAACATTTTTTTCATGATAAGGATTACAGAAATCTGCAGTGTGGTAAAATGGTTGAAATAATATGTTATAATTGTTAGACTGAGAAACGAGAAAAGTGTCAAAGTGAGAAACTGAGAAAACTGCAACTTTAGTTAGGTATGACCAGGGGGTCGGATTTATGTCTTGGAATTCTGGAATTGGAGAGGAAAATTATGTGGCCTTACAGGTTGATATAGAGCAGAGGACTTTGAGGACTTTTCTTTTTATCTCAAGCCTGGATTATGAGAGGAAAGCTGTGTGGAATTCCACGTTGGAGAATGATGTGATTTGTTTCTGTCATAAAAAAAAAATATTTTCGCACTTTTCACGGTCATGCTCCGTGTTTCCATGTTCCCATGGTCATGACCAAACATCAAGGAGATTGCAGTCATTGTCAGACTCTATTCGTCTTTCGAAAAAATTGAGTGGAATGCTTCTTGGAGATAAAATATATTTTAGGCGGCCAACATCAAAGACAAGACCATGTTTCCAATCTTTGTCCTGACTCTGAAAGACGAAACACCACCTACGCAAACATACACAAGTTCAGCTTCAACAGCGCCTTGGTACTTATTAGGTAGATACGTTCACACTAAAACCAGGTTTGAAAACAAACTGCGCCGGAAAACAGAACTGCTGTTTCGGATTCAATCTCTGGACGGTGATAGGATACTGTCACCGTCCAGAGATACTGCCCCGCTGCCGTTTGAGATTGCCGAAAGTGACGCCTGGTAATGGTTGCCGGCATCGACGATTGCGACAAAAGTATTTGCGATGGGTAAAATCCGAGGGACCTGTGAGCATCACAAAGAGTGTGGCTATCCGCACGTACAACTTCTCCGCGAATTGTCATTCGACAGTGGTGTGGAGACAGTGGAAAGCGGAGCCTTTTTCACGGACTAAAACACATGCCCGTGTCACGATGACTGCTCCCGCACACTCTGCAGCCACTGATCGTCAATTGGAAAATAGTAGCCGGTACATGGGGTCATGATGTGAAGGTGACGGTATGTAGCTAAGTTTAGCCGTTTCCGAGAACCAGACCAATTCGTGAAAAACGCTCAAAAACGTCGCTTCCGCTTTCCACACCCCCTCGCGTGCGCGTGGCGTGTGGCTCGGTAACCGTTGCCACGACTATGTTGACATTTGTCATGGAAATACTGTGGTGTTAGTTTGGTGTCAATCGGTCCATTGGTTGTCGAAAGATTGCGGTCTGAATCGGGTCGATGGGGAGCGCTAAAATTAGTGATGTTCCGAACGCAAAATATCAGTTTTACATGCTATTCCTACGGGCGACCGGTCATTCACCAGACACCCGTTCCCTCAGGACTCCAGTGACGCGCACGCGCAACACGTCGACCCGACCTCAAAGAAAATGTGCCCAACGGATAGCCAACATTTGTAGCTTTCATGTGATGTCAGCCATATCTCGGTACCTGTGATGGGAGCTGTGCCACACGCCACAAACTGCGCTGGAAAACGGAACTGTTGCCTTGGGCTCAATCTGTGGACGGGGACAAGACAGTTCGTAGGTGACAGGCTTACCACGGCAATGTTAAAACCTATGGGCCTTACCACGAGTGGCCGAGTTTTTTTCAGCCCCCTGTCCCCTCGATCATAGCTACTAAATTGTTTCTGTGCGCTTCTGATGCATGCACTGAAACAAGATGAGTACGTATATATCTGGGTGGTTAGAAAATACAAATTGAGCATGTTTAGAGGCAAAACGGCCTCATGATAAATACAACCCATACACAATGATAACAGGTACCGTAGGTTGTCACTACAACCGGTGATATTTTTCAAATATCTGTCACCCACGCTCGTGGCCGAGTAGCCGGTTTTTTTTCACCTCTGGACAGGCCGATCGCGGTGTTCGGTCCAAAATTCGTAGTACATGTTAACTCTAGTCTAAACCCATTTAAGTGTCATCAATCCAACGTATTGCACACCGCTCAAGGGGCGTCGCGTATATTAGCGGAAGCGTTGAAAGAGGCGCGCATACGCCAAGGAACCCCATTGTGGTTGACTTGGCGAAAGGTTCTCACAAAGTTGCCAGAAGGTATACCGCCACTGCCAGGTCGGATATTGAGCACGGGAGGACACCCGACCAGCTCCAGCCAAGGACCAACATAAGAGACGTCCACAGAAGGAACGGTGACTACCTCCTCCAGTCTAAGTACCTTCACACCAGGAGTGCAATGCGCTTTTTGGAACAAATGAATACGACCATAATGAGATGAACATACATGAAAAAATCTGCTATAAGCGGTGGGTCCGCACTGACCGGTGCATGCTGGTGGAGAGGTCATGCAAAGACTTTGTTACCATGCTAAGCCAGAGCGTAGTTAGTTAACCAACTAAGCGGCTAACCAAGCACCACTATATTTCAAACCCAGCACCACGATTTCAGCCATCATTCAGTTTCTCGGGGAGATGTGGTAGTTGTCGATTTATCCGACAAGTATTCGTTCACTGCACAGTATTCCATGGGCTTCCATTGGGACGACACCCGCGTGTCGTCTATTGGCGAGAGGGCGACACAGCATTCCTCAAAGCGTCTGCTTGATATTCTACGCTGCAAAGGCCTGTTTACGCGCGGCAAAACCCCGCAGACTCCCGACAGAACTGGGCATAATCGAGCAGAATCGAGCAGAACCAACCGTCGGCGACGCCCGCGGCCTCTGACGTCACAACACGAATGGATGGCGTCACGCAATGTATTGGCCATAACGATTCTGATATCGTAGCTTTGTTCAACGTCGGCGGCATTCGCGTTGTCTGGCGCGTTCTGGTGTCGCACGTGAGCGTGGGACGGTTGCTTCTGTGTTTGCTTCTTGACCTCTGGGTTGCTGCTACATTTCTTATACTGTGAGTCATGGAGGAGATATTGGTCAGTAAATTGTGCTTTTCGTTGTCCTTTGTAATATACCCTGTACTGCTATGAAAATAAATGCCACGCATTGCATACATCAGATGTTTCTTTGGGAAGGAGGTTTATGCGACCAAATGGAGTCTGCTCCAGGGATGGAACTGTGAGTAGGTACTTTTGGTGGTGCCAATGCAGGATCAAACCATTATGCATGTTATGCCTTTGTTAATGCATGTACTGAACGAACTCAATATTTGCCTGAGCAATGCTAATCATTTTTGGAAGCCTGCATGCATCTTTTCTGGTATTGCAAAAGAGATGACCCGGAGCGTAGCCTCTGGAATTCAATTTGCTTTTATTGCGCCTACCCAGTGCTGAGAAAAAGTTCCTGCTCAACAGAAGAAAGTCCACGAGAAATCTGTCCCCGCTCAACAGGTTTGCTCCTATCGGGCCCACTAAAAGTTGACTCCTCCATCAGCAAACATCTTCAGCCAGCTACACAGTCATTGGTGAAAAAAGAGCTCGGTTTCTCCAAATTAGAAGCTTCACTGAGCTTTCTCTAATTAGCTGAAGCAACCCTTCTAGAAATATTAAACGTTTGCTCTTCACATTCTTTCAAATGTCTCAACATTCGCTCAATTTCCTGTCAAAGACAGCTGACAGTGCGTTGATTTCTGAAAGTGAGTGGAGGCTGAACACATAAAGGAAAATCGCATTGGGGCCGAAAAATCGTTCCGGAGCCACTGAAAGGGACGCTGGGGTCTTCAAAAACTGCGGCCAGAGTCTATGAAAGTCCCTTTGGGTCTTAAAGCGTTACGCCGGGCCCCTACAAATCACGCTGAAGGCCTCCAAAGGTCGAGTCGGTGCCCCAGAAAGTCAGGCTAAGGGCTCAACAAGTTAAAAGTTCGGTATCTTAAAAATATCGTTGGCGTACAAAAAAAAGAACCTTAAAAATAAGCTTGTGACGCACAAACGTGTCGGGTCGCTAAAACAAAATTGGTTGGAGTCCATACATATGTAGACGAAGAAAACCGCAACGGGTCCGAAAGAAGAAAACGGAGCCAGGGCCTGGGTTCGGTAGCCAATCTGGGAGCACATTTAATCGGAGAGAGTAGATGCATCAAAAGCTCAGTGGAATCGCCTTTGCTATACCACCAAGAAAATGGACGCGACGGAACCCTTGCAAAAAGGGGTTGTATGAGTATTGTGAATGGTGGTGAATTCGATGCCTGCAATTTCGATCGGCGCAATGCTACATTTCCGAATTATTATGGATGGTTTGTACTTTATCGTACACTAAATGTGGACCATGGATGCACATTCGCATTTCTTAATAAAGACATAAAGACATAAAGACATAAAGATTAGTGCAACTATGAGCCACAAGGGCCCTTCTTGGCTGCACTCTGTACACTGAACCAGTTGCCCACCAAATCTGTCAATCAGCCCTCCCTGTAATACTGAAAAGCAAGCCCTCTATTCTTATAATGATTGTCTATGCAGCTTTTAAAGATGTTCAATGTGCTGCTACTGACAATGTTTTCTGGCAGCTGGTTCCAGTGTTCTACTACCCTGTTGGTGAAGAAAGTTTGCCTTAACCTTGTTCTGCTGTGATTAACTTTAATTTTGAATTTATGACCTCTAATTGCATCATTTCTGTTCAATTCAAACATTTCCCCAAGATATCCCCTCTCCAGACCATGGACAAATTTAAAGACCTCGATGAGATCTCCTCACAGCCTTCTATATCTAAGTGAAAACATATTCAATTTCTTCAATCTTTCCTCATATGCCAGGTTGCTTATGCCATTAACCATTTTTGTAGCCCTCTTTTGTACTCTCTCTCTAAAAGCCAACAATCTTTTTCATAGCTAGGAGACCAAGCTTGGATGCAGTACTCCAAATGTGGCCTGACGTATGCACAGTAAAGCTTCCTGATCACTTCCTCACTTCTGTATGATACATTCCTATTTATTGCCCCGATCATTCTCAGTGCCTTCTTCCTGGCTTCCTTGGTCTGTTCTGATGCCCCGAGTTTTGTGTTTAGAATAACACCTAAATCCTTCTCCTGTTGAGTCACTGATAGCACTTGGCCACCCATAAAGTATGCAGCCTTAATATGCTGCTTACCTACATGCATGATTTTGCACTTATAAAAATTTAATTTAATTTGCCATTCTTCGGAACACTTCACAAGTTCGTCTAAGTCTTTTTGCAGCGAGATATGCTCATCTTGACCTGTTATTGCCCTAAAGACCTTCAAATCATCCGCAAATTTCAAAACTTTACTGCTTAGGCCACTTTCAATGTTATTTACGAATATAATGAACAGTAGTGGCCCCAGTACTGACCCCTGGGTGACTCCACTAAGAACATTTTGCCATGATGACTCTGTACCATTTAGCATCACTCTTTGCTGTCTATCTGAAAGCCACAACTCTATCCATTTCAAGATGCTACCTGCAATACCATGGGACTGAAGCTGTATCATTTAACCGTGTATGGGGTACCTTGTCAAAGGCCTTACTAAAGTCAAGATATTCTACATCAACCTAATTTCCCTAATCAAAATGTTCTGTGGCGAAGTTAAAAAAGTCCAAGAGGTTTGTGAGACACGATCGTCCTTTTCTAAACCCATGTTGAGTATCTTGAATCAATCTGCTACCTTCCAGATAACTAACTATTCTATCCTTGATAATTGATTCGAGTACCTTGCAGACTAAGGATGTGAGACTTACTGGCCTATAGTTTTCAACTTTCCCTCTTTCTCCTTTCTTGAAAATAGGAACTACATTTGCCCTTTTCCAATCGGTTGGAATTTCATTTTGTGAAACTGATCTACAAATTATTATACTAAGTGGAAATGCCAGTTCCTTTTCAGTTTCCCGCAACACCCTAGCATAAATATCATCAGGTCCTGCTGCCTTGTTTGGCTTTATTTTCCTGATATGATTGTAAACAACATCACTATCAATGAAATGAACATCATTTGTTAGATCCCATGTCACTGAACTATGGTGTACGGTCGGCAGATTAGTCATATCTTCCAATGTAAACACTGATTTAAACTGCTTGCTCAGCTCCTCAACCATCCCACTATCCTCACCCAATGTAGTTCCGTTTACTTCCAGTGGACCAATTGTGCTAGAAACTTTACTCAGCTTGTAGAAACTAAAGAACTTTTGATTGTCCCCATTACAGTTTCTAGCTAAATCCAGTTCTTTTGCTCGCTTTGCTGCTCTGGTTTTTTGCTTCACGGTGTCTCTAGCTTTTCAATACGCCTTTAGATTAACGACATTTGAGGCTTCTTTAAAGACTCTAAATGCAGTTTTCTTAGCCTTAATTGCTTTTATCAAGTCTGGTGTAAGCCATGCTGGCTTTCCTACCCTTCTTTTGCGTCTTTGCTTTTGGGGGACACGTCTAATCTGAATTTCCTTCAATTAAGATTTGAACTTTTCCCACATTTCACAGGCATTTAAATTGGAGAATTCTTCTTCCCATCTGATGGCACTTAAAGCCGCTCTCATGCGGTCAAAGTATGCTCTGTTGAAATTTGGAACGTTTACCAAATTATCCTTGATAATTTCCTCTATATGTGCCTTGAATCTAACTATGTTATGGTCACTTCTTCCCAGAGTTTCGCCTGCAGTCAAGTCTTGAACCAAGTCACTTAAATCCGAGAATACAAGGTCCAAGAATGAGCCATGCCTGGTAGGTTCCGATACAAACTGGTGTAAGAACAGGTCCTCTTCAAGGCATTTCCTAAACATTTTGCATGATGGGGAGCCAACACCAGCATTTTCATAACCTTTTAGATTAAAGTCACCAAGAATAAGGCACTTCCTCTTAAAGTTTCTACTGATTTCCTCACAAATCACCTTGTCAAGCTCCAGTTGCTGAGAATGTGGCAGGGTTCCTGATCGGTAGAAAGCTCCTATCCTAAGAGTATTGCTGTTGCCTTTTCCCACAGTGACATCAAGACAAATGGACTCCACAGACGCATTTTTATCCCCACTTGCTACTTTTTGAGAACTGAATAAGCTTTCATATAGAGCATTACACCACCCCCTTGCATTGCTGGACCCCTATTGCATGAAAACATATTGTATCCCTGGATCTCATAGTTCTGCAAGTTATCTCCAAAATACCCTTCACTGACCCATGCCTCCGTAATGCAAACAAAATCTGGTTCCTCCTCAGCAACATAAGACTTGAACTCATCAAATTTGGAACGGATACTCTGAGCATTAAACATCATACACTTAACAAATGGGTCTTGGCCACCCATATTGATTTGGCCGGCCTAATGATTTAAACTTCTAATGTGGGACCTTATGGGGTAAACCCTCAAATGCATCTAGGTCCGCCCATTTCACCCATGCACTCCCCCCACTCCTCCCAAAAATGTTCAGTATTCAACGCCCAAATGTAGACTATTCTTCATTTTTGTACTATTTACGTCTTTCCGTACCTAGCTATTTTGCTTTCACCTGTGCTATTTGAAACAACATATTAATTCTTCTATGTTTTGTATAAGTATACCCGCCGTTATGTTTCAAAAACAATGCTGTACTACTCCCGCACGACTTATTACTTTTTCGGAAAACTTTTATGCACTGGTGTAATTTGGAGAACGCATGGTGGAAAATATACTTGAAATGATAGAGCTTTCTCAGAACCCGAAATTATGCCGAACTGGTAGCTGAAACACACCCAGGACCAGCGGCCATTCGGCATCAGCTGGTGTTTCGCTTATTTATTAGACACAATTCGCTCCTGCTGCGCTCTGGTGTTACCGGATTCATTCGTGACCATCTTGTGTTGGTATTTGTTTTCTAACGAGAAGAAAGTGGCTGGAATTGGCTAAGGAATTGGATGTGAATATGGGTGGGGGTGTCGCCAATCGTGATGACAACTGTGGTGATAAAGCACTGCCAAAGTGCCAGGAATCCCTTCGGAAATCTGGCACAGGAAATGGCAAAGTCCTTAGTCAAGTTGTAACTCTGGAATCCCATGATGATTTTGTGGAGTGGTGTTGAAGTCGTGAGATGAGTGCTAGAGCTGCAATTTTGGGAAGCTATTCGGGAATCGCCAGTAACTACCAAACTAACCTAACCTAGCTCGAGCTTAAAACAATATTTACAAATTGCACTTGTCTGGTTTTCCCGCAAATCGCGAATTTGTTCCGAATCAGACTATCTTGGAGGGAGAGGAAGCATAGCCCGTGCCCTACTGCACATCCGCTCCTGCGGCCTATTGAGGCTTACCTACCTATGCGTCACCATTTTCCCAGAGGGTATGTGCCTGCGAAGTAGACAAAATAGTTGGAAACTCACGGATACTACCAAGGAAGGTACTTACACACATAGTCAAGCATATGTCGGATAAAATTATTTCAATATCATCCTATGTTTTTCAGAAAAATTGTAACACCCAACGGTGGCGAAAGAGACAAAGCTACTCGACTGAGGGCGCAGAGTGACGCCACAGCTCCAGCCAGGAAGACGGTAAGGCAAAGCTGTGTGCTCTATCACAGCACCGTCGGAGGTGGTGGACTGGGAACGTAAAGCTAAACTAAACACTTTTGATTGAGTATGAGGGGGCGTGTCCTACCCTGTGTGTTCCTTTTCACGACCCCCCCCCCAACTCCTCGGCATCTTTAAGTCGCATTTCCCATCGCTTAAGCATTACTGGCGGGCGGGAGCTAGAAAAGCTGGGATTTGGCCCCATTGGAGTCGATGGTAGTCTTCAATCACAACCCCTCCGCAATCAAATCTTGTTTGACCATGTAAGAGTTGGACCAGCATCAGTGAGGAGAGGTAGGGCACGAGTCGGAAGAGCCAGACCAGCATCAGTGAGGAGAGGCGGGGCACGAGTCGGAAGAGCCAGACCAGCATCAGTGAGAGAGGCGGGGCACGAGTCGGAAGAGCCAGACCAGCATCAGTGAGAGAGGCGGGGCACGAGTCGGAAGAGTCAGACCAGCATCAGCGATGAGAGACGGGCGCGAGTCAGAATAGCCGACCAGCATCAGTGAGGAGACGCGGGGCACGAGTCGGAAGAGTCAGACCAGCATCAGTGATGAGAGGCGCGAGTCGGAAGAGCCGACCAGCATCAGTGAGGAGACGCGGGGCACGAGTCGGATGAGTCAGACCAGCATCAGCGATGAGAGACGGGGCGCGAGTCAGAATAGCCGACCAGCATCAGTGAGGAGAAGCGGGGCACGAGTCGGATGAGCCAGACCAGCATCAGTGAGGAGAGGCGGGGCACGAGTCGGATGAGTCAGACCAGCATCAGTGAGGAGAGGCGGGCACGAGTCGGAGGCAGTACACTCCGTGAGGACGGAGCCCCTGGGAAATCAGAGAACAGTCGGCTGGGAAGGTATGGGTTGCATGTGCATTTAGTGCCGCGCGGCCGATGCTATCGCTAGTTCGAACTGGCCCAATACATAGCCATCGGCAGGGGTAACATCCTCTGCCCAGCCGACGTGCATATGGTCTCCGCCGTGGATCAGGAAAACAGTTCTCCTACACCGTTAAGACCTGCACGTGCTGCTTTTTCCTCTGTTGCGCACACGACCTCACTCGCGAGCACCGTTGGCTGTTCTGGAGGGGCTGAATGGACGCCAGAGGAGTGGAAAAGTACCGATTGTCGTTGTTGTTTCCTCAAAGCGATTGGCGGTGCAGCCCGACACGAGCATCGCGTCGTCCTGTGATCCGGCCCGGGGGCGCGATCCACATGGAGCCGTCCGGAACATATTCGCTGCAGGCTCCGCTGGCGATCGAGAAGAAGAACCGTGGCTTCTTTTGCGACGCATTCAGGTGAGCTTGGAGATATCGGGTTGACAACCTCTCACGCCGATTGGTCGCGGGTGGACTCGATAATATCCGCCGGTTGCGAGATTCAAACCCACAGTCTTGCGATCAAGAGTGCGACGTTCCACCGACTGAGCTGCTGACCCCCCCCCCCCGTACAACAGGTGACCACGTGTGATTCAACGGCCACCGATGTCGTGCAGCGGCCAGGCACCCTCATCCCAGGCTGAACGGTCTGGCCAGCAGTGAAACGCTACCCTCGCAGTGCAGATCAGTGGCAGGCTCCACTATTTCATGAGTTCTGGCGACACGTGGCGACAAATTTACACGCACCAGCGACAGCAGGCGACAAATTTGGCAGCAGCGACAAAGTTGGAAGCAGCGACAAATTTCCGCCGCCCGAAGTGAAAGGCGCTCGGTAGCGGAAAATTTCCGCAAATTTCGCTTGCACCACCGCGCATCCCACAGATGCGGTCCTCTTGGATAGACAGGGCAATTGGAAACAACCCAGGCAGGCACCGTGAGGAACAAAATATTGCCTTTTTCCTACCCTGAAATGCAAATTAAGCCACCCCGTCATTTTTCTACATAACACGGACATCATAAATGCTTTCCATAAGGTTGCTAGCGTAGTACACACCTTGTATAGCACAACGATCGATTCAGTACGTGTTCCTATGTGGTCTCAGTGGTCTCAGGAAATATGCGCCGAAGAAGATGATGATCTTGCAATATGCAATGGTGTCCCGGCCATAAGCGCTGATTTTGAACAGCATCACCACAGCATTATTGATGGCATGCACTCTCAACCGATGACGTGGAATACGATACGATACGATGCCGTCCATGTCTGTTTTCCTATTCGTGTGAGACACGACAGAAGTGACGGCCTGCTCGTCGGCTCACGAGGTAGAGTAAGGCAAATGCAGCGCGCCACCGTGACCCACGGTCTATTTATTCTGGGTGACAGAGGTTGCAGGCAGATCATAGCATCGATGCACGCATTGCCAGCACGCGTTGTCTGAACACCTTCCTTCCGTGTCTTTTCACGCCGAACGATTGCGTAACATATGATACAAGCTGCAAAGTAACGGCAATATCATGTTGTTAGTTAGTTATTAGGGCTTTAGGGCGCATCGACTACTTTGGTCATGTAGCGCCGAATATCATGTTGTAAAATGTTGTTGTATTGTGTTATATATTAATATCATATTGCAATTTTGAACGTGGAGAAAAGCGGAAACACATGCACGTACATATTAAAATGAATTAATATGAGCACGACACGTCTACCAGAAAAGCAGCCCAGAATGGGAAATAGCCGAACATTCGTTGGTTTCGTGTTGTACATATATGTCGCATATATATATATATATATGTATATATATATATGTATATATATACACCTCAAGTGTCAAAATCGTCCTGTACGTCCATTTGCAAACATAGTCAACAACTTGCCATTGAAGAACCAAACACCGGACAACATTTAAATGAGGGTCGCTCGAGCATGCAAGGCGCCGAGCGAGCAGTTGAGGCGGCTAACGACATGCCACGACCACTCTACTGTTCTGACATTGCTTCAGTCTCGGCTCTATTGTGATCTAGCTTGCAGTTGTGAATATTAAGCGAGCATGCCGCAGTCTCACAGCCCTGCGCTCTTTTTGGGTGGCTGGTTTACAGCCGACATTATGCAAACATCATAGCCGCCAATGCGATGCGCACAGCCAACAACACCACACCGAGTCGCTCGGCGCTGAGCCGTGTCACCAGCCGGCCGTAGTCCACTCGCCTGTACATGAAGAGTGACGTCACCAGCATGATGAGCATGGCCGCGCTCAGCACGATGCTCACAATGGCGTACTTGGGGAAAGCTGAAATGAGTGTAACGTGAGCGTGCCATCGAGTGCCAGCTTCATCTCGAGTTCCAGCTGTACTGGAAGACCGAGCAAGACACGATTGAGCGGGACCGATATAGAAGTTGACCACTTAAAACAAAAATGTTTAGCAGGGGCAGAGTGTCATCGGGTAGAGATTGTTACGTTAAGGAAGGGATTGCGCTAAACGAGCTTATGTGGCATATGGTCAATTAAGCAAGAGAGGAACAATGCGACTCCGGCAGACAAAGAACGTGGGGTAAAGGGCCGATACAAACATGACAAACAGGTTCATTTACACACATGACAAACAGGTTCATTTACACACATGCATACATACATACATGCATCGCAATTAGAAGGACATTTTTAAGGTGGGCAACTTCAAAGCCTTCCAACAGGCTCCACTTCCAGCCTGCGATCTGAAACGAAGCCGAGGCCCGGCGCCCATGGCGGGTCGTGGGCGTCAGGCCCGACCTTGCATTTGTAGGTATATGTTTAAGTTAGAGCTTGGAAAACCCTGAGGAGAGGGGAAACCAAGCTGCTTTGAAAGCCAGTAGGTAAATGCCAAGCGCAATCTATATGGAAAACCGTCCATTTTAGCCAAATTGGATCGGCCCCTGCCCATCTTATGGTCGATAGAAAAATAGAATTATGTGTCAATCTGGTGTGTCCGAGGCGAAGTCTGGCGAGGACCACCTCGTTCAAACGGGAGTGCTGTTTCGAGGAGGGCCAGTTGGAGGGTGTGGGAGTAATAGCGTGTAGGTGTGTGGTGTTTTGTGACCAGCAGGCCTGGATATATTTCTTGAATACATTATTTGTTTGGGATAGGAGATCCCCGAAGGGCACCGGAACTCCCTCGTTCTGGGGAGGCCCATCGCCGCTCGGGCCAAACCATCCGCTCGATCGTTCCCCGGGATACCCTATGTCCGGGAACCCAGAGGAGGGTGAGCTGAAGGCGTGCGTGGTAGTCATTGTAGAGGTGTCGTACGACCTGGAGTGTGGGGTGCGTGGTGTTGTGTATGGCTGCGAGGGCGCCAACGGAGGATCGTGAGTCAGTTGTCCAGATATTGCCCGAGGAGTCCCGCTGGCGCTGGCGGACCGACTCACATCCGCCGGAGGAAATTATCCTCCAACTCGCAAGCACGGTTAACGGAAGCGTTCGCACGCGATTCCTGAAAGCCAGCAATCATAAAACTTACATGAATGCCACTAGAATATGCGACGGGTCTGAAACGCGTTAAGAAACGAATTGAGCGGGACTCTCCGAAGCGACGAGGTATGCAGCTACCAAGAAATCAAGCCATTAGACGTCAAATAGGATAACTGCAGTTCGCGGTGGGATTCGCGCGCAGTAAGTGCCTAATATTACTGAAGTGGCTCGAGCTGCTGAATCGCATCCACATTGCACCGCGAATAGATACCCAAACTAATCGCGTGAAGGAAGTGACAAGAACAGGATGCGCGAATATTGAGCTGAACGTTTGCATTATTCCTTGGCGTATATTGTTTTAAAGTGGCACTTGAGCGCAAAGTATTGTGTCGCGTGTTATGGCATGCCGAGTACGTGACACGGACATCGTGACACTGCCCACCACAATCAACCTAATCCAACATTTAATGGGCACAACAACAAGTCAACCTGCTGACCCATGGGCCATCGGACACAGCAGCAGGCCATGCCCTGACCCATGGGCCATCGGACACAGCAGCAGGCCATGCCCTGGCCCATGGGCCATCGGACACAGCATGCCCTGACCCATGGGCCATCGGACAAGAGCAGGCCATGCCCTGACCCATGGGCCATCGGACACAGCAGCAGGCCATGCCCTGACCCATGGGCCATCGGACACAGCAGCAGGCCATGCCCTGACCCATGGGCCATCGGACACAGCAGCAGGCCATGCCCTGACCCATGGGCCATCGGACACAGCAGCAGGCCATGCCCTGGCCCATGGGCCATCGGACACGGCAGCAGGCCATGCCCTGACCCATGGGCCATCAGTCACGGCAGCAGGCCATGCCCTGACCCATGGGCCATCGGTCACGGCAGCAGGCCATGCCCTGACCCATGGGCCATCGGACACGGCGGCAGGCCATGCCCTGACCCATGGGCCATCGGACACGGCAGCAGGCCATGCCCTGACCCATGGGCCATCGGACTCAGCAGCGGAACACCCTCCCTGCCCGCGGACCAGCGTCCAGAGTAGCAGGCAGCCCAGCCCGGCCATGGGGATCTGGGTCATCGCGCAGAACAGCAATGGCGCCATCATCAGGCCAACATATTAACGCAACATCAACGCAACACAGTCCCGGACAGCTGTACAGCGCCGGCCACTGTCCAGGACCAGTACTGTGTCGCCGGCGCCGACCTGATCCTGGGCGCCACTGCGTCCGCTCTCACCTGTGTCCGGACACAGCGAGCCGTCGAAGCCGCATGGAGGCGTGTCGAGAGGCGGCAGCGTACGTCCTCCCGACCAGTGGATCGCCTTTCCGGGCTCCATCACGAAGTCGTGCGTCACCCCGTAGTAGTTGGCCACCACCTGGCGGGGTTAGGCTGAGTCAGGTCGGGTCAGATCGGGTCAGGGTGGGTCAGGGTGGGTCAGGTAGGGTCAGGTAGGATCAGGCCATCACGGGTCAGGTCAGGTAAGGTCAGGTCAGGTCAGTTAATGCCAAGTCAGGTCGGGTCGGGTCAAGTCTGGTCAGGTCGGCTAGTTAATGCCAGGTCAAGTTGGGTCAGGGCAGGTCAGCGAGTGTGCCCAGTGTGGAAACACGACGTCCACCGCTGTGAGTCCGACGCGTCGTCAGATTGTTCTTCCATTGCGGGTGTCCGATATTTTGGGCTGATACTTGAATAGCACATATATTTCGTCGAACGCCATCTTGCTCACGTCCACATTTTCCAGGGAAGGATTTGGTCACATCATTAGAGTCTGAGTTGTTGCCCAATTTTTGGAGCGATATTGAATGTCCCGACCAAGATTACTACGAGCCCGGGCGAGTTCACTTCCGCTTATGCATTACCATTACAAGGCGCCTCCTGGGGTGACGGACAGGCGAGCACAAGTTTTAAAAGCCCGGGTCAAGTTGAGTGTTTGCGCATATCAGCCATAGACAGCGTTGGAAATACTGGGCCGTTCTGGATTTGAGTTCCGAAGCGGAAGGAATGCGCAAACTCTTTCTACGCGTCGTGGCCTGGTCAACAAAGCGACCTTGACCGGCCACCACACAACTTCCTGACCGCGTGGGCCAGCAGGCCGGTCGGATGGTAGTTTCTCACACAGTTCTTAAAGAGCCCTACTCAAGTTCCTACACAGCCTCGCACCTGCAAGTTTGCATGCGGAGCTATGATGAATGTGGGATGCGATACTTTTACCGAATTGCATTAATAAGAGCAGAAATAAAGAGCGTTACCCTCCCTGGAATCGAACCTGAGCCTGGTTTGATTTGGACTTTGTAATAATGGGTATGTAGTGGAAAATTACTGGGCATTCAAATACGGAACGGATATTTGTATTAAAACTCGTGACATAAGAAGCTCAGTTCGCAATTTGCGCTGCATATCATTCGCGCTGCACTTCATCTCAGAGCACTTTATTTTCAAACTGTTCAATTCAACCAGTAAATGAAGAAATGACGATATTATTTTCATATACGCTGGCTGTGGTGCTTGGCCTGTGGTCGCTGGCTGTCGTGCGAGGCCTATGGCCGTCTGTCCATGCGCGTGAAAGTCGCTACAAACCCATTTCCTGGGAGAAGGTTTAGAGTACTTCCGAGGAAATATGGTGATCCGAAAGATGTCAAGTCTGAAAATGAAAGAGCACACGAAAAAGTATCTGGATATGAGGAAAGCAATGAAAGCCTGGCAAACTCTACTGCACCGCGAAACCCTGTCAACAGTTTCGTGAACCTGGAAAATGTCGCCGAAAGCCCCATTCTTTGAACAAGAGGCGGGAGTGGCCGAGTGGCTAAGATGTTGAGCTCTGGGTACTAAAGGTCGCAAGTTGAACGTTCACACCGTTCGGGACATTCCCCAATCCCGCGGCCCACCGACAAATCAGTGTGGGCGGCGCCATTAGCCGCGAATGTGTGTAAAGTGCGTCGTAAACCACCCAATAATGTAGCGTAGTCGTCTCGCAGGCTCGTGCTGTAATCTAGCAGGACCGACCACCGCGACAACTCCCGAGAGCTGAATGACTCTGCAGTCAACCTGCGCCATCTCGAAGGGAGTCGTTGAGGACCACCCATAAGGTTTTCCGCGGATATGGAAAGAACCGCGCGGTAGCGCGCCGAAATTTGGCATACCTTTTTCCACATCAATTTGGCATGCTGTGGCATTATTTTGAAGTCCGGTCTTCTAGGGTCAATGAGTTAGTTAAAGTCAAGTTAGGTCACCTCTAAAAAAAGTTCAACCAGTCGTCACGCTTTAACGGATAAACATATTTTAATGAAACTTTCAGCGTTTGCTTATCTTTAGGAATGGAACAATACGTACGAGTGAAATTCTTCCTTTTTTTAGTTTTTGATTACTTATAAATTTTTCACATTTGCCTATTGGAGTTCAAATCGAAGATTCTGGCTGAAATACACATTTGTTATTGGAGGAAGTTGATTTCGAACAACGTGTTTCGGTCTGCCCCACTCATTATGAAAGGAAAATTAAAGAAAACTTGAAAACTCAAAATTTTGTAATACTTTTTTTGGGTGGCCAAAAATTGTGTGGCCCTCGTAGATTTCGCTTTCCTTTTCTGATGCCCAATAGTTTGTTTAAACCTCCCCAAAATGAACCCCCAAAATCACAAACGTAATGTAAGTCGTAAAACTGTAGGGCCCCTGGTCACGTCACTTTTGGGGGAAACATTTTGGGGGCTAGTGTCTGATCCTACTCGTCGAGCACTTTCCGACGACACCTATTTCGTTTTCATGCGACGCTTAGTTTGGGGATTAGATGCGGGCGTCTCCATCGACCCCCCCCTCGAGACGGGGTGTGAGGATCTGACAGAAGAAGAGGGTGAATGTATTGTGCAGTGGTTAAACAAATGAACGGCAATAAATAGCAACTCAAACGCTTCAGAAGTACGTTTGAACAATATTTCAATGAGGCCGACGATAGTAAATGTTACACGATCTGAATTTAGAGGCCGAAATAAATTTACAGATATGCGACCGAGTGCGACAGATCCGCACAGTTCGACAGCTCAGGAAGCTCTGTCACATCCGGGGTGGTTCCCTGGGAACATGGCAGCCGAACAGCTGCCGTTCCCCAGCAGACCGCGCCCAGTGGTCCGTCATTGTCTCAAGAGTGCTGTATCAACTGTAGCGCAGCAGACCACGTCCAGCAGCTCGTCATTGTCTCAAGAGTGCTGTATCAGCTGTAGCGCGGGAGACCACGTCCAGCGGCCCGTCATTGTCTCAAGAGTGCTGTATCAACTGTTGCGCCGAGAAGCGGCGACGGCGGCCCGGACGGACCAGTACTGATCACATTACAGTTGCTACAGCCGGTAGGCCGGCTGGCTTACGGGGTACAGCATTACGGGCTGTGCAACGCGGGATTATACAATTATATGAAGGAGGCGGATAAAACAGTATTTACCATAAATTATGTTATAATAAACAAATAATTTCTTTCTTTCAATTCAAACCATTTTTTAAACAAAGATTACGAGCACACAAATTAGAGCAATGCGTTAAAATATAAAACAAAGTGTCACATCTGACCCTGAGTGAATGAAGGTGAACGCGAAATGGTTGAAACAAAAATAATACTTGTGGTTTAAAGTCTGTTACGATGGGACTGGTTCGCTCATGTTCACCTTTGTACCGCATGCAAGGGGCTGGCCAGT
This sequence comes from Imbricaverruca yamaguchii, assembly GCA_034440575.1. NCBI lineage: Eukaryota > Metazoa > Arthropoda > Thecostraca > Neoverrucidae > Imbricaverruca > Imbricaverruca yamaguchii. The sequence continues at coordinate 1,704,246 of JAOTOL010001613.1, forward strand.
CAGGGGGAGCAGACTCGCGCGGGCTTCGACCCCGCTCGCAACAAAAGCCACCGCAACACAGGCGGACCGGCACGGTACGGCGCCGCCCGTCCCGGACCAGGCCGACGGGCACGCGCTCCAAACTGCCACAACTGTCTGTTGTTGCAATGCTTCTCGCTCGTTGGAATGTAGTCTTAACCCGTGTCTATTCCAACATTCTTCATGAAGTGCTCTTGAACGTTGCTCGCAGGGAGAAATTCGCGCCAGCACTGTAGCCGTAGTGCAGCTTTGAACCGCGAGTCGTGCCGTGGTGCAGCATTTCACGGCCTCATTGTTCACTCGGAGCCAGATTTACTATTTTCCTTTTGAGACTGCCATCGTCTTCACTGTTTTTCTCGACCGGTACTCTCGACATCTGTCCAACGAAAGATGTTTGTCGGCGACCCTCTCGCCGGCGGACAGCTGGCCATATATCTCGCACCGTGGCCCAACTGTCCACATCCGTCCGGGATGACAAATGGGGAAAGTGTTTGCGCGCAGACTTTCGTTTGCATGCCGGTACAGGTTCCCGGGAGAGGTGGCGTTGTTTTGTTTCTAGTACTCTAACTTGGTGGGTGTTTCGCATTCGAAAACACTTGAGCTCCGGATGCATACTTGAAGGCGCGTAGCTGCATAAACACTGAATACAACACACCTACGACCCGGGTAAAATGGCATGATTTACTGGATGTCCTCTGCGAAAAAAAAACAGTCGAATGATAATTTTTTACACGTCATCGCCCGATCGACCTGCTCACAAGCCGTGGCCTTGACCCGTGAACAGACTGGCACCAGGTTTTGGCTGACCAGGCTTCGACGAGCAAGAAAAGCTCAAGTGCTAACTGGTCCTCTTCGGAACTGAAACCTAGAACACGCAGGCTAGGACTGATCAGCGCTGCCTAGGACTGATTGCACGGACTTCTTCCGCTCTCTTGACGTATGCCCTCGCTGGTATACGGCGCCCCTGTGGGCACATTGTGCTGCTGCGCGTCAGGAAGAAGAGCCTAGGTTTGCTCTGCCACGCACTCACCGTGATCGCGATATCACGTCACAACTGCATCATGGCGAATGCTGGGGGAAGCGGTGCGAAAGTTTCGCGGTGAGCGGTCCGCGAACCAGCTACCCTTCGGTTACGGGGCGGACGCGCAAGCTGCTGCACCACCGGCCGGGCTTTGGTCCGGACACCAAAGACATCCGCCACCTCTACTCGCCACCAAATTCGACCATTCACGGTGATCGGTAGCTGCAACGTGTGACGATGTCCAGACCACATTTTCATCCAGCTTCGGTACGTCATTCGACTGGTGAAAGCTGTTCATTCTTCGACTTATGACGTCATATGAGCGGTTTAAGCTCACATCTTCGGTGCCTGCTTCCACTCACAACCCGGGTGCTGGTACACAGCAAAGCACCTGCCACCAGCGGCGCAGGACACCTGCCACCATCAGGAACCGCACGGCATTCGCTGGTCGCCCGACGCCCTTCCGTAACCAGCCGAGGAGACTCCGGCCGACCATCCAGACCACTGCCCCGTGGGAGCCAGGCGTGCCAGTCGGCAGCTCCCTCGTGCACGATCGACGGGCCGATCCACCTTTCGGCCACGCATCCGGGCACGCGGCCTGGCTGCGGGGCACGACCGGCGTGGCGGGCTGGCGCGCAAACCGACCAACAATCGAACGCCCTCGGCGGTCGCGCTGAAATACCGGAAACGCTGAAATGCTGAACCGGCTGGCATACACTGAATGCATGCACTCTGCCTTCACCGGCTTCCGTGTTGATCACATGCCTTGGTGATGTGTGTGCACGTGATCAATACTCTGGCGCACCACGGAGATGGGCGAATGGATTTTCTTCACACGGCTCTGAAACCGGCACAAGGTACCTGTAAACGTGAAGTTGTGCAAACAAACAATTCACGAGTCAGCCAGCGGAGACGGACAAACGAGCCAGGTTATGTTGCAAGCAAACGTGTAGGTGTGCATGCACGCATACCGAAGTATCGCTGTGTAAGATCATAATTTATGCTTACTATGTACAAATATGATAATGCACTGATTCCGAAGGACTTTTGAGAGTTTTCGAACTTCATGGCCAAATTTACCCCGACATGAGATGCAGGGAATTTATAGAAGACACATATCGTCCTAGAATAGAGGGCACGGAAACCGATCACATGAGACGGCCATGCGGTTACAGCACGCTGTCAGCACAGATAAACCAAAACTGGTGGCTGGTTCTTCCTTAAACGACACAACGCACTTGAGAGCATCCTGACAGTGATAATCAGCTCAGTACCAAGCTTATTCGTGAAATGGTCGAAAAGTTACAATTGCCGCACGCCTGGCATTATAACTCAGAGCAACTATGGGCCATCGCCACACTGATGTAAGCACGGGAGGGAGCTCAAGGCTGCCGAATTGCGCGAAGAATCACAGAAACAGTCACACTCGGCATGCTTACACACATGATACTTTTTAAGCTTCTCTGTAATTCTTGTTGTGAAGATGTTCACCCTATGTACTAACGAAGTCTCCTTATATCCTTGGGACCTGGTCTGTTGGTTATTTGGCTTACGGGCGCATCGACTGCGTTGGCCATACATCGCCCATTCCTTGGGACCTAACAGGCGACCTAACACACGGGGGCGAGATCTGCGCACCGCTCTTGATTTTATGGATATCTAAAAAACGGGTACGGATATTGTCATGAAAACTCCCGGGTTTTGTTGCGAATGGACCAGAATATCACCTGCAAGATAAATTTTGAAATTCCTTTGCAGATGCAGAATCTGCGTGGATGCAATCTCCCATTCAAATTTCTGACTTCTAGTTTAAGTAGTTTCCGAGACCTAAGGTGACCGAATCCGACCCCCTTCCGGTGGAGTTATGTGAGAGACCCTTCTATTTGTATGTTCAAATTGGGATCAATTCAAAATCTCAGATAAAAATTAGAACGACTAAGAAACAAGAAAACTGCATCGAAGATTTAAAACAGGGCAGTTTTCCAACGCTGTCTGTCTGTCTGTCTGTCTGTCTGTCTGTCTGTCTGTCTGTCTGTCTGTCTGTCTGTCTGTCTGTCTGTCTGTCTGTCTGTCTGTCTGTCTGTCTGTCTGTCTGTCTGTCTGTCTGTCTTTTAGCCGCTTTTAGCCGCTGAAATATGTTTAAGTGACGAAGCACCGTTGCTTGCATTACCCGGTTCCATGCAACGCTACGCTCTTCCCATTGACCATCGGCACCTGCCACATGCCGATGGTCAACCATCGCGACGAGGGTGGTAAACGTCGTAAACCGTAAAACAGGCTCTGCTTCGCACCCCCAGCAGCATCCCTGACATATTCAATTTTGGATGAAATGTGGATGGGACCGATCTCCCAACTACTGTTATCCCCACTACTCATTCATATTTCATATTTTAACAATGCGCGATTCTTTAAAAAAAAAAGTAAGGCTGCCCTGAAACATTACAGAGCATCATTATCGCCTTCTCAGCCGGTTCACTGCATCGATGGATCGCCGGGTTTGCAGGAGCCAGCTACGTCGGTCGAAGATTGTACGGTCGCATGTGCTGCCACGCTAGCAAAGCTACCGTGGAAAGAACAGGTGGGTGTAACTTACGCTATACACCTAAAATTGCAGAGGTGCTATAGGGTGTAAGAAAAAAAAGTTGGGAACGGGCAGGTAGATCAGATCAAATGAGGTCTGCTTATGTTCGGTCAGGTCATGGTAGGTCAGGATAGGTCAGGCTAGGCTCGGTAAGGTTAGGAAAGATTACGTTCGGTTTGGTTAATGTAGACCAGCCAGTTTTGTATTAACTCACTTCAAGCCCAATTGGGAGCGTGGTGACCTGGATCGATTTTGAACACACCAACATTACGGGGGTTGGTGTACATCTAGTAATACAGCGTACGTGCATAGGGCAATGGCTGTTCAGTATGTAGCACTCAGTTCTCCAGACCTCGTCAGGCTTCTTATCCGTCGATGCCAGCGCCGAAACGTCACCGACAAGTGCGATGAAAAACCATAAAGGACAGGCTATGGCTATTATCTCAGGCGCAGCCGCTGGCCAACCCGTCGCTGCCTGTGACGTAGACGGACTGTGACACGAGCCAACGCTCTCTCACCAGTCGGCGTAGGGAACGGGGCGCCAGGTGACCCGAGCAGTGACTCCTCACCGTCACCTCACCAGCTGACTCCAGGTGACACCACCAGTGACTCCTCACCGTCGTCTCACCAGCTGGCGCCACGTGTCACGAGCAGTGACTCCTCACCGCCGTCTCACCAGCTGGCGCCACGTGTCACGAGCAGTGACTCCTCACCGTCGCCTCACCAGCTGGCGCCACGTGTCACGACCAGTGACTCCTCACCGTCGTCTCACCAGCTGGCGCCACGTGTCACGACCAGTGACTCCTCACCGTCACCTCACCAACTGACTCCAGGTGACCCGAGCAGTGACTCCTCACCGTCGCCTCACCAACTGACTCCAGGTGACCCGAGCAGTGACTCCTCACCGTCGCCTCACCAACTGGCGCCACGTGACACGACCAGTGACTCCTCACCGTCGCCTCACCAACTGACTCCAGGTGACCCGAGCAGTGACTCCTCACCGTCGCCTCACCAACTGACTCCAGGTGACCCGAGCAGTGACTCCTCACCGTCGCTTCATCAGCTGGCGCCACGTGTCACGAGCAGTGACTCCTCACCGTCGTCTCACTAGCTGGCGCAGGGGGGGGCGCCAGGTGACCCGAACGATGACTCCTCACCGTCACCTCACCAGCTGGCTCCAGGTGACCCGAGCAGTGACTTCTCACCGCCACCTCACCAGCTGGCTCCAGGTGACCCGAGCAGTGACTCCTCACCGTCGCCTCACCAGCTGGCTCCAGGTGACCCGAGCAGTGACTTCTCACCGCCACCTCACCAGCTGGCTCCAGGTGACACGAGCAGTGACTCCTCACCGTCGCCTCACCAGCTGGCGCCACGTGTCACGACCAGTGACTGCTCACCGTCACCTCGCCAACTGGCGCCACATGTCACGACCAGTGACTGCTCACCGTCACCTCGCCAACTGGCGCCACATGTCACGACCAGTGACTCCTCACCGCCACCTCACCAACTGACTCCACGTGTCACGAGCAGTGACTCCTCACCGTTGCCTCACCAGCTGGCGCAGGGGGGGCGCCAGGTGACCCGAACGATGACTCCTCACCGTCACCTCACCAGCTGGCGCCGGGGGGCGCCAAGTGACCCGAACGGTAACGCACGGTCCGCCCGCGGCTAATGCCACGGTAGCTTCGCATCCATCCAATTCGCCGGGAAACACATCACTGAATAGGCTCGCAGCGCGCGCCGCTGATACGCCGCCCACGCTGTACGGACGCACTGTCCGGGGCATTGATCCGGACCCCAGCTCTGATGGGACGCATCGGTGGGACCACGCCGCTGGCCCCCACCTTGACGGCCGGCGCAACTGGCGACCACTGGGGTGGAGCTGACCGTCAACACGTGCTACGAGGACAATCGGGCTCGTCACGTCACGTCACGTCACGTCACACGTCGCGTCACGCCACACGATCCGACTGCCGCAAGAGGTACCACGACGCGCCTTACACCACACATATCACACACTACGTAACACCCCGCATCACATATGTCACACTTCACGTCACACCTCACACCACACCTGTCACACTCCACCTCACATCACACATATCACACGCCATGTCACACCTCACACCACACATATCATGCGCCACGTCACGCCACGGCACATACCATACGTCTCGTCACACCTCACGCCACACATATCACATGCCACTTCATACCTCACACCATACATATCACAGACCACGTTACGCATCACACCACACATGCCACACTTCACGTCACACCTCACACCGTACCTGTCACACGTCACACGTCACATCGCCCGGGAAGAGACACGACAAAGGGCTCGCTCGCCAACACTGACCTCAAAGATGCCCGTCTTCGGATTCATGTCGAGCAGTGCGTAGTCGGCCTTCCTGTCGCCGTTCTGATCGATGGAGACGGTGCCGGTGATACCTGCCGGTGTTGCAGAGACAGCTATAATGGGGTCCGCCTGTCGCATGCATTGGCTTCCGCTCGCTGTCGCCACTGAACAATCACCTCGCCGCTTTGATCAGTCAGCGGCCATGCTCGACGACGCACATGTACGGTGACGTGCGTCGTCACATGTGCGGTGACGTGCGTCGTCACATGTGCGGTGACGTGCGCTGCGACGCTCCGCACTCAACGTCTGAACAAAATAGGCTAGAACACATTACGCCTGAACAAAGCAGGCCGAAACACATAACCCCTGAACATAGTAGGTTGAAACACATTCCGCCGGAACAGAGTTGGCTGGAACACATGCCGCCTGAATATAATAGTCCGGAACACATTCTGCCTGAACATAGTAGGCCAGAACACATTTCTCCTGAAAATAGTAGGCCGGAACACGTTCCGCCTGAACATAGTCGGCTGGAACACATTCCGCCTGAACATAGTCGGCTGGAACACATTCCGCCTGAACATAGTCGGCTGGAACACATTCCGCCTGAACATAGTCGGCTGGAACACAGCCCCGCAGGCGGTGAGGCGCGTACGACCCGCTCACGTGAGGAGAATGGGGACATGTGGCCAGTGATGGGACGCCTCACGCATCTGAGACACTGTCACGGCACCGCTGGTAATGATGCTGATGAACATGGGCTTGAGTAGGTAACGGTCACACCACTAAGTGACGAAGCCACAGCTGAGTCGAAACACGACGAAGCCACCACACTACCGCCAGAAGCTGGTGCACTAGCATACCGCCTTCGGCACTGCTTGGTTCGTCATCTCCGCAAGGGTTGTTGTCGCCTGTTGCCTTGCTTACTGCCAAGCTCTGAAGTATGGGCACACTAGTTGCCGAATTTGAGTGCAGCACAAGCTTATTTAATAGTGGGCCATCCAAACCTAACCGATTCTCCATCCCAGACTCCAAACAGAAATTCCTTCTTTTGTGCTATACGCGACTTTCGACTATTTAACCTACTTTGCAGGCACTATGCACTTGCAAAATGGTGACGTATGCGTATGCAGGCCCATCTATGCTACGTAGGCAGGTACCGATGACTTCAATTCATGTTGCTAAATCACAGTTCTAGCGCGCATTTCGCCTCTTAACTCCAAACCACAAATGCATCACGGGATGCCAGATATTTAACTCCGCATTGTATTCTTTCTTGGTTCAGCTTTCCCGGTAGCTTCCAAGTTTGTTTAGTACTACGGATGTCATCACAACCTTCTACGTCCCCATTCATCTTCGCAGACAACTCCCTGGACAGTTCTAGTCAGCCTTTTGTTGAACAAAGTAAGATGGAAGCGGACGAAGTAGGTGACACCAGAGAGCAACCGGAGCACCTTTCGGCTAAGAAACAAGGGAAGCAGCAGTCCCCACCAAATTAGCGTGAAGGGAAGCAGCCAGCCCCACTAAATTATCGCCACAGGAAGCAGTCAGCCCCACCAAATTAGCGTCAAGAGAAGCAGCAGTGCCTGCCAAATAAGCGTCAAGAGAAGCAGCAGTCACCGCCAAATTAGCACTGACCACTGATCATGGTCACGTTTCAGGTACGTGTTTGGGGTCCTTCCCATGCATGTGAAGACTAGTCCAGTTGCGTCGCCACGGATTTTACCAGGTGAGGTCCAACGCACCAAGCCCAAATCATGATAAATCAAGGAGTTTTTCACCCCTAAGTTCGTGGATAATCTTGCAACTTGGTGGGGAAATGGAGGCCTAAAATGCTCAATCACATTGCACAACCAATGGCATAGCCAGGAGCTTAAGGAGGGGGTGGGAATCATGTGTTCTTTGTGGGTGGTTCTTATTAGCAGTGCGTGACACAAGTGTCTATTGTTTTGTTATTCTTGCACGCTATTAACCCGTCCCGTCTCCGGGGTCTTCAGCCACCCCCTCAGTTTTTTTTTCGCGGATAGTGAACGAACGGCGCGCGGCAGCGCACCCAAATTTGGCGTACCTTTTCCCGCATCAATTTGACATGCTGATTCAAAAACTTTAGGTCAGGTCATCTAGGATCAACGAGTTAGTCAATGTCAAATGAGGTCACCTCCAAAAAAGTTCAACCAGTCGTCACGCTTTCACCGATACAGATATTTGAATACAATTCACAGTGTTTGCTTATCTTTACGGATGCAACAAAACGCACGATTGGAATTTTGTTTGACTAAATATAAATTTTGCGTATTTGCCAAATTACAGATGAAATACAGGATTCTGGCTAAAGCAAGCATTTCTTATGAGGGCAAGTTGACTTCCAACAACGTTTCTCGGTCTGCTCTACCCATTGGAAAAGGAAAATTAAAGAAAACTTGAAAACTAACAATTTTGACATTTCAAAAATGAATTACTTTTTATCTTTTGGGGGCCAACAAATATAGCCCTGGTCGATTTCGCTGTCCTTTTTCATTCCAAATACATTTTGTTTTTGCATGTATCCCCCAAAATGAACTCCCCAGAGTGAAAAAACACAATGTGAGTCGTGAAAAGTCGTGAAAATCTAGTACCCCTGGTGACGTCACTTTTGGGGGAAAATTATTTTCGAGGGAGGACCCGGATCCTACTCGTCGAGCGCTTTCCGATAACACCTCTTTCGTTTTCGTGCGATGCTTAGTTTGGATTTTAGAGGGGGTCTTCAACTGCACCCCCCGCCCGAGACTGGGTGTGAGGATTTGACCGGACAGACGGCGCGGGTTAATACCAGTCGTCAGACTTTTCACCAGAGGCATTATCAGGGAATATGCCAGGGAGCATACCGGGAGACATGTATCGGAAGACTACTTCAAATATTGACTATTAGGAAAATCTCTTGCCTCTGACACTTCGTGCAATTTGTGATTATTGTTTACCCTCAATTCAATCTTCCCTTTTTCCGCCATTGACAAAGTGTCACCCTCGTCGTGCCACTGTGTGCAGTGGTTTGGATAGGTACATCCGGAATATCTATCGTCACCTGAATCCGCCATTAGGAGAGTTTTCTGGCTACGCCACTGCTTGCGATGCATTATTACGTTTTGCCATGAATTCACCAACCCTTCAAACTTCCCAACAGCAACTAAAGAGAAGCCGCTTTGAGAAAATCATGTGCACTTCGACGGAAGGATTATTTGAGCGGAGAAGCCGGGATGGGGAGGGGTGGGGCAGAGTACCATACGGAAAGGGTGTCTTTTCTTCTAAAAGGGGCACCTTCAGTTGCATAGAAAATACGTTCAGCCGGGGATCCCTTCGTGAATTGGCTCTACCTTAACATGGGGTGGAGGTGGGAGTCACACTGAGCATGCTCCCATTGTCCCACCGCTGTATCCGCCATTGACCCGAAGAGCAAAACAATGGAAATATAGTCAGATGCATTTGCTGTTTCTACGATTTCACAAAAATATGCCGGATGTGCATCTCAATATCCGCTTCTGCAGCTAGCTCTGATATAGTTAGGAAGTTAAAGTTTTACAACTAGGCAGAAAAAGGACGCCAAAAAATGTCACCAAGATGCACGCTCCTGTCACAAAATATTACGACTGTTGTACACAGGGACGACGGACCATGGGCGCTACCGCCCCCCCCTTCGCGGGGATGTATAAGCGTCGCACCCTTTCAATGAGCTCACTTAAACTCTTTACTTTCCCTAGACACAATGTTTCTCAGATAAATCTTCAAAGTTAGGCTCTGTATTCTGACAGTTAGTTTATGTAGGTACCGCTTCAGAAAAAAGCTCAACATTGTCTGAAGTCATTTCTGCAGCACTTGCAATGATTCAAAATAAATTATTGTCAGGATACTCAGCACGGTTTTATCGACACCATTGCTAGAAATGCACCAAACTATCTTCTTTGCCTCAGCGAGCATGAGGCAGCTTCACCTGGGAACCATGGTCCCAGCGGCCGATGCAGCGCAGCCTATCCGGATATTTTAACTGAGAAGGGAAATAGTCCGAATCATCGGTAACCTTGATATTTTTTTTTAGTGGGAATTCCCTAATCCAGATGGAATTATTCGATGACTGTGGAGGAAGTTGTGGCCTTAGTAGTAGTGTCCAAGCTGGAAAATGCAAACCAATGTGTGTTTAGTGGAAGTGCGGCCCATCTCCATCGTAACCTGATATTCATATGCTAGTGAATCATTTATTTTCACTAGTATGTTTTGAAATAGAGGGTAGGAAGTCATACGGGCTGAGCAACTTCAAAGACCATTAGCTACAAATCAAGGTGTGAAACTCGATATACTTATTCTTAATCGACTTTGCGTTAAGGTGAAGAATGTTAAAAACAACATGGTAAATATTCTGAGAGGAGGAATGCTGGCAATGATGTAAAAACATAAGTGCTAGCATATTATTATTACAATAAGCTGATAACCAAAAGCTTAACATACCCACCATGCTGTGCACGGTGCATTGAAGGGCGATGGTAAGGGTTTGCTGAAGTAGGTGCATAGGTTTACTGCAATTAGTCAGGTTGTTATCCTACGGTGTTACCTCGTATAGAAAATTAAGAGTCCAGCATCATATACGGCTGAACTTCAGCCCAACCGGCCGACCTGCAATGTATATCGCAATGTACAACAAATCTACAATCGGACTCGCATTGTACATGCTCCGGCTCGCGCAAACTAAATACAAATCAGTTGTCGTTTGGAAAAGGCAGGCGATGACATTACCTGACATATTTGGCCAGCGTCTATCCCGTTTTTTGTCGCAGAAAATCAGCACATGAGGAGCGGGAGTGGTGATAACGATGCTCGGCATCGGCCGCCGTGTCGCTGTCGTACATTGACATCGGATCAAGACGAGTTCCGCACTGGTCGGGTGGTATCGCTCGCGAGTGCTGATCGATACGCTGACCCTACGCAGGGAGGGCGCCGCCACCGAGAGCACACTTACACCAGTCCTTCTGAGATGAGAACATCAGCTTGGAGATTACATGGAGATGATGAGTCGTGAATGCCTGTAGTGCTGCACGATGACTCCGTGGCGTCTCCCTTAATTGGGCATGTCGTACCACATGTTTCGACACTTAACACATGTTTTGATGATTGACGTGGGTTATGACTTATTTTAGCAGCCAAGTGCCATATGAAAATTGAGGAAACATGGCAGTTATATGTGGATAGGAGCCCACTTAGCCAGGAACGCCGCGTCGCCAGTGAATCTCAAGGCTGACCTAAGACATTTTCGCCGGTGAGACGATGGCGACGAAACATGCCGGAAACGAAGAATTTTGTCGGGATTTGCGAACATACCGTTGAAGTTATTAAATTTTCAGATGATCGCGGCCATCTTTCCTCCCCAGTTAACATGTGAAAATGGGCTCCGCTGGATCAGCCATTGGTACCATGCGCTCGGATGAAGTGGCCGTAAGTTCAACTTGAAATACCAGTTCACGTTCACGTTTGATAAAACAAGATCACGTTTGGTGAACATCAAGCTGTGATTCCGAGCAGTCAGTGCTGTACACCCGGTCAGGAATTTCCTTTCAATCATTACGAATACTAAATAAATGGCCAGAACAAATTATGAACTTATTTGTTCCAGCCGTATCTAAATAAACTAACTGCTTGAACACAACGCTTAACTTTGCAAACTTATATTTTATGAAACATATGGGATTACAGTTTTAGGGAGTTTATACAGTTTTGCATTTTTAAGGAGTTCATCAAAGCGGCGCGACCCCCCTCCTCAATCCTCCCGCAAGGGGGTGTGGTGGTGTGGGGGTGGGGGAACACAGGGACCAATACATTTTGTCACCCTTGTGTGCAGCAAGTCTTAACCATATTCCGGTAGGAGAGTGGAAAGGATTTCGTCCCCAGTGGTTTTTCACCTATCGTTCCCTATTTGCGGTTGTTGAACTATGAAACGTGGTAGCTTTCTGCCGTTATTTTGTTTACGTCGCACACAACTATAATTTCTTGTACTACTTCAAAGGCGGCTGCAAATATTGTGATGTATCTCTGACACATTTTTGTGAACCCTTTAGAACAGCACAAGCATCTGACTGTTTGCATTGTTTTACTCTTCGGCTCATGGGCGGATATAGATGAGGGACACTGGATACATGTGCCATGTGCCCCCTCTCCGCCATGAAAAGGTGATGCCCATTCAGGAAGGCATCTCTCGCTCCACCATTTTTTTTTCAGCTAAAGTCACTCATATTTAGAGGAAGAGGCACACTTGCATTATGCTCTGGTATTCTCCACCCTCACGTCTTCCCCGTTCCACGAAATTTCTGGCCGAAAGCCCCACTTAGAGAAAATGCGCTCTTACCCATGATAATTCCTGGATCCACTTCCGGTTCTGGTGACTATTATTTGGAATTTAACTGCTTGTGCTACCTTTCTTACCCACGGACATGCTATTGTGAGCCTAATCATGTCAGGGGCGGATTTAGGGGAGCAAAAATGGGCAACATGTGTCCCGTTTACCCGAAGCGATACCGCTTACATTGCCGTCAGAATGTTAGGAAGGCCTAGGAAACAGATCCAAGGAAACAGTAATAATGCATCAAAAGCATTGGCGGATCAGAAGATTTCCCAAAGGCGGATCTAGGACATGGCGATAGATATTTAAGATATACCTTATCCAAACCGCCGCATGAAGTTGCCATGAATATTCGCATTCTTGGTCTCAGTCACGGATTTTCCGGTTTGGAGAAAAAGCGAAAACATCATTTTTTAATTGAAAAGGCAATTTATTAGCAATACATCTTTCGGCAACCGCGTGGTTCAAAAACAGCATAATTCTGACAATTATTGCCCACTAAATTGGATGTCAATTGTTGAAAACCAATTACTTATATTTGTGTGCATGGATGATTGGCGAATTTTTATGTGAGCACTTATTTAGGTGAAAAGTCGAGTCTCCCAGCTTACATAAGACAACAAACACAAAGCCTAGCATTAATAAAACATCTATGGCCCATCGTATTTTTTTAATAGGAGAGCCAGGCAAATGACCTGAAGGCCTATGACACGTTTTATGCACACACGCTTCGACTCTTTGGTATGCCTATAAATGTTATACAACTTAAGGGGAAGTTATCCGCTTGGACGTATACCCCTGCACGATGTTGGTCAAAGGTCACGGGGGTGAAATCACTATGACGTCACTCAAGTTTGACCCGTATTAGGCTATAACTGTATTTTTGGCTACAAGCCAACATGTAGACCGCATGTGCGAGCAAACGCGGAATGTTGGTATTTGAACTGGAAAAGCAGCTTCAACCAGCTAGGCTACAAAATGATTGAGGAATCCTTCTGAAATTGATTTAAAGTTGTTTCTTTACAGTTAATTATTCCAAGTACAGAATGACTTGCTTGATATGTTGTTGAATAGTTACGTTTAACGACACTGAAGTACCTTTCACGAGCTTAATGGTACTCAGCCGTCCCCAGCCTTCGAAGTCTGATCTGATGTACCTCTCTAGAATCAAACCTGTGGTATGCACCTGGGACAATTGAAAGTTGGCGAGAAGATTGATGCTGGAACTTTAGGAAACGCCCTAAAACATCGGGGCGCTAAGGCAACCAGTTTATATTTCGTGAATGCAAATCAGCCCCAGGATGGAGAGAAGGCAAACTTCCCCGTTCGCACCGCATGGAAGTAGGGCAAAACCATCCCGTCATTAATTACTGCCATCTGGTTGAATAAATATATTTTCCAACTCTGCCACCGGTGCTTCAAAACGATAAAATAAAATTACGGAACTCGCAATGAGCCACAGTTGCCATAACAGCTAATAGGACAACCTTGCACGAGGAGACTTCTGTTTATGAAGCGTTCCTTCCAGTTTATAGTTAAGGCGTTCCGAATTGCTTGCTGGATTTGGATTGGCTTCCACCATTGCCTTTCGTGACACCTCCCGGCTGATGCACATGTGCTGTTACTTGGGCTTCATCATCGGCAACTCCCTGAACTGCACCAGGAGCGGTACTCCAGCACACCCTGCACCGCTGCTCCAGACGTCTGTTCCAGCACACCCGGAGCTGGTGCTGTCGATCCGAGCCCCTGGACGCCATTCGCAGGCGTTCCAGTCAGCTCCTGAGTTCACTTTACACCGGCACTGTCGGCATCGGCTTCTGCATGTCCTGAACTGGCGCCCCCGACGTCAGCTCCTCCATACCCTGCACCGGCGCTCGTGATGTCAGCTTCTGCGTGACCTACATCGGGGCCCCTGACGTCAGCTTCACTATGCGCTGCACAGGTGTTGTCGGCATCAACTTCCGCATGCCCTCCAAACTGCAACCAAACTCCCATCTTCAATGGGATCTTGTTGGACCCGCATTCTGACTTCGGGGAAGTTTTTTTTTACAGCATCGAGCAGGATTTAGTAATTTGCGGCCGGGTCTTGCACCTGGCGTAAATTTAATGAAAATCAAGACACAGAACAGTCACATGATTGTTGTAGACAGCTACCGATGTACAGGACAGGATTGTTGCAGATAGCACAGGATTGCTGTATATTTGTGGTTGTAGGCGCATTCTTTCCATGCATTGCACATGAGCGTGATGCTAGACTTTAGAAGTATTGAGGGACCTGCCCGCCTGAACTCCAATGGTGGCGTTGCCCATGTCAGGCTCATCACTTGGCGTTTCAAATGTGAACATCGCGGTAACCTTGGCTTTTGCTGCCCGTCAAAGTTGGGAGGCTGGCTTGGCGTCCGACTGGCTCATCTGTGGTGGATGGTCAGCGTGCGGTCGGCGGATCGTCTGTGGTGGATGCTCGGCGGATCGTCTGTGACGAATGGTCGGCGGATCGTCTTGGCGGTCGGTCGGCGTATGGTCGGCGGATGGTCTGCGGATCGTCTGTGGCGGATGGTCGGCGGATCGTCTGTGGCGGATGGTCGGCGGATCGTCTGTGGCGGATGGTTGGTGGATCGTCTGTGGCGGATGGTTGGCGGATCGTCTGTGGCGGATGGTTGGTGGATCGTCTGTGGCGGATGGTCGGCGGATCGTCTGTGGCGGATGGTAGGAGGATCGTCTGTGGCGGGTGGCCGGTCGCGCAGCGGACCGGACGGTCGGCGGCTCGCACAGTTGTGACCACACTTGGTTGATGCGTGCAGACGTGACCACCAACCATGTCACCATGGAGTGACTGTCAATACCGATAAGTTCGCCTGCATCGCACGGCCTTAGCCGCAGCCACCGCACCTGCAGCCGGATTCGTGCGGACCACTGAGTCCTAGTGAGCGGACGAAGCGAATCTGTCCAACGACGAGTGAGTACCAAGCTAGAGCAATGGCGTGGCCGGCTTCACAAGTGGAATCCAACTCCAGGCTCTCTGGAATGATTTTCAAGCTTGAGGGATAAGATCGTAGCTGTCTTCTGCATCGAGTCATATCAACCATCCCTCTTCTCACTTAACGCAATCGGGCGAGTCCATTCAGCCGATTCAGAAGCAGGGAAACTTCAGGAAGATATAGGACTTTCCAGACATTTGTACCAGATTTCCAGGTGGGGCCGGACCCAACAAAAATCAAATCGTAGCTGGGGTCCGGTCCCCAGGAATCCTAGCAGTGACGACGCTCATGGGCGATAGTTGCACAATGCAAGTGGCAAAGTCACAATATTTGCAATACATCATCGCAAGTAGCAATGCAATGGACGCCGAAAGTCTGACTAACCTTAATAATTATCTTCACATATTATTTTATGGAAATAAAGTAGCGCGTGCAAATTGTAACTGTAGTGTTTTTCGATACAATTGTGATCATCCTGGCGCACTTGTCCCGAGGACGCCATGCAAGCTGACATAAAAATACTTTCAAACGTCCTGAACGTCACTAGGAACCCATCAGTTTAATTTCCATAACTGGAGTTTCCCCAATGTGCGCATTACAATCGCGTCTGATGTGTATCGCACTTTTTGGATACCCAATCTGGAAGGATCCCAAGTCCGTTTTCATATTACATTAAACAATTTTCTACCTATCAACCCCAACCAAGAATTGTGGGTAGTTCATCCCTGGGAATGCCATTCCAGGATATGAACACTAAACGACACTGAAGTTATAATTGTTCATCACAGCAGTCTGCACATGACGGAAAACGCAACGAGCATCACGACAATTGACAAGAAATGTATAGCTGAAGAAAACGAATACGCACCGTGCGGCCCCCACCGCAATAGACTCAACACGAGATTCATGGTGACAGATGTCGTTTGTAGTACAAGTGAACCTTCGATTGTGACGATGTCGCTCTTCTTGGTGGTGTAATTGCTTGTTGTGATTTGAATAGGGCATGCCCTGAATTTCGGCTTCGGATCAAGTGTGTTATTTTGGCTTGCGAACAGCAACCTTAAAATGCATTATCTAGAGATCTATAGCGCTTTTGGTCAACATTTTTTATTTCAGGATTGTAGTTCTATTGGGAACTGATGGCGGAAAAAGCGGCGGCTTTGTTCTCTCACGCCCACCGTTAACGAGACGAGCCAAGTGAATGTGAATGAGAATGGGAACGAGAACGAGAATTGAAATGGGACCACACTATACCGGCCACAATATGAGGGCATTTCGCTACTCAATTTCATCATGTGTACAACTAACGTGGCTTCAGCTGAGTATAGTTGAGGGAAATCAATCGACACCGTACTGGCCCCCATTTCAATGGACCCACAAGCTGCATAGTAGTGCATGAACTAGGGGGGCATGATATGTCACTTGCGGTACAAGTGAACTTTCGATTATGACGGTGTCGCTCTCCGTAGCAGATTTCAACTCGACCATGTCTGCATGGGCACTGTATTTACGGTGCAATGAAGAAATAAAGAGGGCACCAATAACAGTGTAATCGCGGTCGGCGCGAGGTATGCCAACGATGCCCGGGACGATGTCCAACATACACAATTCCTACTTTTGAAATGTGCCGGGTAAGTTGATGACGAAATATTCCTAACGGCATGTTGCGTCACCGCATACAGCATGTGAACACCATTTCAACATTCCAGCAAGCATGCTTTTCATATGCATTGAGCAATTTGATGACAAACCATAAAATGTCCCCAATGTTTTCTTTTTGGTATGATAATTGTTCAAAACGGCCGATTATCAATATTAGTCGGTTTATATTATTCGTATATTAGTCGATAGCCCAAACATGTCCATGACAAACAGCTTTCAAAAGTAAGACTTGCAACTACAATGAAGCCAAACGATGCCAGTTAGTTAGTTTCTGCTGTCGCACTAGGGTGGGCTCAAGCAGCCACGCAGGTATCCAGTATGTGCATGCTAAACGAATCACGCGGCAATCAAAATCTGGATACCATTAAACTTTCTTTTCATTCCAACAGAAGCATCAATGCATCTATGCTTTATTCTTCGCATTACATTATCAAAGAACTTTACCATTTGCACACGGTGAGCATGACACATAACACATCTTGTATAGGTCATCTGCTCTACATTTTCTCGTTCGCTTTGCGCCAATGCCTTCCGGCTGCATCGGTGAAGAAGTTTAAGGCTAATACAATTACCATTGGTCCAACAAACTCGCGAACGACTGAAAATTCCCATCAAGCTTCTGCGAAGCGTTCGTATGTTCAAGCAATTAGAGTAAGTTGCGCAAGTCGACCATTATCTGAGCTCTAAACTTCTTCACTTCCGGTCAATACCACAGACCGACCGGCCATTGAACGGACGGCGCAGAGTGCCGAACACTAGCGCCAAGCTGAACACCATCGCAGCGCTGACCCAATTCGTTAAGCACGAATTGGCACTCTTAGATCTGCTCCATAAGGCGTGCGTACGTGACGCTTCGTGAGCACGCCTGGTGTCGAGTCGCAGTTTTGCATATCATACATTATCTCGGGAAGGAGAGTTTTCACACGGCCAATTCTCTCCTGCGGAGGTGCGACTAAACACGGCCATTGGCTTCGGAAAGTGCGCGCTTCATAAGACCTGCTCTGGTCTGAAAAGATCGGTTCTACACAATCTCTGACCTGGGAATTGGCAGTAGTGTGTGATCTACCCCGGCCTGTGAAGATTAATTTCGCATGGTGTACCCCGGTCCGAAAGGAAAACTGCAGTCCACACGGTTAGTCGCATGGTTAGGTGCGGCTGAACGTGCAACCTCTGGCACGGCAAGGTGCAATTCAACGTGATCTCTAGTCAGAAAAGGTGCCGCTAGCGTGATTTAAGCGCAAACTAAACATTTGCAAGCGAAGCATAAGCGCGCTGGGCAGATAGAAGGGCCTGCTACCGGCAGAAAATGGGCCTTTATATTAGCACACGATACTCTGTTTCGTTTCACAAGAACGATATATCAATATATATACATATGTATATATATACATATATATACATATATGTATTTATATACATTTATATATATATATATATATATATACCTATATCTATATCTATCTATCTATCTATATACATATATATATATATATATATATATATATATATATATATATATATATATATATATATATATATTATATATATATATATATATGCATGCATGCATATATTCCTTGATGCAACCTCTGACATGGCCAGGTGTAGTTAAATGTGAAATGTTTACCGGAAAGGTGCGGCTTAGCGTGACCTCTGATCTGAAAAGGCGCCATTCCACGTCACACCTGACTTGGACTGAAGTGACTCCACGTGACATCCAACCTGGAATGATGCGCTTCCACGACGTAGCATCTGACCTTGAAAAGTGCGGTTCCACATCGCGTGCGTCACCGCCGATCCGTTGCTGACGTCGTAGCCGCGCTGAAGGGTCTCGTTCAGCGCGTACGCGTACAGCATGACGGCCTCGTGGAACGACGCCACGAACGTGTTGACCACCGGCTCGGGGTACGTGTAGTTGAACTTCCGCCAGGCAACCTCCTTCACCTGCCGGTCAACAGTGCATTTGAAGGCAATTCCGATAAAATAGTTGATTTTTCCTGAGGATATGCACTGGAAGAAATGACGATGAACTATAAACACAACAGGTCGAAACTGCTGCAGGCACACCTTTCGCCATATGTGATACTCTTCTTGTGTTCAGAGACGATGTGGATTTTAAAACGCATTCGTGCGCATCCATGTATCCCAGTCATCTTGTTGTTGCCAACAATGTTCAAACATGTTCTAAAGCAACATCGGTTTTGAAGCGCTTATACCTTTTAGATATAGCAAATTAATCGACGATTTTCTTTAATTTTATTTTTTATTTATTTATTTATTCGGTTTGCCACACACAGGAACAGTGCCCCAATTATGGTGGTCCTCATACATACACTCAAACACGCCGCCCATTCGTGACACTCTACTTCAGAATGGTAAAATGGTGACTGGTTAAAAACAATACAGTAAAAATGAACATGTACGATATATAATGGCCTGATGAAAGAGGTGAGAATGTTTATGTTAAGATCTCGTACATGTTTATGACGAAACACTACAATCACCTTGCAGCAGTTGCATGTAGGAATGCAAGCACAGTGCGTCTGGAGTCCCGAAACATATCCAGTGCTGGCTGCACGGCGGTTAATACGTTCGCAGCTCGGGGTATTTAATGTTAGCTTTCAGGATTGCAACAACAAATGTGTGAGGAATAACAATTTGCATGTCACGAAAGGTGTCATGTATAGTCGTTGTTCCGCTTACAGAATACAAATTGAACATAAAAGAAGCGCAGGATAGCCAGACGTGGGTACACAACTTTACAGAAGAGCTCCGTTTTCTTTCTGGCAGAACAGGACATCGGAGATGCATCATTTATCAACTAAACTGCTATCGACATTTGCCAGCCACCAGGGCTGAAGGTTCCGGATGAAACTCAGCTCGTCCATTGTACTGCGCCGGTAAACACATCCGGAACCGATAAATTTTATATAAAGTGGGCATGCAGCGACGTCGCGCCTGTGTGCCAAGTTTTCTTCCGCGGAGTTTTTATAAACAAAGTGAACACTGATGCAGGAAAAAACTGGTAAGGATGTCCGCGGCAGGCCCCGAAGGTGCCGAATCACACATCGGGACATTGTGTTGTATCGAGACTCCTGTACGGTCATGCTGTAAACTACAAATATGCATCGGACGGCAGAACAGGATCACACCGACGAAACCATTGCAATATTACTACTTGTAACTATCTTCATTAGAGCAATATCCACTGTCAGGCGTCACCACGCACTAGACAAGCGAGGACATGAGGTGTAAAGGGAGACTGAAGATCCCATGCTGCATGCGCATCATCGGACATCATGTCGAGGCGGAACCCTGTGAACCGACTGCAACCACGCTCATTTTGCAGCACGAGGAGACATGCTCCTGGAGATGACTAAGTTTGGGAGACTTGCAGACATGCCAAACATAAGCTAAACGTACTTTACGACTTCAGCCAGCGCATTGATACTTGGAATTCGCGCCTCAAATTCGGCATAGAAACTAGGTTTCAGAAATAGCGCCTGCAATATGTGTTGCATGATGTACACTGTATGCACACTTGAATTGGTGTATGCTTACATACTGGCATTAACGTAATACACAATGAACTTGTGGCTATGATAACCTCGCGTCAATGTGATAAAGCTGCAGGGCAAAAAGGTCAAGGGTGAGGTGCACTTCATGCGCACCTAACTTGTCGTTCACTTCATGGACACTTCACTTAGTCTACACTTCTACACTTCACTTAGTGTGGAAGTCTACACTTCACTTGGCGTGCACTTAATGTACACCTATTTCACTTGGTGTATACTTCACGTACACTTACTTCACTTGGTGTGTATTTCATGTACACTTCACTTTGTGCGCACTTCATGCACACTTCACTTGGTGTGCACTTCACACACACTTGCTTCACAAGGTGTACACGTGGTGTACACTTCGTGTACAACTTCACTTGGTTTGCACTACATGTACAATTCACATGGTGTAAACTTCATGTATACTTACTGCATCCGGTGTAAGCTTCTTGTACACTTCACTTGGTATGCACTTCATGCACACATGATGCACATTTCACTTGGTGTGGAATTCATGAACACCTCACTCGTATCCTTCATGCACACTTACTTAATTTGGTGTACACTTCTTGTACACTTACTTAATTTGGTGTACACTTCTTGTACACTTACTTCATTTGGTGTGCACTTCTTGTACACTTACTTCATTTGGTGTGCACTTCATGCACGCTTACTTCACTTGGTGTACATTGCATGCAGTGACGTCGCCGCCAGTGGCGACAGGCGTTGTCGGCGAGCTCTCGGCCAAACTGGCCCGGCGCCGGCCAGCGCTGGTCAGCGGTGACGCCCAAGGGTCCAAACAAGGGTCAGACTTGACGAGCTTGTCGCCGCTGGTTGTCGAGTATCGCCCACGAGTGCTGCTGAAACGCATCTGAAACTTCCGGATACTGCGACTGAAACGACATTTCGCGCCACAGGCCGAGTCCCAGCGTGGCTAGCAAATAGGAATGGGATTCATTAGTCGAGATCTACTCCAGCTGCATGTACTCCAGTCACATAATGTGCTCCGGTCCTGATCATGAAGACTGCGAGGTGATGGTAGCATTCTAGTGGAATGCAAATTCGACTGTTACTCGCTATTGTTACTTTTCATTTATATTGCTCCTGTCACTGTAATGATACTGGGTTGTTGGCGTGCGGGGTCCATCATGGGCAATGGTCGTTGGAAATTATGTATATATGCATATGCATATATCACCACAGGCGACCCGTGTTCGTGGGCTGCAGTCCAGCGTCTGCGGCAGTGCTTCCTGACAACACACTGCACAACAAGCAGTACATTGTGACCACTGTGTCCGGGTTGCTGTGTCCCGTCTGTGTGGCCTACTAACTGATTGATTCGGTGTCTGGTTAACAAATTCGCATTGCATGACATTTTATCTCTGTAAGCCAAGAATAGTTCTGGTAAATCGGCGATAACAACAAGCTTTCAGCCTTCATCCAAATAAGCCTTCAGGAATGCTGGCAACGTTCGATTGCAAGGCGAGCGGAAATGCGTCATGTGGTTCATTGCAACCATCGATTGATGACGTAGGCTCTGTGGTGCCAGTGTTACGAAGTTAGCGTCTGTCAGTACCTTTAGCGTCAACTTAGGAAGCCAAGTCATAACTCTGTGCCTGTTCAAACCTGACAGCCGCTATCCCGCCACATGACAGCTGGCGCGGCAAGCTGAGCTACTGAGCCGGCGTCCGTGCGCCGATGGCCGGCCGACGGCCCCTAATGACCGGCGCCTCATGACCGCCGCCGGGCGTGTCGGGTCACGAGGTCCGGCTGCCGGCTGGTGGTGCGCAGTACTGGCTGTGGTTCCCCGGTCGTGGCGACGCCATCGGCGCGCCGGCACTCGACTTCCGAACCGCCCCGGAGGTCTGACATTGGCCGCGCTATCGACCTCCGAACTTCACCTCGGATCAGAGACGAGCGTCTCCAACGTTATCTCCGATCAGATGCTGATGCACACAGCGGCTCTCGCGTAGCGCCTCTTATGTCATCGCCAATAAGATGATAATATATACAGTGCCCCTCGCGTAGCGTCTCTGGATTAGTGTATGCGCTGCGGCGCCTTCAGTGAGGTCCCTGCCGATGCCCAGATGCTACATTATGGCGTTTGGTTTATGGGTCGTTAGCACAACATCAGTTCGGAGGCGGATCGCTCTTCCCCGTGACATTTGCATTTTGAGCTCGTAGAGCATCCCATGAAAGCCGATCACTGGCATAATTTTGTACGTGCCTGGCCCAAGGCCTGGAGATTCCGGAACCGACAACACCAGTGCAAAAGGTCGCCAAGCATACACAAGCGTTCATCCCCTCTGCTAATGTCACCTACACTCGAGTGACTTCACCCAGATTGAACCTATACTGTTTTTGTTTTAATCCAGTTTAGGGTTCTCACATAGCTCACTGGGTTTACTTGGTTACATGCATTCATTAGGACCATGGCACCGGAAATCCTGAAGGTGGAAGGGGAAATGCTTTCCACAGAATTGGTGTGATGAAAACAACTAATCTTTGCTAAGCATTCGGAACAGAAATTTCGAACATCATGTCATTTCCATGCCCCTCTGTGAATTCCTGCGTCACATATATTGCGATAGTTGGCAACAACTATGCCATCATGGAGCCTTTGGACGAAAATTCCCATTTCTGAACGATGCAAAAAAAAAAAATTCAGAAAAGAATGAGCAAAAGGCTCCACGAATTCATTAACCCTCGCTTTACAATGGTGGCGGTCCAGTCGCCTTCCTTCCTGTGTTTGCAAATCTAGCAAGAACGAGTCTGAAGGGATGCCGCGGGTATGTTGTACGGCTAGGTTTACATCAGTCTGACACGTTTCTTCAACTTTTTGAGTTCCATTCATATTAGGCCAGGGTGAATTGACCTATTTTATAACGTCTGCGTCCCAGCATTGGCCATGCTCTGCGATACCCGGGAAATGTTCATATTTACCCCTTGAAAGAGTGGTTTAGGGCTGCACGACCTTAGACATCACTGGATACAAAAATATCACGGCATGACTTGATACCAAAATAGCATAACCTGAACAAGATCTTCACAATGAACTGCACATTTTCCAGTTCTCAGTGAGCATTGCTCCAGCTGTATTCAGTGGTACACGTACTCCATTCTGTTCAGAGCAAATCCTATTGCAATGACCTCATAATATCGTCTTTGGGTTGGGCAAATATGCACTGTGTTCGGAGATATCGCCATTTTATTGAAGCAGTTTCCGATATGACGCCATGTTTATGTCATTGCCAACGGCCCATGGTTTATCGCAGATAAGCCATGCGCCGTTGGTTGTGACGTAAAAAACTAGTCATCTGAAGACATCAAAAGACATCTGAGTGTAAAGGCATCTCAGTCATGATCAAGCCAAAAGAGGACATATTGGACAGTAATTCTTCTAAATGCGAGCAGGTGGTGCGTAAAAATGCACTTTTAACAGTCGGCCGGCGTGGAATTATCCTATATTTATAGAGTCGGACACGTCTGAATAGAGTCGGACACGCCTGAATATAACTATAGTCGGATACGCCTGAAGGGACACTGTTGTCATCGGTCCATCAGGTCAATGACTCAGTACATTTCTTGCAATACATTGGGCGGACTTCGTCTTGGTCTTCTCGTGCTTGCTGGCTGAATTGTCCATTGCTCATAGCGCTGAATATCGGGGGTAGTGCTGGTAAGGAACAACAGCCACCGCATCCGGACGGTGATAGGTCGACATCTGTATCACTGGGGACAACGGCCACCACACCCGAGCGATAACAGGTCGACATCGTCATCACTCGCTGGCTGCATTTACAACCTCTTTCCGTCGCATCGTCCACTGTTTACCGGCACCTTCCTTTGTTCGTCCCCGATGTTTCTCCATTATTCATCACTAGTGCGGCAATAATAGCCGCCGTGTTTACCATCGCGTCACGTTGTGTCTATATGGGCGGGCGGCACTGCTGCACTGCTGCGTGCGGACCATACAACGGCAGAGGCAGTCTGAACAACGGCAAAGATGCGCACACGCTGAGCATTTGATAGCCGCCAGTGTACATGCCTGCTCCGGACGGACGCGGGTAGAGTAAGGCCGATGGCGTACAGTGATGCAGTCCGTGCCACGGCCCGTTTGGCCTCCGTACTGACGACTGAGCCGCTATCGACGCTGGTAGTTCGGCGGGGCCCCAGTCACACTGTCCTCTCCACAAGTGCTGCACTCAAGAGGTTACATAGTGGCAACTATAATGCTTGCAGTAAACACAAATTGATTGTTCGAGATCATCTCCGTCTACGGAGTTCTCCAATCGGCACAAATCTCTTGGAAAAATGATTGCAAAGAGTGGATGAGCAAAACAGTGGATGTCTTCTCCCATTGACAGTGCAGTGCAAAGCAGTGTTCCCCATGGACGTGGCGTGGCGCGCCAATTCGACATTCTGCCTTTGAATATGACATTTGTCTGTTCTTTGAAAGCGATGTCAGCACAAGCGCATCTTCCGTTATAAGTCGAGCGGATAAACCGAAATACCAGCTGTCAGGGGAGCGCAAACGAATGATGCCGAGAGCCGACCGCGTTCCGCCGATTCCTGGCCGGTCGCCGCCGGCGCCTGTGGCTGCGCCCCGGCGGCGCGAGAGGCCGGACCGGGCCGGGCCGGGCGGATATACGGCCCGTCGACACCGACTATCGCCGGCCGGCAGGCGACACCGGCGCGCACCCGTGCCGTGTCGGGCGACACTGGCTGTCGGCCGGCCGGGCCGCGTGAGAGTCGACCACAGCTGTTGCCGCGCGGCGGGGCCGGCGCCGTCGGGAAACATCGCACGTCTTGCGCCAGCTACTTTGGACACTGATGAAGTCGCAGATTATCCCCGCGCACTTCGCTCGACGGCGATCGAGCGTCACCGAACGCGGCGCGGAAACTAAGCGCCAGATGGGAGCGAGACAATCACCGCGTCTGCGTCTGCAGGGAACTACCACAGCCTGGACAATACACTCCGCCGCCCATTACGTGACTGCGGAGTTCGAAAACAATCTCAGCATTGGGTGTTCGCACAATACCCATGCCGTTTACAGCTTCCACGCTGATCGAATACCATGTTGGGTGTATTCAACGTGCGTTTGCGCCTTCGTGGAACATGTGACTCCTGAGAAAAATAACAGCGCAATGATGGTAATCACCGACCAAACACCCAACAAATATTGCGTGCGTCCTGAATAGGGTCTGAGGGGTGTTTGGTAGATTATGGGTCACACGGGGCAGTATCTGCTTGGTGTCCGATAAATAATTATTTGTCGCCCGGGTGGCCCCGACCGGCAGACTGGATAGAATCTTTCCTACAGGTGGGTCATTCTCGATCCTCGAAGAATATCTGTCCGATCCGGGAGGTTTCGACCGCACGCTAGGACCAGCCGGGGACGTCTGTTGGTTCTGTGACGTTGGGTGTGCAGCCGTTGACTGAAGATAGGTGAGGAAAATTAACGGGCCATGCTCTACATGTATACCTGGATACTGGATGAATTACTCAACTCGTCCCTCGCTATCCGTCGGCACCGGGTGACTTGGAAGTGACCACTGGTACGGTGTGTGAGCATGCATTTCTACAACAGCATAAGCCAATATCTTTAGTTAAAGAACACGTTTAGATTAGGACTTGTAAACTGAACTGTCGATTCCCTCCAGGTATTTAGTGAGCGTTGTTCTCGGGCATTAGGATGAGATGCGTACATGAGCGGCAATAACATTACATGGTAGTGCTATCTGTGCTGCTGCAATCTACCGTACCAGCTCACAAAGTACACTTGAGACATTTCACAGAACATTTATCTCCAATATCGTGTCAGCTACGCGCGGCAAATTCCTCTCGTAGTCTTCTTCGGAAAGTTTGGCACGGGTTCTTCATGGTCTCCAGGCAAGTTACCTCTTTCAGGTCCATGCTTCAAGCTTCACCTCCTCAACACAGGCACACACACATACACACACACACACACACACACACACACACACACTCACACACACACACACACACACACACACACACACACACACACACACACACACACACACACACACAAGCCAAACACACACACACACACACACACACACACACACACACACACACACACACACACACACACACACACACACACACACACACACACACACACACACACACACACACACACACACACACACACACACACACACACACACACACACACACACACACACAACACACACACACACACACACACACACACACACACACACACACACACACACACACACACACACACACATACACACACACACACACACACACACACACACACACACACACACACACACACACACACACACACACACACACACACACACACACACACACACACACACACACACACACACACACACACACACACACACACACACACACACACACACACACACACACACACACACACACACACACACACACACACACACACACACACACACACACACACACACACACACACACACACACACACACACACACACACACACACACACACACACACACACACACACACACACACACACACACACACACACACACACACACACACACACACACACACACACACACACACACACACACACACACACACACACACACACACACACACACACACACACACACACACACACACACACACACACACACACACACACACACACACACACACACACACACACACACACACACACACACACACACACACACACACACACACACACACATACACACACACACACACACACACACACACACACACACACACACACACACACATACACACACACACACACACACACACACACACATACACACACACACACACACACACACACACACACACACACACACACACACACACACACACACACACACACACACACACACACACACACACACACACACACACACACACACACACACACACACACACACACACACACACACACACACACACACACACACACACACACACACACACACACACACACACACACACACACACACACACACACACACACACACACACACACACACACACACACACACACACACACACACACACACACACACACACACACACACACACACACACACACACACACACACACACACACACACACACACACACACACACACACACACACACACACACACACACACACACACACACACACACACACACACACTCACACAAGGCCAGAAGGGTACTTATAGGCATAGTAGTAAAAGTAACGATACAAATCGGAGAGGGGGAGAGTAAGTTTTGTTTCCAGGTCGATTATTACCATGAAAAGCCATAGTGGCAATGGTAAGCTCTTCTGAAAGGTGGCGCGAGGCAATGTCATGTAGCTCCGCTACCAAGCCTGCTGCGACTGATCACTGTGCTGCCAATCCCCGGTTTAACTGACTATAATTGTTAAAGCAATCGGGACTGGCTGCGTGGCGGAGGAAGCACCAGAGCAACTGACGCACCCTAAACCTACAATGAACGTGAACGTAAAAAACGTGGAGGTCGGATCGGGTTCGGGATGTACGCTTCGGTTGTGTCTACCCCGCAGCATAATCAAGGGGGTTTCGCGATCGCTAGCAATAGTCGTACGCTTAATTTTTCGGCCGCGGTAATCATGGCCAAACACAATGGGATTTTAGAAAAAGGTCAGAGTTTTCCCATTTTCGTTACCTGTTAATCGCTTGATACCTCAAGGACGCATATGGATGAATTTTGTCACGATGATTCCTTGGGGTTAATTCCCCCGTCTTAAAGGATGGGGGATATTTTACACCCTCCCTAAGGTTCTCCGCGGATGGTGATCACAACGGCACGCAACAGCACGCCGAAACCAGGTACCCCATTTCCTCCATCAATTTGGCATGCCACGTGCAAATTTTGAGGTCAAATCACTTACGGTCAACGAGTTGGTCATGTTCAAGTGAGTTCACCTCCAAAAGTGTTCAATCAGTCACGCTTCACGGGATAAAGATATTTGAATGAAAGCTTCAGTGTTTGCTTTCTTTTGTGATGTAACGAAACGAACTATATTTTTTAAAATTAATTATAATTTTTGCATAGTTGCCCATTATGGCTACACTTAATGATGCTTGCTAAAAATAAACACTTCATATGACAGCAGGTTGACTTAAAGCAAAGTTTTCCGGATCGATCTACCCAATGACAAAACTAAAATTCTGGAAAATTGGAAGTTGAAAATCTTAAAAAAATTTCCCATGACAAAAAATGTTGATTTTGAGTGGGGGAGCATTTTGGGCTGTGGCCGATTTTTCATTTCTTTTCTGATGCCAAATGCTTTTTTTTAATCTCCACAAGATGGACTTCCCAGAGCCACATACATGTTAGTCTAACCAACCTATGGACGTAGCTATCGTTAAGGGTGGGGAGGAATGCTGGGGATGGTTTTGGGCCCTACTAGTCGAACACTTTCCGATGTCACCACCTTCGTTTACCTGCAACGCTCGGTTTTGAAATTAATGATGGCCATATAATAGCTCACCCCACCTAGCACCAAGAAGAGATGCGAGGATCTGGCCGGAAGAACGGCGCGGGTTAATGTGACGTGAGTTTTTCGACATGTCATGCAAGGGTTCTGGGGAATCCACCTCCCACACAATTGGGCTCCACATTAGGCCACGGTATAGGGGAACCGGGGCCTCGTTAGCGCGCTGTGGGCATCACAATCCTACCGGCCGTTTCTGGACCGTTCGACGGGCGCGCAGCGCAAGGGTTGGGTATGTCAGATGACACTTCGCAGGCGCTTCTGACAGGGAGCAGTTTCTGTGATTGCGCAGTTGGCTAGAGCGTTGGACTGCTCTAGTCTCCCCTGTCCTGGTGACACAGGGTTCGAGTCGCCTCGCGAGCTCGCATTTAGCCCCCGGCCGGGGGTGTCAATTGGCGGCTGGTCCGATAAGATCGGGAACGAGTTACCGGTCGGCCGTGTCGGTGCATTGACGGCACGTTAAACTTTCGGTCAAAATTCTGCCGTTGAACTGGAATTCATGGATCTGGTGGTGGGGCTACGGTCCACGCAACAACTTCTGTTTAGCAATGTAACCATTGTTCATAAAGCCACCCCAGCAAGAACTCGGATTAAATTTATTAAATAAAAAGAAGGCCTTGAACGGATCAGCTCGTGCAATTAGCAGGGAGATAGTTTGTTAGAACTGAGCAGATGCGACGCTTGAAAATTCAGTTTGCATATCTCAACAGCCTCCTAAAGATAACCGCGGTTGGATCTGATACTGGTCTAGGGGTGTTCATGAATTCCGAGCAACTTACATGGGACGTGCTCTCCGATACTTCCTAACGTACATGTGCCAATATTCCCTCGATATATTTTGGACGTGCTTATCTATGCTTCTCCAATATATTACAGATACAGTGAAATTTATCCACAGTGAAACGAATTTTCTGAACCTGAACCTCGAAAAGAAGAATGTACCTACAAGTTTGAGCTTCGACATATAACTCTACAGGTAACTTCGACATATAACTCCCTTAAATCGTAAATGACCCCACTGGCAAGCAAAAGCTGAGATATCACAGATAGCTCCGGGGTCCGTAAGGCACGAGCTGAGAAATTGCAAATTACTTCGCGGTCTGCAAAACCTGACAAATCACAGGCGTCTGTAAAACAAGAGCTGAGAAATCACAGGTGTCTGTAAAATAAGACCTGAGAAATGACAGGTGTCTGAAAACAAGAGGTGAGAAAAGGCTTCGTGATCAAAGCCAAGATGTTGCTAGCTACTGCAGCGAAATTGGTGCAATTGAGCTGGAATAATATTGAGCCCTGGCCATAATGGTCTAGGGAACGAAAATACATTGGAAGCATGGAGCTGCAGATCAAGTAAACGCCAATCATTATGAGTCTTAGAAGTATCCAGCCGTGGACATCTTGAAGAAAACGAATTCGGCATGTTGCAGCAGTTACATAAGTGGCAGCATTGAAAGCAGGAAGGAATGCACAAGCAATTGAATAGACACCATCGGTTGAGAGCCTGGCGAACGGCGTGCAATTGAGCTGATTTTAGCTGAGTCAGCTCAGCTGACGACATGCGTAAACATGCATTAGTGATAGTGGATAGCAAGCAGGCTAACACGGCTGATAGGGGGGATCAGCAAGCTGACACAGTAGGCAGCTGGCAACCAACACAGCATGCCTCAGACAACCAGCCCAATAGGGATCAACAAGGGAACACGACAGGGATCAGCAACCCAACACGACAGTGATCAGCAAAGGAACACGACAGGGATCAGCAAGCCAACACGACAGGGATCAGCAAGCCAACACGACGGGGACAGCAAGCAAACACGATAGGGATCAGCAAGCCAACATGACAAGGATAGTAAGCGAACACGATAGGGATCAGCCAATACTACAAAAAGCGGGACAATAATACAGTACCCAGCAGGCAGCCTCCGGGGAACACGAAAAGGAAGAGGGGACGGATGCGGGAGGACGGGCGAAACTAATACGATAGGTATGAAGCCGACACGACAGGGAGGGGAAGCCAACACCACATGTGGAGCAGGACAAATAAGACAGGGAGGGGAGGCTGACACCACATGAGGAGCAGGACAAATACGACAGGGAGGGGAAGCTGACGCCACATGTGGAGCAGGACAAATACGACAGGGAGGGGAAGCCAACACCACATGTGGAGCAGGACAAATACGACAGGGAGGGGAAGCCAACACCACATGTGGAGCAGGACAAATACGACAGGGAGGGGAAACTGACGCCACATGCGGAGCAGGAAAAGTACGACAGGGAGGCGAAGCCAACACCACATGCGGAGCAGGACAAATACGTCAGGGAGGAGGAAGTTAATAGCCACGAAACACGAAAATTATGCCACAGAGAGCAGGCAGTCAATACGGTGGGGAACGGACAACCAGTACGGAGGAGAGCAGATGACCAACGCGATATGGTTACACAGCAAATACGACAGGGACGCGGCAGCTGCCGCAACCTGCCGCCGACGGAGTGGGCCATACCTAATGCAGTTTACGAGTTATAGTTCATCAACGGTAAAAATTGTAAAGACTATATTGTATTGCAAGGAAGGTATTTGTAGCAGATTTCATCAGGTCCGATAATGAATCATAAAACAAATTTCCGAGTCTATTCAAGGATATGCCTATATAGGTTTGTACATGTGCGTGTGTCTATAGCAATATATATATATATATATATATATATATATATATATATATATATATATATATATATATATATATATTATATATATATATATATATATATATATATATATATATATATATATATTTGTGTGCATATGGGTGTATGTGTATATGTGCATATGAACTTTTCTCATACTACCCAAGTCTAAAATGCCTTCCTGTCTGCCAGCATATCGATTCGACGATGGGTTCAAGAGCAAACAAGCTGACGCTTAGCTTTTTGGACAACGATGTGACTCCCCTAATCGACCTGGCATGATTGACCAGAGAATACCATGCCAGTGAAAATGACTAATAAGCTATCCTATCAGCCCCAAAAAATTAGCGAAGCTGACGCCGATTGAAATCCTTTCATAAGCTACCTTTCAAAATAACTTCCCTTGTCCTCTCATTTGTCACTAATGCTGATTAACACGATACAAGTGCACATTTTTGATCCAAATATTTACCTATATTTCCATTGATCAGCTAGAAGTGCCGCGACTATCGTACTTTGTTGTCGGTATTAACGTCAGGATTGTTGTGTAGCTGGGATTGACGGCGGGGCACCACTCGTCATACGTTCATGGGTGACGGTGTGTACAAGGGAAGAGGTGCGCGGCGGGCTGGGAGGACAATTTGTTCTCGAGGAGCTCTATATCTGGGCACTGGGCGACACCACGAGCTGCCACCCCGCGGTCTGAGTCATGTTCATCACTACACTGATCAGCGTCGGTCCTCAGAACACCATCCGCCAAGTGCGACTGGAAGACAACTGCGAGCTTGTTCGTAACTCATACAGCCAAGAAAAAGCATCAGTGATGGAATCTGGACGTATGCACAGACGAGTAATACACAGTCACCGTACAGGCGCTTCGTCGTCATCTAAAACGTCTAGAAAACTCCTCTAAAACGCATGGCGTCTCCACCTCTCAGCCTCTGATTGGAGTGATTGGCAGGGTGACAGTGGCTAGTCCTTGGTGCGCGAAGTGCAGGAAAACTTGCAGATGCCATCGCTGACGAATACACTTAGCAAACAGGCCTAGCTTCAACACGTATTGAGGGAAGCAATATTGATGAAGAAGCTTGCAAGAGCGAAACTCGCTAAGCACCCCTACCCACTCGCCCACAGCCTTCCAGCCTTCCTCTTCACACACCTGCCTCCCTGTCTCCAAGTAAACAGCTCATGTCAGCAGCCACGGTGTATGCAGTGAATGAGTGGTCCCATCACCTCAGACCATAACGACGTTTGTGTCGAAAGTTCCAATTCATTCGTCTTGGACTGCTGCTCCTACCAGGAGAACTCAGACAGATGTACAGCTTTGGCTGCACTCTACCCGAACTTGAAAACTCAACCCCTTGAAACCTGCTGACAACCTGAGCTGGCTTGACTTCCTATGAGATTCGGGTACAAATCACGCCTGCAATGCACGCATCCCACTCGTCACTTATCACGCACATCACAGACACATCGTATCGGCATGCGTCCACGCCATCGTGCGGTGCACATGACACGGGCGCCGACAACTTCCTCATTTCTCGTATTGCTAAGGCCATATATATTTAGCAAATATATGCAGAGTGCGCGCCGAGATGCATGCATACATACATATATAATACATATATATATACAAACATATATATATATATATATATATATATATATATATACATATATATTTTTGGACAACGATGTGACTCCCTAATCGACCTGGCATGATTGACCAGAGAATACCATGCCAGTGAAAATGACTAATACGCTATCCTATCAGCCCCAAAAATTAGCGAAGCTGACGCCGATTGAAATCCTTTCATAAGCTACCTTTCGAAATAACTTCCCTTGTCCTCTCATTTGTCACTAATGCTGATTAACACGATACAAGTGCACATTTTTGATCCAAATATTTACCTATATTTCCATTGATCAGCTAGAAGTGCCGCGACTATCGTACTTTGTTGTCGGTATTAACGTCAGGATTGTTGTGTAGCTGGGATTGACGGCGGGGCACCACTCGTCATACGTTCATGGGTGACGGTGTGTACAAGGGAAGAGGTGCGCGGCGGGCTGGGAGGACAATTTGTTCTCGAGGAGCCTATATCTGGGCACTGGGCGGCACCACGAGCTGCCACCCCGCGGTCTGAGTCATGTTCATCACTACACTGATCAGCGTCGGTCCTCAGAACACCATCCGCCAAGTGCGACTGGAAGACAACTGCGAGCTTGTTCGTAACTCATACAGCCAAGAAAAAGCATCAGTGATGGAATCTGGACGTATGCACAGACGAGTAATACACAGTCACCGTACAGGCGCTTCGTCGTCCTCTAAAACGTCTGGCAAAACTCCTCTAAAACGCATGGCGTCTCCACCTCTCAGCCTCTGATTGGAGTGATTGGCAGGGTGACAGTGGCTAGTCCTTGGTGCGCGAAGTGCAGGAAAACTTGCAGATGCCATCGCTGACGAATACACTTAGCAAACAGGCCTAGCTTCAACACGTATTGAGGGAAGCAATATTGATGAAGAAGCTTGCAAGAGCGAAACTCGCTAAGCACCCCTACCCACTCGCCCACAGCCTTCCAGCCTTCCTCTTCACACACTTGCCTCCCTGTCTCCAAGTAAACAGCTCATGTCAGCAGCCACGGTGTATGCAGTGAACGAGTGGTCCCATCACCTCAGACCATAACGATGTTTGTGTCGAAAGTTCCAATTCATTCGTCTTCGAGACCATCCTTGGCTGCTCCTACCAGGAGAACTCCGACAGGTGTACAGCTTTAGCTGCACTCTTCCCGAACTTGAAAACTCAACCCCTTGAAACCTGCTGACAACCTGAGCTGACTTCCTATGAGATTCGGGTACAAATCACGCCTGCAATGCACGCATCCCACTCGTCACTTATCACGCACATCACAAACACATCGTATCGGCATGCGTCCACGCCATCGTACGGTGCACATCACAGGGGCACCGACAACTTCCTCATTTCTCGTATTGCTAAGGCCATATATATTTAGGAAATATATGCAGAGTGCGCGCCGAGATGCATGCATACATACATATATAATACATATACAGATACAAACATATATATATATATATATATATATATATATATATATATATATATATATATATATATATATATATATATATATATATATATATATAAATATACATAATGCATCGGATATAGCGTTCGGCGTTAATTTCCCGCAGCCGGGATTTGTATGCTGACGGCGATTCCTCACCAAGTATTATATTATCGGACCAAGCTATTCCATCACTGGCTCGGGCCCGGCTGACGCAGCGTCCGTAGCGGCCTGCGGGACGTCAATGCTCCGGCGGATGACGCTAATTTTGACACGGCTGTGCAATACCGGAGAGATGTAGAGACATGATGCTATTCCAACCGCAGCAATCGACATGCTATCACAGACGTACCAGGCAATATTCGGCTACGTTCTCTTCATGAATTGTGCTGGAGTAATAAGTAGACACTTAACATCATCCGGGAATACATTACACCTGAAACTTAACAACAGCTCCTGAACATCTTCCGGAATCGGCCTCTGCTCATACGGTCGCCCCGGCTTCCGATCCCATGGTCAACCTGGCTTTCGAGCATACCGTCATCCTGGCTTCCGATCAAACGGTCACTCTGGTATCAAATCCCATGACCACCCTGGCTTCCGACCACACGGTCACCTTGGGTTCTTATCACACGGTCACCAAGGCTTCCGACCACATGGTCACCCTGGCTTCCGACTACACGGTCACCCTGGTCTCTGATCCCATGGCCACCCTGGCGTCATAGTAACCTTGTCGTCGGACCACACAGTCACCCTGGTGTACGTGGCAACCTTGGCGTCGGACCACACAGCCACCCTGGCGGCATGGTAACCTTGGCGTCGGACCACACAGCCACCCTGGCGGCATGGTAACCTTGGCGTCGGGCCACACAGCCACCCTGGTGTACCTGGCAACCTTGGCGTCGGACCACACAGCCACCCTGGCGGCATGGTAACCTTGGCGTCGGACCACACAGCCACCCTGGTGTGCGTGGCAACCTTGGCGTCGGACCACACAGCCACCCTGGCGGCATGGTAACCTTGGCGTCGGACCACACAGCCACCCTGGCGGCATGGTAACCTTGGCGTCGGGCCACACAGCCACCCTGGTGTACCTGGCAACCTTGGCGTCGGACCACACAGCCACCCTGGTGTACCTGGCAACCTTGGCGTCGGACCACACAGTCACCCTGGTGTGCGTGGCAACGGCAGCCGAGAAGGCCCAGGCCGAAGCGCAGTTCGAGTCACTTGGTTTGCCAGTGCAGCGAAGATAAGGCGCCCTAGCAAAGCGAGGCGTCAACATGCTGCTGTGTGGGGAAGATGTGTGCTAGAGATATCTGACGAACGACTACCATTACCATTAGCATTGAAATTACCAGATCGAGCAGTCCCCAAATGCACCTGCATCAAAATATCCTTTCCATACAGCCAGCTTGAATGGATCACCTATATCCATATTACCCGAAGGTAAGCATGAGTACTGTACTCGAATGCAAACTTGAGTCAAAAGTTGGGCAATCGTGCTATGCTGGTCAGACCTCAAGTCTACCAACACTCATCCCCGGTAAGGATAGACATTCACATTCATCAGACTTGGCGGTGTGGCCCGCCACTCCACTCACACCCATCAGACCTGGCAGTGTGGGCCGCCACTCCACTCACACTCATCAGACCTGGCGGTGTGGGCCGCCACTCCACTCACACTCATCAGACCTGGCGGTGTGGCCCGCCACTCACACTCATCAGACCTGTCGGTGTGACCCACCACTCACACTCATCAGACCTGGCGGTGTGGCCCACCACTCCACTCACACTCATCAGACCTGGCGGTGTGGCCCACCACTCCACTCACACTCATCAGACCTGGCGGTGTGCCCTGCCACTCCACTCACACTCATCAGACCTGACGGTGTGGCCCGCCACTCCACTCACACTCATCAGACCTGACGGTGTGGCCTACCACTCCACTCACGCTCATCAGACCTGTCGGTGTGGCCCACCACTCGCACTCATCAGACCTGCGGTGTGGCCCTCCACTCACGCTCATCAAACCTGTCGGTGTGGCCCACCACTCGCACTCATCAGACCTGGCGGTGTTGTCCGCCACTCACACTCGTCAGACCTGGCGATGTGGCCCACCACTCGCACTCATCAGACCTGGCGGTGTGGTCTACCACTCCACTCACACTCATCAGACCTGGCGGTGTGGCCCACCACTCACACTCATCAGACCTGGCGGTGTGCCCTGCCACCCACTCACACCATCAGACCTGGCGGTGTGGCCCGCCACTCCACTCAACTCATCAGACCTGTCGGTGTGCCTGCCCCCACTCACACTCATCAGACCTGGCGGTGTGGGCCGCCACTCCACTCACACTCATCAGACCTGGCGGTGTGGTCTACCACTCCACTCACACTCATCAGACCTGGCGGTGTGGCCCGCCACTCCACTCACACTCATCAGACCTGGCGGTGTGGCCCGCCACTCCACTCACACTCATCAGACCTGGCGGTGTGGCCCACCACTCACACTCATCAGACCTGGCGGTGTGGTCCGCCACTCACACTCACTCATCAGACCTGGCGGTGTGGTCCGCCACTCACACTCACACTCATCAGACCTGGCGGTGTGGTCCGCCACTCACACTCACACTCATCAGACCTGGCGGTGTGGTCCGCCACTCACACTCATCAGACCTGGCGGTGTGGCTCACCACTCACACTCATCAGACCTGGGGGTCCACCCACTCACACTCATCAGCTGGGTCCCACTACTCACGTATCAGACCTGGCGGTGTGGCCCCACTCACACTCATCAGACCTGGCGGTGTGGTCCGCCACTCACACTCATCAGACCTGGCGGTGTGGTCCCACTCACACTCATCAGACCTGGCGGTGTGGCCCGCCACTCCACTCACACTCATCAGACCTGGCGGTGTGGCCTACCACTCCACTCACGCTCATCAGACCTGTCGGTGTGGCCCACCACTCGCACTCATCAGACCTGGCGGTGTGGTCCGCCACTCACACTCGTCAGACCTGGCGTGGCCCGCCACTCCACTCACACTCATCAGACCTGGCGGTGTGGCCCGCCACTCACACTCATCAGACCTGGCGGTGTGGTCCGCCACCCACTCACACTCATCAGACCTGGCGGTGTGGCCCACCACTCACACTCATCAGACCTGGCGGTGTTGTCCGCCACTCACACTCATCAGACCTGGCGGTGTGGTCCGCCACTCACACTCACACTCATCAGACCTGGCGGTGTGGCCCACCACTCACACTCATCAGACCTGGCGGTGTGGTCCGCCACTCACACTCACACTCATCAGACCTGGCGGTGTGGCCCACCACTCACACTCATCAGACCTGGCGGTGTTGTCCGCCACTCACACTCATCAGACCTGGCGGTGTGCCACCCACTCACACTCATCAGACCTGGCGGTGTGGCCCACCACTCACACTCATCAGACCTGGCGATGTGGTCCGCCACTCACACTCATCAGACCTGGCGGTGTGGCCCGCCACTCACACTCATCAGACCTGGCGGTGTGGCCCGCCACGCCACTCATCAGAGTTCAGCGCAGTCAGTCACACCACTGTTCATACTGGCCAGACTTCCTGGTATAGTCCATCACGCCACTGTTCATTCTGGCCAACCTTCCTGGTAGTCACGCTGCTGTTCATACTGGTCAGGTTCATACGCTGCTGTGGAACTGCTTACCCTGATGAGTCCGCACCGTGCGATGTGAACCAGCCGTTGGCAAACATACTGCAGCAGAGAGCGTTGGTAGAACAGCGTCGCAAAACATGCTCTGTGTTGTGTCCGACATCATATTAGGAGCACACCAGACATGTCAGCGCTAAGTTGCAAAGTTTCTTGGATGCGCCATAACTTCGCCGGCGTGATAAATCGGCGACCGTTCTATGGTCGCATGATATAATACAGAAGCAATGGCATCTCATTCAATGAACAGCTCCGATCCCGCATTAGCAATAAGTATGGGAATGCCTACGCGAATAGGCTTCCCGATCTCTGAGGCGCTCCAAATCATGGATCCGCCGTATGTCCAGCCAGGCATTTGCGACTTGCTTCTTGGACATACCTTCGGCACGCAGCTCATTTTGTTCTGCGTTCCAAGCTTTGATGATGGCTGCCAGCCTTGTCTCTGGATGCAATATCGATGCGAATTTCAGACGCTCTCTGACCAGCTTTTCGCTTACCCAGCCGAAGCGCTTCGCTTTCACGTGTGTTCTGTCGACTAATTTCAGCGGGGCGGCCCACGAGAGAGAGAGGGAGAGAGAGAGAGTGTGTGTGTGTGTGTGTGTGTGTGTGTGTGTGTGTGTGTGTGTGTGTGTGTGTGTGTGTGTGTGTGTGTGTGTGTGTGTGTGTGTGTGTGTGTGTGTGTGTGTGTGTGTGTGTGTGTGTGTGTGTGTGTGTATGTGTGTGTGTATGTGTGGTTGAATTTTGCCAGCCTGCCACCGTGTGGTGATGTTGGCTGGTTCCGGTTGTTGGGAGGAGGTGTGAAAGAGTGAGCAGCGTAGGGTAGGATGATTTAACAGAGGGAGGATGCGTTAGTCGATCTGTCGAGTGATGTTGAAGTAGAGTTGAAGTCGTCTTGAAGAGTAGAGTTGAGGTGGTCCGGATCGCTTGAAAATGTAGAGATGGTATAGTAGAGTTCTTTGACAGCCGGAGATGATGTAGTCGAGGAGAGATGTAAATCCGGTCGGTGCCGCATTGAGGTGTGGGGGTAGTGGGGTAGGCGGGTTCGGGTCATCGCCATATATTGAACTTTGCAAGAACGTGTTTTTTTTTCGTCTATTTGGAAAATATCTTTAATTATCTCCGTTTTTCTCTCTTTTTCCGTTATTTTTTCTCTTCACAATTGTTACAGTATGCGTGTAATATTGAGAAAGTGGAAGAGGTGTTCGTGCAATTCTGGATGGTCGTCATTGAGCAGAGTGCTGAGGTTAAGTGGGACGTTGTGTGTGGCGCAATAGTTTGCGATATGTTGTCTTTGGTTGTATTCGGTGCAGTATATGAGCATGTGTTTAATTGTGATGGTTCGATGGGGTGATGTGCATTGTGGTCGTTGTTGAGTTAGGAGGTAGGAGTGTGTGGGTGCTGTGTGCCCTACGCGTAGTCGTGTTAGTTTTCGTTTTTTTCAGGGTGGTGTTTTGGTTAATGGAGTGCCAGTATTCGTGTTTGGGATGTATTTCGTGTAGTTTTGTGATTGTTGCATCCAATTCTTATTGTATGTGTTTGTTGATAGCCTGTCGTATCGTAGGGTTGCAATCGGATTGGGAATAGGGACATTGTCTTATTTGTTGTAGTGTTGTGGCTATGTTTGCTTCTGTGTCTGCGTGTTCGTTGCCATGTATGTTTGTGAGACTTGGGATCCAGAGAGGTAATGGGCGTTGCTATATGGCTAGTTTTTTGTGTATGTGTAGTGTTTTCGGTATGTGGGGTGTGGGGGGGGGGGGGTTGTATCTGGTGTGGGGTGTTATGCTCTGTAGTGCTGATTTTACGTGTGCGGCCATGACGTTGTGTTCCATTTTGGTGCTGTAGATGGTGTAGTATGCCGAAAAGATTGCGAACAATTCTGCTATGTATGTGGATGCTGTGTCGTGCAGACAAGCACGTAGGATGACCCGGGGCGGTGCTGCGTTGGGATACAGCACCACCGCTGTGCCAGTCTGCTGTGTGTGTGATTTTGAACCTTCTGTATATACGATGTCGCAGTTGGCGTATTGTGCTGTGAATTGAAAGAATAGTTGTTGTATTTACATGTGTGTATATGTGTTTTTCGGTTTGTCAACTAGGAGGTGTGTCTTCAGTCTTGCTTATTTCCACCATGCGATGGGTGATGGGAGTGGTGTTGTTGTGGGGAGTGTTATGTCTAAAGTGTTTGCGTGTCGTTGTATGCGGTAGCCTATTGTAACTTTTAGTGGTGTTCTCATGAGTTGGTGTTCGTGTGCTGTGCGGAGTTTTAGTACTTGGGTGCATGGATGTCGTTCAGTGAGTTGTATCTTGTAGTGGTATCTAAGCAGTGCTTCTGTGCGTCTGTGTTTGAGTTCTGGGATGTGGTTATATATATGATTGGCAAGACAGGATAATGTGATGTATGCTCCAGTGGCTATTTTGAGGCATTGGTGTTGAAGTCTATCTATAATTTGAGGTTTGAGTATGCTGCGTTTTCGAATAGTGCGTGCGTTTCGAACACACACGCACGCACACACGCACACATGCACACATACATACATACATACATACATACATACATACATACATACATACATACATACGTGCATTTATATATATATACATATTTATACATATATATATATATATATATATATATATATATATATATATATATATATATATATATATATGTGTGCCTATATTTGCGCACCCAGCAGTCACAGTCACCACTGACCTGATCCGAGAACTGACGGTAACGCGAATCATCGGGAGCACGAGCAGTCACAGTCAGCAGTGCCTCGTACGCTCGACGAGCCTTTTCGTTGTTCTGCTGGGTGTCGTCTGGATCGTGCCAGGGCTGGTATACCTTCGTTTTGCTGCCGACAAACAGCGCGGAGGAGACGTCAGTCGACTAGCGAAGAGACGCCACTCCCGATTGACGGTCGACGAGAGTGAACCGAAGCGGGAGGTATTCGTCGCCGGCATACGAGGAAAGTCACGGGAGTACACACGGAAGCGGGAGGTGTTTACCACCGTCAGATGAGGAAAGTCACGGGTGTACAGGACAGCGGGAGGTGTTTACCACCGTCAGATGAGGAAAGTCACGGGTGTACAGGACAGCGGGAGGTGTTTACCACCGTCAGATGAGGAAAGTCACGGGAGTACACACGGAAGCGGGAGGTGTTTACCACCGTCAATGAGGAAAGTCACGGGAGTACACACGGAAGCGGGAGGTGTTTACCACCGTCAGATGAGGAAAGTCACGGGAGTACACACGGAAGCGGGAGGTGTTTACCACCGTCAGATGAGGAAAGTCACGGGAGTACACACGGAAGCGGGAGGTGTTTACCACCGTCAGATGAGGAAAGTCACGGGTGTACAGGACAGCGGGAGGTATTTGCCACCGTCAGATGAGGAAAGTCACGGGAGTACACACGGAACGGAGGGGAGGTGTTTACCACCGTCAGATGAGGAAAGTCACGGGTGTACAGGACAGCGGGAGGTATTTACCACCGTCAGATGAGGAAAGTCACGGGTGTACAGGACAGCGGGAGGTGTTTGCCACCGTCAGATGAGGAAAGTCACGGGGTAACACGGAAGCGGGAGGTGTTTACCACCGTCAGATGAGGAAAGTCACGGGTGTACACACGGAAGCGGGAGGTGTTTACCACCGTCAGATGAGGAAAGTCACGGGTGTACACACGGAAGCGAGAGGTGTTTACACCGTCAGATGAGGAAAGTCACGGGAGTACAGAAGCGGGAGGTGTTTACCACCGTCAGATGAGGAAAGTCACGGGTGTACAGGACAGCGGGAGGTGTTTACCACCGTCAGATGAGGAAAGTCACGGGTGTACAGGAAGCGGGAGGTGTTTACCACCGTCAGATGAGGAAAGTCACGGGTGTACAGGACAGCGGGAGGTGTTTACCACCGTCAGATGAGGAACCGTCAGATGAGGAAAGTCACGGGTGTACAGGACAGCGGGAGGTGTTTACCACCGTCAGATGAGGAAAGTCACACGGAGCGGGAGGTGTTTACCACCGTCAGATGAGGAAAGTCACGGGTGTACAGGAAGCGGGAGGTGTTTACCACCGTCAGATGAGGAAAGTCACGGGTGTACAGGACAGCGGGAGGTGTTTACCACCGTCAGATGAGGAAAGTCACGGGAGTAACACAGAGGAAGCGGGAGGTGTTTACCAAAGTACGTGTACAGGAACAGATGAGGAAAGTCACGGGAGTACACACGGAAGCGGGAGGTGTTTACCACCGTCAGATGAGGAAAGTCACGGGAGTACACACGGAAGCGGGAGGTGTTTACCACCGTCAGATGAGGAAAGTCACGGGAGTACAGGACAGCGGAGGTGTTTACACGTCAGATGAGGAAAGTCACGGGTGTACAGGAAGCGGGAGGTGTTTACCACCGTCAGATGAGGAAAGTCACGGGTGTACACAGGAAGCGGGAGGTGTTTACCACCGTCAGATGAGGAAAGTCACGGGTGTACAGGACAGCGGGAGGTGTTTACCACCGTCAGATGAGGAAAGTCACGGGTGTACAGGACAGCGGGAGGTGTTTACCACCGTCAGATGAGGAAAGTCACGGGTGTACAGGACAGCGGGAGGTATTTGCCACCGTCAGATGAGGAAAGTCACGGGTGTACAGGACAGCGGGAGGTGTTTCCACCGTCAGATGAGGAAAGTCACGGGAGTACAAGCGGGAGGGTTTACCACCGTCAGATGAGGAAAGTCACGGGTGTACAGGAAGCGGGAGGTGTTTACCACCGTCAGATGAGGAAAGTCACGGGTGTAAACAGGAAGCGGAGGTGTTTACCACCGTCAGATGAGGAAAGTCACGGGGTACACGGAAGCGGGAGGTGTTTACCACCGTCAGATGAGGAAAGTCACGGGTGTACAGGACAGCGGGAGGTATTTACCACCGTCAGATGAGGAAAGTCACGGGTGTACAGGACAGCGGGAGGTGTTTACCACCGTCAGATGAGGAAAGTCACGGGAGTACACACGGAAGCGGGAGGTGTTTACCACCGTCAGATGAGGAAAGTCACGGGAGTACACACGGAAGCGGGAGGTGTTTACCACCGTCAGATGAGGAAAGTCACGGGAGTACACGGAAGCGGGAGGTGTTTACCACCGTCAGATGAGGAAAGTCACGGGTGTACAGGACAGCGGGAGGTGTTTACCACCGTCAGATGAGGAAAGTCACGGGTGTACAGGACAGCGGGAGGTGTTTACCACCGTCAGATGAGGAAAGTCACGGGTGTACAGGACAGCGGGAGGTATTTGCCACAGCCAGATGAGGAAAGTCACGGGAGTACACGGAAGCGGGCGACAGTGGCCACACGGGTCACACGGGAGTATATGGAATCGGGCGCCATTTATCATGAGCAAGTGGGAAGAGTACACGGAAGCGGGCAGCACTTGCCACGAGCAAGTGCCACGCGTGGACGTCTATGCGAGCGTTTGACACATGACGCATTTCCGGAACGCATGGATCCATTTCGTCGAGACTGTGGCGGAGGCTACCTGCTAGCGGATGTTAGCTGAGCAGCTCAAAGCGTATGCAGCCATATGTTCATCTGTCTGCTTCATTATGAACCCAGGCCAGAGCGCTCGTCCTGTTCTGCAACGTGTCGATGTCGCACAGGAAACCTGAATCACCGTTAAGGCGAGACATCAAAAGGCTACTGAAATAATCGCATCAAACATAAGCGTCCAGGACAGTAGTTATTCCTAAATGGGAAGGAAT
The DNA here is from genome assembly GCA_034440575.1 of Imbricaverruca yamaguchii. Classification (NCBI taxonomy): domain Eukaryota; kingdom Metazoa; phylum Arthropoda; class Thecostraca; family Neoverrucidae; genus Imbricaverruca; species Imbricaverruca yamaguchii. Next base: position 1,748,558 of record JAOTOL010001613.1, read on the forward strand.
GGACTAACCACTCGGCACCAAAATCTACTTGTAGATGGATACTGGTCAACAAAGTCGCAATGGGACGTAGGAAGGAGAGAATCACACCAATACAATGACACCAACTGCGCCCCCTCCGTCGCTAGCTCCCAACAACTGACTGGAAGAATGACAGTCTCAATTGTACGTCTCCCGGGAGAGGAAATGTGCCACAATTAATAGCCTCTTTTTCACACATGCTGTGCACGAACAGCGTGTACGGGGCACCCACACCTCAGGCGGCGATAATCATCCTTCAGCCAAGGCGCTCATCCAGTCATGAGCCGATGTGTATGTGGCGAATAGTGAGTCTAACGGCATGTGCTGTGAGAACGTGGGCACGCGGCCACAGCATCGCAACTCATTCGAACGCAACATGGTCGCTTTCTAAGGCCATGACCAACTTATTCCTGGAACAAAGCGACCGCCAAACCATGGTCACATGCATCGCTGTAATCTCAGGGGCGGCAGGCGCATAAACGCGGCACTATCGTTCAGTCCGAGTTCCACGAAGCTGTCGGAACAGGGCCGGGCGACGGCTGGCCGCCTGGTGGGTGATGGTCACCGGTAACAGCCGTCTGACGCTGCAGTGGGCTCTCCAACACTCAATTTCCAGCGGGATGAGCAATGATGAGGCCACATCAGAACCCATCGCCCGCGTGCGGTGGCCTTGACTCCTTTCCAGTCGCGTGTTGCCTGCGGCCACGGCTGAAAAACGCCAGTGAAGGAGATATGTCTGCCAGGTATGGAGGTCGGGCGGTGGCGGGAGAAAAGCGCGCGCCGGGTATCGATCGATGCGAGGTGAGAGTAGACTGGTGTCTTCTTCTGCCATCCAGTGTCGTCAGTTCTGGAGGGCGGGACGTGTTGCGGCGTCTGTTACGTACGTCTGCTACGTGGATTGAAGCACTTGGGAATGCGGCTGGCTGAATCGGTTGCTCAATGTTGTACTCCAAGTGAATTGTGACGGTCTTATGTATAGTAGGATACGTTTCGAGATTATCAGCATAACCTAACACCAATTACAGATATAGTGCTAGGAAATGCCAAACACATGCAGAAATAGCTTAAGATAGATCAAATCCATTGTCCTACCAACTTCCAGTCCTTATCGAACTTGCATGCCATCCAAATAACTACACTGACACCATTATCAACGAACCTATGGATATACTATATATTCAATCACGTTCAACAATCTATCTGCCCCACAGGTAGCTTCATTCTCTTTTCCAGGTAGGTAGATATCTGCATACATATGTTTGTAAGATGCACCCTAGTCTCATCCCTCAGGTGGTGAGCCAAATAGAACTGTTAGCTCACGACCCGATGATAGAATGCAATGAGCAGGCCGCGTTATGCGTTATAATTGCTGCTCAAGAAAACAATACTTCTGCCTTGCCGAGCATCTGAAATGAACTCATAGAATAAAACAGCAGGGATGCAGAAGTAATTCCCGGTTTGTAGGTAGGAAATGCCATCGAGAAACTGACGCACATATTGTTTGTAAATATATCGTGATGCACGTGTCTCTGGCGTCAGCATGACTCCCTAAAAAGGAGCAAATTTGTGCAAAATAGTCTCAAATATGTGCCCTTTAACTTAACCTGCTCATGAATAAGACCTAACAAAACCTTTCTTTTCAATTATCTGCACTGGTATGCCCCTCATCGGCAATTTTCATCAATTTGAAAAAGCATGATAACTGTTAATTGTGGTTAATTACACAACTTCGCAAAGGAGCGAACTGGTGGTGCTAACAAATTTATAAACTTAAATTGTGGCGTACGCATCTCTAGTGGAGCTCTTATGCTGTTTTTTGTTGGTACCTTTATTAGCGCCTTCGCAAATTGCTTCTTTAGCACTAAATGAATGGCTAATTATGAAATACTAGTAAGATGAAACCATCTTCTTTAGTTTTTACAACGGAATTTAACAATAACATTCCTTATTGCTGACAACTAGCTAACTGCATGGATATAAACATGCACAATGCCGTCAAAAATTCGTCAACTGCACCTCAACTGTTGAACCGCAGTTTCTGCATACTATATGAGGCGAACTTCACTAACATCACAACCCGTGTATTCACACCGAATTTTGTGCGGATCACCATTAGATAATCTTCAAGTATTGGCCATTAAGCTTTCTTCATAACAACAAGGTATTAAAGGCGCCATCAGCTAACTGTTAGTCAGCTTTTGCTGATTGTATTATCAAATATGATTGAGTATAATTAATAAAATAAATTGAATTACATCAAATATAATTAAATAAGTTTACCTAAAGACTAATTCACGCCAAATCCGGTGTGAATATACAGCATACGATGTCAGTAAAAATTGGCCTCTGAAAAACCGGTGCTCGAATACCGCGGCGTACATATCCCAGTCAGTTTGTTCGGCTCGTGAAGATCACTGGGTGCGGCGCGTGTGAATTTTCCCAGCCGTGGGAGACCAGACAGACCACACGAAGTTTGGATTTGTACTTTGTCATGTTGAATGTGGAGAGAAAATCGTTGGGTAAACAAATGCGCAGGTGGTATTTTTCTTCAAACCTATGACATCAGAAGCACATCTTCGAAAGTGCGCCTCTTCGAATGCATCTTAAGCACTTTGTCATAGAGCAGTTCGTTGTGAAATAGCACAAGTCAACCGCCATGTGCGGACAATGAGAGCATACTTTTTCGGAGGGGACAATCTTCTGGATACGAAGCATCCGGAAACGGTCCCGTATTCCATCCCTGATCCGCACACGCGACAATCCGACACCCCTCCCCACCCGCACCCGCACAGGTGCAGCCGCCACCACGGCCGCTGCGCACCCCTCTCGCGAACAACGACCGCCGCGGACGACCGGCCGAGTGGTCGGGAAGCTCGGACGGCGACACAGCCGGCGGGTCACAACACGAGGTCGCCCGGACTGTTTAACGCGCCGGACAGCCGGACAGCCGAGCCGGCTGCGCAGTCTGGGGTGGGGGGTGGGGGTCCGAGCTGCGGAGCCGAATGGTCCGCGGGATACCCGATACGCCCGGAAAACAGACGCCACCGGAACAGCCTCATTCCGAGGCGGCTGCATATTCAGGGCGGTCGCTGCGGCCGCATGCATTCATATGGATGTCTAGAGTGCGGGGAAGTGCTGCGCTATCCGGAGCTGACTATTGATTTGCAGAAGATATTGGCATTGCCTTGGTCATTTCCTCCGTGCTTTCGTTGGTCGCCAAAACGATTTAACTTTGATTTCTCGCAGACGACACCGCAATATTTGGTATGGATTGCATGGCTTTTTGTGTTGACAGCGAGGGTTTTATGGTGGAGCCTGAAGATGCTGGTCCCATCGACACAGATCCCGGCCGAGCCGAGCCGAGCCGGGCCGGCTCGGCTCGGCTCGGCTCGGCTCGGCTCGGCTCGGTTCGGCTCGGCTCGACACTCTTTGTTTGCCCGAGAAGAAGGTACCGAAACGTCGGGCGTTGTAATGAATAAATATTTTCACCTTAATGTTTAAAAGAAAACTAATACCTTCACAGGCCATCCTAGATTACTAACTTACACATATACAATGCTGTCGATACGAACACACATGCTATTCGATTGTTTGCATTTATATTGAACATGTTCATATTGGTAAAATTCGTGGGCTCCAAATTCGTACGGAATAGTGGTCGAATGGGCATAGTTGCCGTGACGTGGGCTTGCTAGATTTTCGTGTTGATGACAGTCTAATATGGTGGTATATCGATAATCGTAACGGAAGATAGGAATTATTTGTACGGTTTCATTTTCTTATAATTGCCAACTGAGCAAACATATTTCGTATTCATTGTAGCACCATTGCACTTGTATGCTTTATGCGTGGTTGGTTTTCCATTCTTACATGGATGGAACTTGCCTTCGTAAGCTATTTCCTGGTTGCGGCACTGTACAAAGGCACAGTCACACATGCAACCGTATGGTTCAGCTAAAGGCTGGGAAAGATGATATCATTAGACCCAAACAGTTCTGCAGGCACTGCCGTTTCCAACAGCTGACAATGTATCGGGTGAACCTTCATAGATTGAATTTCAGCACCATAGATCATGCCAGTCTGAAATGAAGGTCCAGGGCACAAACAAGAGAAGAAAAACAAATATCTGCCGAGGGTGCTATTCGTTTTTTTTTGTATCTGCGAGTTACTGAACGCCACAGTCAGCTAAGATTTGCGAGATAATACGCTTCGTAATTACTTTTTTCGTCACCTCAACTGGCGACAAATACTGCATAATAGAGTTGGCAAATGCAAGAACCGAAAGCTCGGTCAGATATCCCGGTTAGGACCGGCTATACGGATATACGCAGAACATCTGGTCCGAGGAATATACGCATGTCTTTTAACCGGAGAGTCGGTACATTGTGATGTACTGGATGTAAACCTTACAAAAACAAAACCTAATGACAGTGATCGTCATGCAGCTTGTGAGATCCATGTCAGCATTCCAGCCAACAACTGCCATATGCATTGAACAATTTGATGATAAATTATTAAATATCTCCAAGATTCCAGGCATGCTAATTCATGAATACAGCAGACACTCATTGGTGTTGGTTGATGCGTCCAACACATTCATGGCATGCAGCCTTCAAAAGTAAGATGTCATGTAATGGGAATGAAGTTTTTAAAAAAATCAATTAGCTTCACCAGATATCGAACAGCAAAATATGGCTGAAGTCAGGCCAAAATGACCAGCACATGGCATGCGACTAGCATTGTAGCAAATTGTATCAACCCGTCCCGTCTCGGTGGCTTCTTCAACCGCCCCCTCATGTTTTTCGCGGATAGCGGAAGAACGGCGCGCGGCAGCGCACCCAAATTTGACATACCTTTTCCCACATCAATTTGATATGCTGATTCAACATTTCTAGGTTAGGTCGTCTAGGATTAACGAGTTAGTCAAGGTCAAGTGATGTCACCTCCAAAAAAGTTAAACCATTCGTCACGCTTTAACAGATTCAGATATTTTAATGAAACTTTAAGCGTTTGCCTATCTTTACGGATGCAACAAAACGTAGGAGTTGAATTTTTCTTTTCTTTTTTGTTTTTGACTAAATATAAATTTTGCTTACTTGCCATATTGCAGTTCAAACACAGGATTCTGGCTATAGTAAGCATTTTTTATGAGGGCATGTTGACTTCCAACAACGTTTCTCGGTCTCCTCTACCCGTTAGAAAAGCAAAATTAAAGAAAACTTAAAAACTCAAAATTTTGAAATGTCTAAAAAATATTTTATTTTTTTTTTTTTTTGGGGGGGGGCCACAAAATTATAGCCCTGGTCAATTTCGCTGTCCTTTTCTCATTCCAAATACTTTTTTCTTCTTCATATATCCCCAAAATGAACTCCCCAGAGTAAAAACATTATGTAAGTCGTGAAAATCGTGAAAATCTAGCCCCATGGTGACGTCACTTTTGTGGACATTTTCTTTGGTGGGTGGTCCCGGAACATACTCCTCGAGCGCTTTCCAATGACATCTCTTTCGTTTTCTTGCGATGCTTAGTTTGGATTTTAGAGGGGGAGTCTTCAACCGCCCCCCCCCCCGAGACGGGGTGTGAGGATTTTACCGGAAAGACGGCGCGGGTTAAGTTGACATACAAAAGATATCGCTCTTTGCCCAAGGTTGTAGACACAATGTACATTATTATATTCAAATATTATTTAATGACAATACAAACCGCCACCAATGTATCAGAATTCTCTTTAGTAAAAGCTAATGAGAATTGCTTGCTGAGGAACGGAACTATGTCGCAGTCATCAACCAATATTTGACCATCTACCTCCAGTGGCCAAACACTACAGCTTTTAAACGTCAATTTATAGTAGGTAAAGAACCTTTTGGCATTGCAGGCTGAACGCTCTCGAGCTATTTTAGGTTCAGCCAGCCCTTTAAATACCCTAACACATCTAAGAACTATATTTCGAGCTATTCTATATGCTTCTAGATTTGCCTCAGAGCTAAGAACTTTTTGTTATTTTAGATCCTGCACTTTTGGTACAGTACGTGATAAATTTCCTTGTTCAACCATGAAGGGTGCTTAACCTTGCTTAATCTGAGGTGCCTGTTGGGAATTAGTATATCCTGATCTTGGCACAGTTTGTCTCTTACCATTATCCACATCTCATGGCCATCTAAACCCATCAATATATATTCCCAGCGAAATTAATTCCGGAAGATCCAGAACTGATTGTAATTCCATTCAACACAATTTAGAATGAACGCTTTATTGAGTCAACCACTTCCAACATATAAGGAAAAGCTTATGATGTGATCGCTGTAACCGAAGGTTGCTCCTATATTTACATGTTCACACCATTTTCTTCCTTTCCAAGCACCAGATCTAACATTTTATTTCTCCTTGCACGTTCATGCATTATTTGAAACAATACATTTTCCTCGAAACAAAGCATGGCACGTCTTCTTGACTTCCTTATTCGTCTAGTATTGTCTCCCATCCCTGTTATGTTGAAGTCCTCCACCCGCAACGACGTATTTCTCCCATTCACTGTTCTACTTATTTCTTCTTGCATTAACCATTCTAAAAAAACTTGTTGATATTAGGAGAGAGAGAGAATGAACAAAGCAATTATCACCAGTTATTTTTAAAGATAAATATTGAATATGGGAAGCAACTGATCGCTATGTCATGGCAGGTGCTAGGTTGAGAGATCGTACAATAACTACAGAAGATGCAGAGAAAAAACAGCTGCGGAACCTGGCATTTATTACTGCTTCTCAACCGGATGATATAAATGCTGAGATCTTCGTAGTGTGCTGTGATTTTAGCGGTCCCTAGGCATAATTTTAAAGCTGTCTATGAAATATTATGATGTATCATCAGAATTGGGCGGAGACAGGAAAACACTGCGACTCTACAAATAAATCATATGACCCATCATAGAATACAACAGCATCGTCTTTGCAACAACTTCACAAAACCAGAGCAAAAACTTATAAGTCATCAAAAACAACTCAATCAGAGCAGCCACAGGAGCTCTTATCACCACACCGATAGTAAATATCCTAGTAGACTCAATAACGCCTCCACTCCGCTTCAGTACATAAGAGCTATTCCGCAACCACATTAAAATCAAATCCATTGAACACCATCCGACATAGCGCTGCTTTACGCCTGACAGATTCGATAAGAGGTGATTTGGACGCGAGCTTCCATCACATAGTGTTCAAATTACCACGGCTCTCTCAGATCTTAACCTCACAATGCCGTCCATTGCAGCTCGACCGCCTACTGGGCAATTATAGGCTCGATCAGCCAAAGATCGAGTAGCTGCTTTCGGAAAGGAAATAGACTATCATGTCAGCAGAAATTATTGGTGCCTCCCATAAATTCGCCCATGACAACAAAAACAAAACACTCGTATTCACAAATGGGTCGAAATACGAGGTCAAGGTAGGCATCGGCATCATTGAACCAAGCCAAGCGTGTATCGGATAACTTTTCCATCTCCTCCACTGAAGCTTTGGATATTCTGGAGGCTATCTCTATTCTCGTGAAGCATAAAGCTAGAAACGGAGAAAGTCCCTCAGACTCCAAGTCCATCATTCAGTTAATTAGCAACACCCACGACTGTCCACATCCTCTCATTGGAAGCATCCAACCATTCGTAGCCCATAACGTAAACAACTCGTCCCACTGAATACCGGGCCACGCCAACATCCCAGGAAACGAGGAAGCAGAGCGGGTAGCAAAACGAGCCTTAGCATTGAATACTTACCTCAGCATGGAATATTCGGTAGGCGATTGCAAAGCACTCCTACAACGCCACATATGTCAGCATCACTAGAACACATGGACACAGCACAACTCCACACAACACAAATACAACCACACCCACACCATCAAACCAACCGTAGGCACATGAAACACATAAAATCAATCACCCCATTCTGTCAAAAGGAAGTCATCCTCACAAGACTTTGAACTGATCGCATAAAAACAGCACAGAGTGTCCGGTATACAACAGCTCACTGCGACACCTGCAACACCACATTAGCAATGGGCCACATCCTGCTAATCTGTAGAAACCTTGACACTAAAAAACGTATGTGTGGTGATGGGAGCGTGGGGAGGTATGGTAGGTATGGGGCCATTTTCAGATGTTCACCACCCCTGGATGAAATTCTGGCGAAACCACTGTTGCATGTGGTGTTGTCAGGACACCACTGGTGTGGCCAATCAAAGGCCAGGGCAGTGGTCAGGCTAGTGGTGTAGCCAGCAAAAGAGAGTCTTGATAAGCTATTGGTTTCCAATATGTCGCATGTGAGTGGACGATGCTTTCCAGATTTATCTGAACTGCATATGTGCCCTTAACTGAACATAAAATACCAATGGCACTGCTTTTTTGCATCACACAATCATATATTCAAACTCATATTTTTACCGGGTCAAACTGAGCCTGGCCAAATCAGACCGAGCAGTCCGTGGCTACCGTGATAAAGTCCTCAGTGGTTTCCACCTATACCGCACAACATCGCGGGTGGCTTGGATGATAGCGACACGTACGGGACCGGAAACAAAATGTTCACGTTACTAGGCAGAGTCAATGGAAGGCGACGAATGGGGCCGAACAAGCTGTTGCCATGACAGCGGGCACCGCGCGAGCTGAATAGGCGCTGATTGGCTGACCACCGCTGATGACAGCCTGTTCCCGCATGTCGTCAAATGGGCTTGGCCAAACGCTGCTTGCTGATCGGCTTTCAGCAGCCGGTGGACGGTGCGGCCCAGACCAGGCTGACGCACCGGCCAGAGGGTGCACTCGCAACAAGTTCGCCACGGAAAAGTGGCGCTTTGTCCACTGCTCCGGAGCATCTGCGTAGAAATGACTCATGCCGGTATGACGATAGCTGTTTTTAGCGCTGCAGCCCCTCCAACAGCTGTCCAGCGCCTCCACTGCAGCCCCACCAACAGCTGTCCAGCGCCTCCACTGCAGCCCCACCAAGCTGTGCAGCGCCTCCACTGCAGCCCCACCAACAGCTGTGCAGCGCCTCCACTGCAGCCCCACCAACAGCTGTGCAGCGCCCCCACTGCAGCCCCACCAACAGCTGTACAGCGCCTCCACTGCAGCCCCACCAACAGCTGTGCAGCGCCTCCACTGCAGCCCCACCAACAGCTGTGCAGCGCTTCCACTGCAGCCCCACCAAAAGCTGTGCAGCGCCTCCACTGCAGCCCCACCAACAGCTGTGCAGCGCTTCCACTGCAGCCCCACCAACAGCTGTGCAGCGCCTCCACTGCAGCCCCACCAACAGCTGTGCAGCGCTTCCACTGCAGCCCCACCAACAGCTGTCCTGCGTCATAAGGTAAGCTTCAAAATAGTTCCCTGACATAATTATTGTCTAATGTCAAACTGATGTCAATTCTAATAATGCATAATGTCCAATTCATCACACACATCCAGGAAGCGGCGATAAGGAAACGCTCCACGATCGCTGTCTTCCTGGATTTAAAACAAGCCTACGACATCATCAACATAACAACCCTACTACAACGCTTATGCAATCCAGATATACAGGGAAGACTGATACACTACCTACAATTATATCTACTCAACACATCATTTTAAATACAAATTTGGCCACACACTTCAGACACCAAATTCCCCACAACCGGATTAATGCAAGCCTCTGTTCTGTGCTATTACTCTTCACTTTAGCCTTAAATTCTGTCATCACAGACAACTTTTCCACCCAAATTGCAGTCTGCGCAGGCCAAATAGCTCTATGGACATCAAACGAAGCACCAACATACTCACTAACAATATTACAGCACGCACATACGGAGCTACACAACGAACTCGCTATACTGAACCTATACACTGCACCACACAAATCAAAATGTATGATTGTCGGCTACGACAGACACACAAACCTACAACCACTAAAATAGACAACTCACACATACCATTTGTCACCAGAGCAAAATTTATAGTTATCACATTAGACCTACTAGATCTTTCCGGCCACACATCATGGACATACAAAAACGCGTATCAAAAAGAATGTACATCCTACGAGCACTTTCTGGCACACACTGGGGATCAGATAGAAATTCACTTCTGACACTATACAAAGCAATAAGTCGGCCAATCATGGAATACGGATTCCCGCTATTCGAAAACGTAGCCTACTCAAACCTCAAAATTATAGACACATTTCAACACCAACTTCTCAAAATAGCCACTGGAGCATACATCACGTCACATCACATCTTGCCCTTCATATATACAACCACATCCCAGAAATGAAACACAGACGCACAGAAGCACTGCTTAAATACCACTACAAGTCACAACTCACTGAACAACACCCATGCACCCAGGCACTAAAACTCCGCACAGCACGCGTACACCAACTCATGAGAACAACACCACTAAAAGCTACAATAGGCTGCCGCATACAACTCGCAAACACTTTAGATTTAACACTCCCCACAACAATACCACTCCCACCACCCATCGCATGCTGGAAACAACCCACACCCAAGACACACTTCCTAATTGACGAACCGAAAAACACATAGGCACAGGTAGAAATACAACTATTCTTACAATTCACAGCACAATACGCCAACTACATCATATATACAGACGGATCAAAATGACATACACAGCAGACGGGCACAGCGGCGGTGCTGTATCGCAACGCAGCGCCGCCGTACACAGCATAATTATTCGCAATATCTTCGGCATACTGCACCATCTACAACACCAAAATGGAACACAACATCATAGCCACAGACGCAAAATCAGCACTACAGAGCATAACACCTCACACAAAATACAAACACCCCCTCATACCAAAAATACTACACATACACAAAATAACTAACCATATAACAACGCCCACTACTTCTCTGAATCCCATGTCACACAAACATACATGACAACGAAAACGCAGACACAGAAACAAACTTAGCCACAACACTACAACAAACCACACAATGTCCCTATTCACAATCTGACTACTACCCCCACAATACAACAGGCCATCAACAAACACATAAAACAAACATGGGATACAGTAACAACACAGCTACACAAAATACACCCCAAACACGAATACTGGCACATCATCAACCAAAACACCAGACTCAGAGAACGGACACTAACACGACTACGCATAGGACACACAGCACTCACACACTCATACATCCTACGCAATCAACCACGACCAGAATGCATTGCCTGCCGCCACACACTCACAGTAAAATTCAGCTCATATACTGCAACCAGACAACATATCACAAACTAAAGCACAACGAACAACATCCCACTGCACCTCGCCACGCTCCTCAACGACGACTATCCAGCATTACACGAACATCTCTTCCACTTTTTCAAGACTAGAAAAGATGTCTTAAAAAACCAAAGAAAAAATGACCAAAACCAGGAAAACGGAAAGAAAGTTAAAGGTACGTTACAAAAAAAGAAGAAAAAAATCCAAACAAAAAACAAAAAACAAAAAATATGTTCTTGCAATGTTCACATATGGCGATGACCCGACCCCCCCCTCATTATACCCCATACCCGAATATGGCACCGACCGGACTAACCCCCTCTCTCGACTTCATCATATACGCCTTTCAAACAACTCTACTGCACCAGCTCGACACCTTCAATAGATCCGGATTACCTCAGCTCTACTCTTCAAGACCATCTCAACGCTACTTCACCACTGCTCGACGACTCTACTAAACCTCCACCTCGGATTCATCCTCCTACCCTACGCTACTCACTCTCTTACACACATTCTCTTGAACCGGAACCAACCGATATCACCACACGGTGGCAGGCTGGCAACATTCACTCACACACACACACACAGGCCGCCTAAATTCAACTGCACACACATGTCCCATGTGTAATAATATATAATGTCTAATGTCTAACGTGTCATGCGAAATGTCCGATAATGTATAATGTATAATAAAGACACATGTTGCTATAATATCTAAACTAAAGACAATCGTAATAATATCTAAACTAAAGTATATTGTAATAATGTATAATGTAGGCCATCAGTGATCACCAGTTTAGTATAGATGTAGTGCAGGTAGGGGTGAATAACATAGGTACTACTAGGAATGAGGAGCTGCTGCAGGACTACAGGGCCCTGCTGGCCACCATGAAGGATAACAATATGAAAGTCATTGTAACTGCAATTTTGCCTAGGGCTGGAGCCTCCCCTGAGTGGAGCTCTAGGGCACTGGCAGCCAATGCCAGGGTAGGTACGCTCTGCCACGAGTTAGGTTTCACCTTTGTTGACGAGTGGTGCAGGTTTTATGGATCATGGGACCTCTACCAGAGGGACGGCCTGCACTTCTCCGAGAAGGGAGTTCATGTGTTAGACAAAGTGTATGAGCATGTCCTTCAGGGAAACTAGGAAATGGGGTGGAGAGGGATGAAATTGCATTGCCATCTCAGGGATATTCCAATAGTTTCAGCCAAGGCAATAGAACCTCAAAGTCAGCGAATAGGGACAGCAGTAGTTCAAGGAGGCAGAGTGGTAGCTCATCCAGTGATAAAAGAACTCCTCAGCATGGAAAAGCCAAAGGTGGTTATGGAGCATATGTTAAGTGTATGATGCTTAATGCACAGAGTATCCGATCCAAATTTGATGAGTTCAAGTGTGGTGTTGGTAAGGAGGAACCATATTTTGTTTGCATTGCGGAGGCATGGGTCAGTGAGGGATATGTTGGAGATCACTTGTAGGACTATGAGATCCAGGGATACAAAAGGTTTTCGTGCAATAGGGGTCCAGCAGTGAAAGGGGGTGGTGTAATGCTCTATGTGAATAGCTTATTCAGTGCTCAAAAAGTAGCAGGTGGGGATACAAATGTGTCTGTGGAGTCCATTTGGCTTGATGTCGCTGTGGGAAAAGGCAACAGCAATACACCGAGGATAGGAGCTTTCTACCGATCAGGAGCCCTGCCACATTTTCAGCAACTGGAGCTTGATAAGGTGATTTGTGAGGAAATCAGTAGAAACTTTCAGAGGAAGTGCCTTATTCTTGGTGACTTTAATCTAAAAGGATATGAAAATGTTGGTGTTGGCTTCCCATCATGCAAAATGTTTAGGAGATGCCTTGAAGAGGATCTCTTCTTACACCAGTTTGTATCGGAGCCTGCCAGGCATGGCTCATTCTTGCACCTTGTATCCTCGGATTTGAGTGACTTGGTTCAAGACTTGACTGTAGGAGAAACTCCGGGAAGAAGTGACCATAACATAATTAGATTCAAGGCACATGTAGTGGAAATTATTATGGATAATTTGGTAAAGGTTCCAAATTTCAACAGAGCAGAATTTGACTGCATGAGAGCGGCTTTAAGTGCCGTCAGATGGGAAGAAGAATTCTCGAATGTAAATACCTGTGAAATGTGGGAAAAGTTCAAATCTTACTCGAAGGAAATTCAGAATAGACATGTCCCCAAAAAGCAAAGACGGAAAAGAAGGGTAGGAAAGCCAGCATGGCTTACACCAGACTTGATAAAAGCAATTAAGGCTAAGAAAGCTGCATTTAGAGTGATTAAGGAAGCTTCAAATATCATAAATATAAAGGCATATCGAATAGCTAGAGACGCTGTGAAGCAAAAAACCAGGGCAGCAAAGCAAGCAAGAGAACTGGATTTAGCTAGGAACTGTAATGGGGCCAGCAAAAAGTTTAATACAACGAAGAATGGCTCTTAAGTGCTCCTGGGTTTTACACATTGCGTGAGACGAAATGTACGACCATCAATATACCAGGACGTGCTGAGTTTACATCAACAGTAGTGTTAGGGATTATGCTACATTACTCAACGTTTCGGCCAGGGGCCATCGTCAGGAGTGACGATGGCCCCTGGCCGAAACGTTGAGTAATATAGCATAATCCCTAACGCCACTTTTGATGTAAATTCAGCACCTCCTGGTATATTGAGGGTGGTACATTTCGTCTTACGCAACAGCAAAAAGTTATTTAGTTTCTACAAGTTGAGTAAAGTTTCTAGCATAATTGGTCCACTGGAAGTAAATGAGACTATACTGGATGAGGATATTGAGATGGCTGAGGAGCTGAGCAAGCAGTTTAAATCAGTGTTTACATTGGAAGATATGACCAATCTGCCGACCATACACCATAGTTTAGTGACATGCGATCAGATAAATGATGTTGATTTCATTGATAGTGATGATGTTTTCAATCATATCAGGGAAATAGAGCCAATCGAAGCAGCAGGGCCTGATGGAATTTATGCTAGGGTATTGCGTGAAGCTGAAAAGGAACTGGCATTTCCACTTAGTATAATATTTTGTAGATCAGTTTCACAAAATGGAATTCCAATAGATTGGAAAAGGGCAAATGTAGTTCCTATTTTCAAGAAAGGAGAAAGAGGGAAAGTTGAAAACTATGGGCCAGTAAGTCTCACATCCTTAGTCTGCAAGGTACTCGAATCAATTATCAAGGATAGACTAGTTAGTTATCTGGAGGGAAACAGATTGATTCAAGATACTCAACATGGGTTTAGAAAAGGGCGATCGTGTCTCACAAATCTCTTGGACTTTTTGAACTTCGCCACAGAACAATTTGATCAGGGAAATCAGGTTGATGTAGCATATCTTGACTTTAGTAAGGCCTTTGACAAGGTACCCCATACACGGTTGATGATACAGCTCCAGGCCCATGGTATTGCAGGTAGCATCTTAAAATGGATAGAGTTGTGGCTTTCAGATAGACAGCAAAGAGTGATGCTAAATGGTACAAAGTAATCCTGGCAAAATGTTCTTAGTGGAGTCCTCCAGGGGTCAGTACTGGAGCCACTACTGTTCATCGTATTTGTAAATATCATTGAAAGTGGCCTAAGCAGTAAGGTTGTGAAAATTGCGGATGATTTAAAGGTCTGTAGGGCAATAACATGTCAAAATGAGCATATCTAGCTGCGAAAAGACTTAGACGAACTTGTGAAGTGGTCCGAAGAATGTCAAATGAAATTTAATTTCCATAAGTGCAAAAGCAAGCATGTACCTAGGTAAGCAGCATATGAAGGCTCCATACTTGATGGGTGGCCACGTGCTATCAGTGACTCAACAGGAGAAGGATTTAGGTGTTATTAGTGGCCCGTACCCGGCTTGGCCCGGGTTGTAAAACGAATTCATGTAAACTGGTAAACGTGCATTCTACATCATCAGGTAATCATGCTGCACATAATCATGCTGCCTCGCTCGCACAGGGAGCGTTGAAACGTAGTTCGTGTTCGCCAGCCGGTCGTCTTTCGGCACTGATGATAACCTTGTGTTCGGGACACGCTTCCATGTGTTTCAGTGCTGACTTGAAACTTTTCACATACGGGTTGGTCGTGTGCAACATTTCCTGCAGCAACTGCACAGTCTCCTCACGAAAGTCGTTAGACAGTTGGCAACGTCGTTGGGTTTCTTCCAATGCGTTGTTCATGAAGTAAACCTGTACATATTTGGGACCATCATCACTGGAGGTCGCCAAATTGCCCATTCGATGATACACCTGACCCTGTACTTTGAATGTCGTGAATATACCACAGTGTACCGGACCAGCCGTGGAGCCGAAAGAGGTCGTCATGAAAGCAGCGTTGTAACGCCAGATTTTTCCTCGAAAATCCTTTGCCATCGATGAGCCACCTGTAAGCAGCTCCTTCAATATATCACGAGGATCAGCCAGCGTCTGTAGCCGTACTTTGCCGCGTGAACAGCACATCCCAACAGTTTCGCCGGCCCATTTCAGTGCACCGCAATGGGTACACTCTTTACTCATTGAACCGATAGTGGCATGCTTGTTGGCACTGTATGCCGCATTAATGTCTTATGCAAAACCGACATCACGCCACGGAATCGCATTGGCCGCATGACGTCCATGGGCAACAGCAAGGCGACAATTGTGTTGCTGTGGTGTTTCTTTTTTACGCAATATAGCCCGCCTCCCTCGTCTCTCAGTCAAACGCTGTTCTCGTTGCTCAGCAGTCTTGCGTTCGCGATGAGCTCTGTTGCGTTTCGCAGATGGTGTATCATCCTTAGGCATTGGTTTCTGTCGTTTTAACATTGTCGCATCACTTCGCGGACGGACACATGCACCCGCCACCACTGTCACACGGCGACTGAGGTGGTATTGATATGAGTCATCGCGGACATCGGATATTGTTGTGACGTCACAGGAATACTCCGCGCTGATTGGTCGAAGTTTTGAGTCAGTGTGTCAGTGTGTCAACCAATCAGGAGAGAGATCCGAACAAAATTCGCTCTTTATATAGTAGATTCTAAACACAACATTGGGGGCATCAGAACAGACCAAGGAAGCCAGGAAGAAGGCACTGAAAATGCTTGGGGCAATAAGTAGGAATGTATTATACTGAAGTGAGGAAGTCATCAGGAAGCTTTGCTGTGCATATGCCAGGCCACATTTGGAATACTGCATCCAAGCTTGGTCTCCTAGCTATGAAAAAAACATTGTTGGCTTTCAGAGAGAGTACAAAAGAGGGCTACAAAATTGTTAATGGTATAAGCAACCTGGCATATGATGAAAGATTGAAGAAATTGATTATGTTTTTATTTAGATATAGAGGGCTGAAAGGAGATCTCATCGAGGTCTTTAAATTTGTCCATGGTCTGGAGAGGGGATATCTTGGGGAAATGCTTGAATTCAACAGAAATGATGCAATTAGAGGTCATCAATTCAAAATTAAGTATAACCACAGCGGGACAAGGTTAAGACAGTCTTTCTTCACCAACAGTAGTAGAACACTGGAACCAGCTGCCAGAAACCATTGTCAGTAGCAGCGCATTGAACATTTTTAAAAACAGCATAGACAATCATTACAAGAATAGAGGGCTTGCTTTTCAGTATTACGGAGAGGGCTGATCGACGGATTTGGTGCGGAACTGGCTGAGTGTACAGAGTGCAACCAAGAAAGGCCCTTTTGGCTCATAGTTGCACTAATATTTTAAGTCTTTATGCCCTTACGTCTCCACCACTCCCCCCCCGCCCACCCACCGTCCAGCCCTTACTCATTGCATCCATCCCAGCATGTGCTACTTGATGTACCACCCGCACCTGTTCATCAATTATCGGCCCTATTTCTCTTATTCACCCAGTTCTCTATCACTGACCGTCCATTCAATCTTATAGTCTCTCCACCACGAGCTTCCCCCTCCCCACCGTCGCACCAGATCCCGCCCTCCAACCCCGGCCCTGACACTCCCATTCACCTCATTCGCCTTCACCACACCCATTCAGCCCCACCTCTACCTTTACCGTCCATACGACCCGTTCCCTCCATCCGGCATTTATTCCTCCTGTCTGTAACCTCCGTCGTCCCTCCTCCTCCTCGACCTTCGTCTCCACCCGTAAGTTCACCTCATCTCTATCTGTTAAGTCCATTTCCAACTCTACTCTTCCAACCCATCCATTAGCTCCCCCTCCCCTTCACAAATGGTTTAGCGAGCTGGACGTGGCCGCGCCAGTAGCCACAGGCAACGCGGTGTCGACGCGTAGACGTTCACTCCCCCACCCCACCCCCACCCCACCCCCACCCCACCCCCACCCCACCCCCACCCCACTAGCATCTGAGGCCGCACCGAGAGTGAGCTGGCCTATGATGAAGTGAAGCTATCGCACCACGCCGCGCCGTCGGTGGGCTTCGCCTGTCGCTGCCACGACGCTGATTGGAGGGTGCGTCAGTGGGGCCCGCGACAATAACACTCGGCGAACGTTTTACTTGTTTCTAATTGCGATCGATGGAGCGGAGTGGAGTGGGCGTGGCGGGCGGCGTCACCCGGCGGAAGCTGTGTCGGCGTCCATTACACCCCCTGCCCCCTCCCATTGCCCCCCCAGCTCCACGCGACGTCAACCAGATGGTCGTAAACGTGCCGAGGGCTCCGAGAACGGACAACTTGGCGGCCGACTTGTCGTCCGTCCCGTGCAGTGTCGCTCAGAAGCCGTGTTCAGGCGGTGAAGTTTTCACTGCAGAGCACGGGTAGGCGTTTTCGGGCGGCTGCGATGGCAGCGTGACCTCTTGACCTTGGCACTTTTGTGGCGTGTCATAGTATTTATCCCTTCTTGGACAACCGAGGCAAGCCTTGGCCAGTTAGGTCTAAGCCGTGATATCCTTAATCGGTTTGCCGTTGATCCATGGTTAGTTAGATAGCTTTTGCAGTTTATGGGCACGCCGACTGCATAGGTCATATAGCGCAGATGTTCCAAGTTGAGTCATCGACATGCCATCGGCAAACGCTAAAATGGTTCTCATAGACCATTCACTGATGTGCATACAACCAAGGATGCTATGTCATGTTCGGAATATTTGGCCCACAGCTGCCCGCACTCCTGCTCTGATGCTGTACCGTAATGGTGGCCGTCCACACCCACATCACTCCTGAATTGATGCTATACCGCGATGGTGGTCGTCCACACCCACAGCACTCCTGCACTGATGATGTACCGCAATGGTGGCCGTCCACATCCACATCACTCCTGAACTGATGCTGTACCGCAATGGTGGCAGACGACGCCCACAGTACTCTTGCCACTGATGCTGTACCGCAATGGTGGCCGTCCACACCAACATCACTCCTGAACTGATGCTGTACCGCAATGGTGGCAGACGACGCCCACAGTACGCCTGCATTGATGCTGTGCCGCATTCACTGTTGAATTGGGCAAAGAGACTAGATCAGAATGATCGGATGTACTCTGAAGAACCACCCAGAGTCGCATGGTTTGATTGCTGCGAATACGGGGGCAGAATTAAATGTCAGTGTTAATTATTCACCGCATAGTCTTGTCTTGATTTCAAATGAGGGACTTCAAAGCATTCCCGTTGTATCCTGACCTTTCCGTTGCTGCTTCAGAACCATCTATAGCATTCGGTTCGAGACAAAGTTAAAATTCTTCGGCGAGTCGACCAAAGGTCCGATTCTATGAAACCATGAACTTAGCTATATTGGCCGAATACAGTGTAAATTCATGGCAACCGATTGGGATGCGTAACTATTGGGAAACATACATACTAAAACAGTAGAGCAAAGCAAAATCTTAAACGAATGTCTTGCAATAAATATTAGAGTTCATATATACGATTATCTACGACGCACAACTAACAGTCGTGGGCCACGCGAATACAGTGCTACGACTATGATATTCACATTTAATAGTTGTGAGTAGAGCTCACATAGTGCTACATATCAGGTATTCACAACTAATAGTCATGAGGAGAGCAAACACGGTGCTACGCCTCGGATATTCGCAACTAATTGTCGTAAGTCACGCGAACACAGTGCTACGCCTTGGATATTCGCAACAAACAGTCGAAAATCACGCGCATACAGTGATACGTGTCGGATATTTACAACTAATAGTCGTAGGTCACGCGCATACAATGCTACGAATCGAATATTCACAGCTAATAGTCTTGAGACACGCGAACTCATTGCTACGCTTTGGATATTTACGCGTCGGTGAGTGCGGGGAATATCTTCTCGCCTAACTTCCAGTCATGAAAATATAGCTGGAAGGTCGAGACGAACTGGGCAGGAAGTTATCTGGATACAAATATGCACGCCACACAATGGCTACGACGTTGATCAAGTATAGGTGGGTTCGCCGACGTCAGTCTCAAACATGCATGAACCATTCCGGCAAATGCCCCGTGGTGAATCACAAAATGGTGGGCAAACGCCAAGTGCAACATATACGCGCTGGCCGAAGCGAGCGGCGATAGCACTGCAGTAGAGCGGTCCGTATTAGATAGTGGCGTGGATTTGCTACAGTGTAGAGCCACCACTGTAGTAGAGCGGCACGTAGTAGATAGTCGCATGGATCTACTACAGTGACGATACCACTGTAGTAGAGCGACACGCAGTAGATAGTGGCGTGGCTCCACTACAGTGACGATACCACTGTAGTAGAGCGACACGCAGTAGATAGTGGCGTGGCTCCACTACAGCGACGACACCACTGTAGTAGAGCGACACGCAGTAGATAGTGGCGTGGCTCCACTACAGCGACGACACCACTGTAGTAGAGCGACACGCGTAGATAGTGGCGTGCTCCACCAGCGACGACACCACTGTAGTAGAGCGACACGCAGTAGATAGTGGCGTGGCTCCACCACAGCGACAACACCACTGTAGTAGAGCGACACGCAGTAGATAGTGGCGTGGCTCCACTACAGCGACGACACCACTGTAGTAGAGCGACACGCAGTAGATAGTGGCGTGGCTCCACTACAGCGACGACACCACTGTAGTAGAGCGACACGCAGTAGATAGTGGCGTGGCTCCACTACAGCGACGACACCACTGTAGTAGAGCGACACGCAGTAGATAGTGGTGTGGCTTCACTACAGCGACGACACCACTGTAGTAGAGCGACACGCAGTAGATAGTGGCGTGGCTCCACTACAGCGACGACAACACAGTGGAGCGACACGTCAACAGACGCCTGTCTGTGACGATAAGCCGTCACCGAGATAGGCGGCCGGGGCGTGATAGCCGGTCGCACCGTGACCAAAGGTCGGGTCGAACGTCCGATCAGCCTCAACTAGTCCGCGAGCGGACAGCCTCGCGATTGGCTGTCGCGGCGAGCACGGCACCGGTCCGGCATGGTAACACCTGCGGCAACAAACGACGTCTGTTCGCCCGGCTGCTCGGCACGGCGCTGGTGGGTGTGGGCTGCCACAGCGCCGTGTAAACAGCGCGCGCGGCGCGCCGCCCCCCGCAGGTCGGAACAGAGGTCGCATTGTGCTGTGCGAAGCGAGCAGGGTGTCCGCCGCGTCGCCTCCTATGCCCAGTGCTTACACCTGCCGCCCCGATGATGTTCGCTACGATCCCGTCTGGCATAGCACCTGCGGTCGATTGCATCAGAGTTCCAGTCTCGCACACACACAGCTTGTGATCATGTACAAGTGACGCTACTGATATGTTCGCCATTTGCGCCGTGGTCAGAATTGTGCGTCGTCTCCCGTGGTCCGAGTGTGGCTGGAGACGAGATTTTGACGGTCTGATAACCTCGAAAAGATACTGGCTCCATTCCATAGGTGGAGGCTTTCCAAAATATTTAGTGCTGCCAAGCAAACTTTTACACTCGTTCTTTCCACGCATCACCGAAGGCCAGGTATGGAATTGTCCATACTTTTGAGTTTCTAGGTTTGCCTCTAGGTTTCTAGGTTTGTCTCCGGCTGGCAAAATGTCTACTATACCTGACAGCTTCATGGACTTCTGTGGCACATATGCCATTGAAGATATATGTTGACGTGTGTCCTTCTAAGTGTGCATTTGCATTTTTTATCTCTTGCCCCGTTCCAATAATTTCAACCTCCAACATGAAACTCTTTGGGGTTGTCCCCCGCAATTCATGCTGAGATGGCCACGTCCTCGGTGCATTGTGCTTTCCAGCAATCATTTTCACCATTAACGCTCATTTTTGCGATGCACATAGGCGACCTGTTTGTATTGACGCATTGATGTAGTAGTATGGCTTAGGGATGTTGAGGGCAGGGATGTAGTTTTGTGTGCGCTAAGGGGTCAACGGTAACCCCACCCACCAATCATTAATTCCCCCAAAACAGACAGAAGGTTAAACGCTGAGCCTGTTGAGGTGCCCTTCCAGAAGACATAATTCGGACATGGTTTCGGTCAAACTCGCCCAGTGTGAAACCCGACCACGCGGGCTTCATGTTCGTTAGCTCTGGACTTCCTGTTTAAAATGCAAAATGTAAAAACATAGCTGCCGTGAAGCTGCCGTCTTCATAGATCCCATTCTTTCGCTCGTCGGGGGGGGGGGGGACAGAGTCACACCTCACAGGTTGTTCGAAGATGCAACTGCCTGCTCATCACCCTCTACCGGCTCCCTCACCACCTCACCAAGAACACTGAAATTGCTGATTTAAGCCAACATCTTTATGTATATCATCTTCTACATCTCGGTCTGGGGCGAGGCATCCAATGGTCAGCTACAGAGTACACAACGTATCAACTTGGCAGCCAGGATTGTCACAGATACACGTCACTGGAAACACATCGGTGCAGCCTTGGAGTCCCTGGAGTGGCGCAGAGTCGAGCGCCTGACAGAGCGGCGGTATGTCACCGAAGTACCTAAGGTGCACCACAGCGGCTCGGGCCCTCAGGCTGACGGGAAATGTGTCGAGCCGCTGCGACGTGTCGTGGCGCCTGACCCGACCGGCCAGCGTCCTCGAACCCTCGTCCAAGGTCTTCATGCCGGTCGGCATGCACACAGGGGAGTTTCAGATTCCCCGGCCGCGGCCTCGTGGAGCAGGCTGCCTCCGACCGTCTCAGGCTGCCGTTGCATGTCAGTTTTTAGGACGTTTGTGCAGGAGATTAAGAAATGTGTCCTGCAATTTGAATTAATTGACCAGGTATTTCTGCCACGTAATCCAGATGATCCACATATGAATGAATCAGGTCGGATCCTTGTACAGATCGTCACAGAAATATTGGAATCCCAAAGTTCAATACAAAAAAGAAGAAGAAAAAGACGAATTGGCATGAAACGAAGTTTAACTTTGCAACAAAATTGCAATTTGACCAGTTAACTACCAGCATTACAACTAGAAAACCAGTACCAAGTTTTAGACAATGTTGTAACGCATATGAAGCTGGATGCACATCTGACAACAATCGATGTCAGATTAACAAGGCATGGGATAAAGCGACAATTTCCACCATTTTGTTTCAAATTGTGAATGTATCAAATTGCTGAAGTATCGGCCAAAATTACCATTTGGCCAGTTATGTGCTAATGCGACTGCCACAAAAACACGACAGGCAACATTTTAATACATATGGAACTGAGTGGACCTACATAAAAATCCTTATCCAGTTAATAAGAGTACAGTTAGGACAAACATGTTGATTCAATTCCCTATGGACTGAAGACATGCATGCTCAGATGCCGGCTATCTCCCTTTATGCGCGCTTCCTGCCACAACGTATTATTGGCATTTAGTAGGTAGCATTATAGAACACCAATACAGACTTAGGGAAGAAGCTTTGCATGTCCAGCTTCGGTACTTCCGGACTTCATGCAGCACTGCGCATGTGCGCTGGTGTAGATTGCAATTTTCGGGTGACCGTACTTCAATATACATGCGAGCAGTAAAGCGTGAGGTATGTTCATTGGGCTGTCCCAGCTCCGTTGTGACGTCATCGGTATTCACTGCACTACTGCGCCATCGGCGAAGTTAGCCCTCCGCCACTAACTTTCGTTCTGCAGCATACCGGGAGCTGCAGTTAAAAGCAGCGTGCAACCCTATCCCTCAACTTGGAAAAATACCAATGGCATGATCCTGCATCCCTACTGGTGACCTTCCGGGGCGGTCGGATGCGAGCAGCGCTTGACTGGTACCGGCCAGCGGGCCGCTTCGTCAGAACATGTACTACGTACACCATGCCTGCCTAACAGAACTGAACAATTACGCTTCGAGTAGAGCAGAACAATGATCCTCTGGAAACCGGTGGACTGTGACAACAGAAGAGACTGACGGACCTACGGCGGCTTATGGGATGAGGCCCCGGATCAATATGGTGTAAACGGCTGTTTACACGAGTCACAAAGCGTAAGCCGTGCTTGGACCAGGTTGACAGCGTGGCCATCAATACTGTCAACGCGGACTTTCGCCAATCAGAGATCAAAATGTGATGTCCTGCTTGACATTATAACGGTCGCCTGAACCTGCTCTTCTAATTTGCCAAAACATGTGACGGGAACGCTTTCAACTAAGACCGAAACTGGCGATGCAGCCTTGCTTGCAGCCTTGCCTCGATCCACATGGGTGGGTGTCAGCAAAGCTACTTGCTGATCTCGCAGGGCGAAGGAATAACGGCACAATAAGGAACTTTTCCACAATATCTAGCTGCGGCAAAAGCAAGGCTACTTAACTGTCTAAAATAAGGCTGCCTGCTTATAGCTGGCATATCCGTCAGAGCGAAGGAATAACTGCACAAGAAGAAGCTTTTCCATAATATCTAGCTGCGACAAAAGTTTTTCGTCCGGTGCGTCCCGAAAAAAAACCCTGCAAGGATTGAAGAGCCGACGAGAAAACGATATACTCGAAAACGGTGAGAGGATATCTAGTGACAGCATTGTAAGAGATGAACCTGGACAGTAACTGATACAGACCAGATGGCGTCCCATTTTGGGCACGATATCAGCATGCATCGTGAACATTAACCGGCTCGAAACAGCGCCGTTCAGATTTCAAAGATATCGCGCCTTCACATGTCTACAGAAAACCGTCTGGTAGAAGGCCGAAGCAGGGCATATTTCTGTGGTGGGCTCGTCATCTAGTTGTTGTCGGCTATCGACCCGTATCCGGATTTTGTGTTGGAAAACATACTTTCTAATGTACAAGGTGGTTGTTTCCATCATTGTAGTATCGTGTGGCTCCATCACGCACATTTGTATGTCCAGATTAACCACATGTACAGAGCAACCTTGCGTCCCCGCACCATGCGTCCCCAGATCGACACACGACAGACTTCCTATGGCACCCGCTCAGCACCGCTTTAGTATAAGCGCGTTTCACAAGCATGACTTGTGCGAAAATACGGAGAGTAGCAACATGCTCCGGATTTCACCCAAGAGAGAACTATATCGGGCAGAAATTCGTGAGCCCTGCAAGGCATTTGTAGCAAAAATAGCAATGCCAGACGTAATCTCGTGACTATTCGCAGGTCAGAAGACATTAATCCGATGGTTCTGAGGCGAACTCTAACAGCTATGCATGTATGTAATGCTGATACTTAACTGACCAAATTGTAATTTCGTTCCAAAGTTGGACTCCGTTTGATGCCAATTAGTCTCTTTTTATATATTTTTTATTCAATTTTAGGATTCCATATTTGTTTTGTAACTACCTGCACCAGGCTCCGAACATGGCTGTTACCTTATCCATTAACTCCTGGATTATCTGGATTACGTGGTAGAAATACCTGGTCAATTAATTCAAATTGCAGGACACATTTCTTGATCTCCTGCACAAACGTCCTAAAAACTGACATGCAACGGCAGCCTGGGACGGTCGGAGGCAGCCTGCTCCACGAGGCCGCGGCTGGGAATATGAAACTCCCCTGTGTGCATGCCGACCGGCATGAAGACCTTGGCCGGGTTTCAAGGACGCTGGCCGGCCGGGTAAAGTCAATGCTTTTGGCTATCTGAGAAGCGCTGGGGAAAATGTTTTTGAACTACCTACTTCCTTGCAACGTTTTGCAAACGAAGCGAGTGAACTATGCAGCGAACGAACGAACGAGCGAACGAACAAGCGAAGGAGCGAATGAACGAACCAACGAGCGAGCGACACAGTCTTATAGGCGAAACCAATTTAGCTTCAATCTTATTGACAATTTCTGGCTAGCTATGGAATGCATGCTAAATTCAATTTGTGAAGGGCTCAACACGATCCAGCAGTGACAGACGCATCCAAAGACCCAATAACTACCAAACTAAGGTAGTCGACATACCGAGATATATGGCCTTTGATCTGATCGTTCAGATCCAACTTGGCATGCAGATAAATATCGATGTATCATCTGCGCGGAGGACGGCGTGCTGTAACTAGAATTTAAAAAATAAAAGCGACCGGAGAAACATGAGCTCTGGATGATTGATAACCATCAACAATACGTCGACCACTCCAACCGTTGAACTTCGGCCTGCTGAAGAAAATCGGCGGCTCCGCCCGCCTCGTGGCAAGGCTGGCGGACGAACAGCTCCACTGCAATCTCCAGGCATAGAGAACGGGCAGTCGGACAGACATAGTCTGCGATTCTCACTCACGACCGTTTGTATCATCCCTTGCATGCCCTACTAGTAGGGGTAATGCAAAACTTTGGTAAGATTTGGGTGGAAGCTGCTCCCAGGCCCGCCCCCATTTCACCCATTCGCCTCCCCTGCCTTTGGTATGACATTAGACATTAGGAGACCTACGTTGGACAAAAACATTTTTCCATGGTAACCTGTTTGTGAAACCTAAATACAAATACATCCACAGAAATGTGTAATATTGATACAAAACTGATGTCGACCTTGACAAGTTTGTGTTATGATGCAAGTCCACCCAAACGGATTTAACTGTCACACCTTTTAGTGTGTGTCCCGCGGAAGGCTTGCACAGTATCATACAAGTAAGTGTATGATATGTTGTATATATTTTAACGGTCCTTCGCATATCAGCACTTCGGCGACGTGAG
This sequence comes from Imbricaverruca yamaguchii, assembly GCA_034440575.1. Taxonomy (NCBI): domain Eukaryota; kingdom Metazoa; phylum Arthropoda; class Thecostraca; family Neoverrucidae; genus Imbricaverruca; species Imbricaverruca yamaguchii. The sequence goes on from JAOTOL010001613.1 coordinate 1,774,822, forward strand.
GCCTAATCCCAGATGTTAACCCTTTCTTTCTTCTTTCCGGTCAGACCCTCACACCCCATTTCGGGGAGGGGGGGGGGCAGTTAGTAACCTCCCCCTAAAATCCAAATTAAGCATCGCACGAAATCGAAAGAGGTGTCATCGGAAAGCGCTCGACGAGTAGGGTCCGGGTCCACCCCGAAAACAATTTGCCCCCAAAAGTGACGTCACCAGTGGGGCTAGATTTTCACGACTTTTCACGACTTACATTGTATTTTTGGCTCTGGGGAGTTCATTTTGGGGATATGTAAAAAAACCAAATGTATTTGGAATGAGGAATGGACAGCGAAATCGATCATGACATTATTTTTTGTGGCCCCCGAAAATAACAATTATTTTATTTTTCAAATTTCAAAACTTTGAATTTTCAAGTTTTCTTTCATTTTCCTTTTCCATTGGGTAGAGCACACCGAGAAACGTTGTTGGAAGTCAACTTGCCATAATACAAATGCTTAGTTTATCCAGAATCCTCTATTTGAATGGCAATTTGGCAAACACGCAAAATTTATATGGAGTCAAAACCAAAAACTGAAACATTCCACTTGTACGTTTTGTTGTATCCCTAAAGATAACCAAACGCTAAAAAGTTTCATTAAAATATATATATTCGTTAAAGCGTGACGACTGGATGAACTTTTTGGAGGTGACCTCACTTGACCTATACTAACTCGTTGACCCTAGATGAACTGACTTCAAAATTTTGAAACAGCATGCCAAATTGATGTGGGAAGAGGTATGCCAAATTTGGACGAGCTGCCCCACGCTGTTCGTCCGCTATCCGCGAAAAACCTGAGGGGACGGTTGAAGACCCCCGGAGACGCGACGGGTTAAGGCGTTCGCCCAAACCTTGATAATCAATATGTCCACCGAAGCAGTTTGTAGGAAAATGTGCGCGCTTTCATACACCTGCGGGGCTCAGAAGCGTCCAGTTCGTGTCAACTATGCTTATTGCTTTCCACTCGTCCAACACCCCAGTTGGTCATTCATCAGTTTCGTTCAGCAAATCATAGCCTCGTTTGCATGCAGCTGTTGCCTTGTTCCGTGCACAGTAACGTGAAATGAACCGTGCAAGATAACTGAGGGGCAAGAGGAGCGAATGACGTTGTATGTTCCATGGTTGAATGCTTCAGCCGACATCCAGAACATAGTACTGGAGGTGAACACATTGCCAAAACTGTCTCCAGTACGGACGTTATTTGCTCAAGCTGTTTCACTTGCAATTTCTGGTCTAGGCCAGTAATTGACTTGATAAACATGGTGCGCCGTTTTTCCGGCAACACGACGCCACACAGGCCTGTCTCGTTAGACAAGGCAAATCTGGTTGGGCAGTCTCACGGAACAGCAGTGGAGGCAGTCGAGGACCGGAATGTGCAGCAAGAGCTGCGAGGCTCAACGGAAACTGAATATTAGGTCGGTGCTGTTAAAATATGCGACGCATGTACTGCCTAATATGTGCGATCAATGGAAAAAGTTGAGAAGAATTATGCAAATGTCGTTACTTGCACTCATTGTTGTTTGCGATTTTTTTTCGTTTTCATCCCTCGACGGAACGAAGGGTCTTGTCCCATTAGGTCCCGATTTCTGTCTCTTATATGGTGGACAAATAGACAGCTCTGCGCACCTCTGCAGAGCACAGCGAGAACGCAAGCTCGGACCTCAGATCTTGGTGTTAGTTCGTTAGTTATTTGGGCTCTATGGGCCCGTCTGGGATTTCTCATCCATAATTCTGTGATGATAGATTCTCACTTGTAATATGTGCACGTTAAACACATACTGTAAAACTATACGTTTGCGAACAAAATATCAGCGTGAAGTCGACCTGGGAAGCAATACAAATTTCTCTACTTGCTGAGGGTATAAATGTCAATTTGAAGTGCATTTTATATTTATGGCTCCTGCCCCAGCAGTTGCTCTGCGAAGTGTTAAGCACATTATCACGAGCTTCCCTCCACGAAAGTGCTGGGCCAGTTAGTGGAAGAAACAAAGCACGCATGCCTTTGCCGTTGCTTCCGCATACTTAAATGCAAATTGTAAGCATTGATTACCATCATTTAAACATGATGGACCAAGCACCCAGCTGTTTTTGTTTGTTTGTTTGTTTGTTAAACTTTGCTCCTGGTCTGGATCAGGTGCGGATTTCGGCAGATGTTGGATCCTGCACACTCCTTCGGCATCCTGCACGCCAGCTCCAGGGTGACAACGGCGACCCTGTCAACTCCTGATGTTCCTGTTCCTGTCGTATGAATGTTCACGATTCTGTTCATGATGAATACACGCTTTGGCTGGTTCAGTGATGCACCAAAGGTGCATCACTGAACGTTTCACAAGTTCATAGTTCATAGTAATATATATAGAATCATCGTTACGTCTCCCAGTAACTATGATCCCAGTAAAATGTGTTGCCCCAGTTGCATAGTCGAACTTGTGTTGACCACGTGGAAGCATGAAGGAAGTTGAGATATTTCGGACTGTGCACGAATTTTTACCAACTCGGTTCCGTTGCTTCGCGATGTGTTTGCCACAGCGTACTCGTATGGCAGCAAGATTCTCATCGGTTTACCCCAGCTCACTTTCTCAGCACTATTATCGCTCGTCAGTATCAGGTGTTGCCTTATGTGGTCTTAGGGGAAACTGGACCTCTGACGATTTATTATCCTGTCCAAATCGTGCTGAAGCTCAACACCATTGAACTTATTGAGGTTCCTTTTCAGAATGCTCCAGTGCACCCCGTCCGGCCTCAATTCCCGCCATCCGCTCAGCGAGTTATTTTCAGCCGATGACACCCTCTCTGTATACAAATTCCACCAAAAACAAAAACCGGCCTCCACAATCCAACGCCACAAAGTGACACCCATAACCAGTACTATTAGTACTGTTAGTACTGTTAGTTCCAGCCAATACGTTTGCGAATTGTTCCCACTACGGTACCAACAGCACTACTTAAGCACGGTTGGCGTCCAGCAGCGTTGCCCATATTTGGGGTGCATTTCAAATATCACTCGAGGCTCATTGTGGTTCTAGAACAAGTCAATGTTAACTGAAACAAAAATCAAAGTCAATTTCGGTTGGCTTCGGCTGGCTCGACGTCCACGGTCTCATTTCAAATTATCTTAGCTGCGTTAGTTATCGCAAAATTTGTCGTCAGTACATCAATCTATACGGATGGTTCCCCTGTACGTTATTCTGCTGAATCATCATGTGCTCCAGTGGCAATACCAGATGGATGGACTTACGATAAATCAAATCAGAGACATAATTATTGATGTTGGGGACGCTAAATGCAGATTCGATTGCTGTAAACAATCTGCCCAGTGTATACTACCCTAGGAATGTGCTTGTAAACAACGGCCCATTATTAGGACGGTCCATTTAAGCAAATGTCTGAAACAATCGGCACACGTGACCCTGCGCCCTGCGCCACCACATGAATCAATGGCCACATGACAGCGGCCACCTGGGCCGACGACGTGCCACCTCGAGGCGTCTGGGCAATCCGATCGCCGTCACGTCACGTGGTCGCCGCGCCACCACCGGCCGCCAGGCGGCACCCCGCCGCCGGCCATCAGCAACGGCGGCCGATCCATGGCTGATCCATGGCTGATCCATGGCTGATCCATGGCTGAGCCATGGCTGATCCATGGCTGATCCATGGCTGATCCATGACTGATCCATGACTGAGCCATGGCTGAGCCATGGCTCAGCCATTATCAAACCTGTAGTTGCCGATTAGAAAGTAAGTGCCGAGCACGGGGAAGGACGTGTATTGGCAGTGTCCGGCGACCCAGCCACGAGCACCGCCCACGCGTCCCCTCGACCAACTGCGGGCAGTCACCCCCGCGCGCCGCCGACCTAGCCGCCCCAACCACAGACCGCGCTGCAGAAACCGCTGACGGCCGTGACCACGTGACAGTGACCACGTGACCACGTGACGCGCCGAGTGCCACGTGACACCGGCGCCACCGGCGCCGGCGGCCCTGCGTGGCGCAGGGCCAGCTCCAGCACCAGCTCACTACAAAACCATCAATGTCCTCTAGCTTCATTTTTCTCCTTCCGCCGTGCCTCTGCCTAGGGAGGGGGAGAGGGGGAGTGGGTGCCAGTGGCATGTCCCCGCGGATGGTCTCCTGCCCCATGTTCCCGCGGACGGACGGTCTCTTGCCCCGTGTCCCCGCGTGATCTCACTTTCCCATGTCTCCAATAGTGACAGTGTGCTCCCTGTCAGTCTTCACTATCTGGCAGTATAATTACGCCGCCACCCAATTGTGGCAGAGGCACGCACAGCTGGCTCCCTCTGTACAGCCACCAACGCATAGTCATGGGAACAGGAGGCCTCTGCACAACCGTGCCCATAGTCATCGGAACAGGAGGCATATGCACAACCGTGCCCGTAGTCATGGGAACAGGAGGCCTCAGCACATCCGCACCCATAGTCATCGGAACAGGAGGCATCTGCACAACCGTGCCCATAGTCATGGGAACAGGAGGCCTCTGCACAACCGTGCCCATAGTCATGGGAACAGGAGGCATCTGCACAACCGTGCCCATAGTCATCGGAACAGGAGGCATCTGCACAACCGTGCCCATAGTCATGGGAAGGGAAAGGAGGCCTCTGCACAACCGTGCCCATAGTCATGGGAACAGGAGGCATCTGCACCGTGCCTGTTGAGACACAACCGTGCCCATAGTCATGGGAACAGGAGGCCTCTGCACAACCGTGCCCATAGTCATCGGAACAGGAGGCATCTGCACAACCGTGCCCGTAGTCATGGGAACAGGAGGCCTCTGCACAACCGTGCCCATAGTCATGGGAACAGGAGGCATCTGCACAACCGTGCCCATAGTCATGGGAACAGGAGGCATCTGCACAACCGTGCCCGTAGTCATGGGAACAGGAGGCCTCAGCACAACCGTGCCCATAGTCATCGGAACAGGAGGCATCTGCACAACCGTGCCCATAGTCATGGGAACAGGAGGCCTCAGCACAACCGCACCCATAGTCATCGGAACAGGAGGCATCTGCACAACCGTGCCTATAGTCATGGGAACAGGAAGACTCTGCACAACCGTGCCCATAGTCATGGGAACAGGAGGGAAGAATGGAAAGATGATTAGGGAGAAATGCCAATCCAAACTGTGGCTGCTTATCATTATGAATCAATCATTCACGCCCTGGTACCGTTTCCGGTAGTGTGGCCCCGACACGCCAATCTGCCAGGTATACGGCGTGTCGAACGGCTACAAAGGTCCTGGGTTGTGCTCGACCAAGACAGGGTGACTGGCACGTGCTCCCGACAGATTCGGGTAGACAGGTCAGGATCGTAGCCCTGACAGCCGCATGAATTTTGTCAAACATCTTTATGACCGTCCTTTAGTTTCGTCATTGTGGGGAGCGGGCTTTATGTACGGTATGTTCCTGTCGGTAACCCCTTCGCTGGAATATAAAGCAATGGACAAGGCTATGACCATTAAATTAATACTTCCACATGTGCAATTAAATAATGGCTTTACAACGTGAAAGCTAATTGCATATTCCTCACTTCAGCTGGAAGAACCGCTCAGAGATACAGCCTGGAAGAACCGCTTACTTCGGTACAGCCTGGTGGTAGACGAACGTGCGGTACAGCCCAGTGACAACAACTCTCGGCGAAGTTCTAGCATTTGGTCCGAAACAAGTTAACGATAGTTGTACATGGACATGGCACACAGTTGCATATATTTTATGCAAAGCTGCTCAATGTTTTTTTTTTGGGGCAAACGAATACGTTTTCAGGGATTTGAAAAAAATATGACGTTCTCTTCATGCACTCACTCGGGACGTTGAGACATGACGTGCTGAAGAGTTTAAGAACACTGGCTGCAAACACACCGGAATGTTGTGGGGATTAAACACGTTACCCACCCGAATGATATGTGGATTAATCACGTAACCAGCCAGAATGTCATGGGGATTAAACGCATAACCCACCATAATTTCATGGGGATTAAATACGTAGCCCGTCGGAATGTCATATGTATTAAACCCGCAACTCACCTGAATGTCATGGGGATTAAACACGTAACCCACCTGAATATCATTAGGACTAAACATGTAGCCCGTCGGAATGCCATTGGGATTATGACCGTGTATCCCGCCGGAATGTCATGGGGATTAAACTCGTAACCCGCCAGAATTTCATAAGGAGTATATACGTATCCTACCGAAATGCCATGGGGACGTGACTGCCCGATATTTCAATGGGTGAGAGCGCCGGACTGCATTGGTTTCTCCTTGGATCTGTCCTGAATTATTCTCTCCTTAGATTGCTCCTGCATTGATCTCTCATTGTATTGGTTCTATATTGATCTCCACTTGGATTGGTCCTGCACTGGTCTCCTCTTTGATTGCTCCTACATTGATCTCCACTTGCATTCGTCCCGTATTGGTCCCCCCTTGAATTGGTTCTACAATGATCTCCCTTGTATTGATTCTGTGTTGATCTCCCTTTGGATTGGTCCCGAATTGCTCTCCCCTTTGGTTGGTCCTGCAATGCTCTCCCCTTGGAATGGCTGAGCATTGGTCTCCCCTGGATTGGTCTTGCATTGGTCTCCCATTTGATTGGTCCTACATTGATCCCCACTTAGATTGGTCCTACATTGATCCCCACCTGAATTGGTCCTGCATTGGTCTTTCCTTTGATGGGCCTGCATTGGTCTCCCCTTGGATTGAACCCGCATTGATCTCTATTTGTATTGGTCCTGCATTGATCTCTCTTGGATTGGTCCTCCATTAGTCGTCAGTGCACTGGTCCTCACCGGCCTGCATTGGTCCTGACGTTGGTCCTGACATTGGTCCTGACATTGGTCCTGACATTGGTCCTGACATTGGTCCTGACATATTTTTCCTTTTTTTTTTTTTAATCCGAGTTGTTGGAGTGGCTTGAGGAGCCAGGGTTCTATTGCTAAGCAGAGCTTGTTGCGTGAACCCTGGCCCCACCACCCGATTCATGAACTCCAGTTCAACGGCAGAATTTAGACCGAAGGTTTAACGTGCCGCCAATGCACCGACACGGCCGCCCGGTAGCTCGTCCCCGGCCTTATCGGGCCAGCTGCCAACTGACACTCCCGGCCGGGGGCTAAATGCGAGCGCGCGAAGCAACTCGAACCCCTGACATTGGTCCTGACGTTGGTTCTGACAAGACAGGGCTCGAGTCGCTCTACGCGCCCACATAGTCTCCGGCTGAGATGGTCAGTTGGCAACTGACCTTGATAAGGCCGGGGGCCGAGATGCCGGGGCGGCCGTGTCGGTGCATTGACGGCACGTCAAGCCATCGGTCACAATTCTGCCGTTGAACTGGAAAGCACCGGTCGGGAGGTGGGGTCAGGACTCACTAAGCATACCCTGCTAGACTAGGATCCTGGTCCCAAGATTACCCCAGCAAGAATTTTGACTACAAGGAGTTTGAACCAAAGAATGGGGACTAAAAAGATACATGAAATATCCGCTCATGCAGTGACAGCGAGCGCTCAAATCCACTGGGTCGCGGGCATTGGTTTGTTGATTCTGTGATTTGGTGGCATTGGGTCGCTACTGTTGGATAGACCGGAATAGAAGTGAATCGGAAACAGGACATGCCCTGCCACTGGCCCTGCCACTGACCCTGCCACTGGCCCTGCCACTGGCCCTGCCACTGGCCCTGCCACTGGACGGCGACTCCGACTGGCATTCAGTCCTGACAACATCGAGGTCGGAGGTCGATAGGTGCACCGCAGCGGTCACGGGTTCGCGTCAGCCCTGGAACGCTGCATGGTTGATTGGTTCTTGCACAGTGGCTCTGAGTTGATTTGGTGGTCGGCGGCTGCCACTGATTTCTAGTGGTCGTGGTAAATCAGTGGATCAACGAGGAAATATTTTATAATGGTCGTGATGTCTCGGCGCATGCACAAGGAAATGTTTTCCAATGGTCGTGATGAATCAGAGGATGTACGGGGCAACGCTTTCGAGAATGTTTGTGGTTAGTGTTATTGGAAGCGGTCACATTAAGCGCGTGAGCAATAGTGCCATGGTGCCGACTTTTCGTTTTGACGGGAAAATTCACTGACGATGCAACGTGAAAGGCGATCGTTGAACCGTGTTGTAGTTGGTGCTCATAACTTGACGGTGGAAAACATGCTGTGCAGCCAAGAGCCAGTTAAGTCCGTGACACTGCCACGGCTGCACTAGTGCCATTATGTAATGACGATGCTTGGCGATCGACCTGCATGCCACTCAACGTGCGCACCACTGGAAACAAGTATGAGCTTGGCGGGGAAAGCGTACCTTCAGCTAGCTGGAGAAATTGAGCATTGAGCAGTGTCAGCATGCCATCGAGCAGATCTGCTAGAAAGTCGCTTTTTAGTTTCAAGGTGTTTCGCAGCTTACTGAATTCCAGACATACCACAGCATGAAGAGAAATGCATGGGTGCCGCAGACCACGGGTTAACGTATGCATGGACGACCAATGCAAGCCATACGACAAGGTTTTTCTATGTTTTTCTACTTTTTTACTTTTTCATCCAGATCCGGCATCACTGCGTTGCGTCACATGTAAACGAGCCTGTAAATTGGCTTTTCCGCCTGACGTTGCGGGACGACCACGGAAAACGTAGCTGGACATCTGATGTGCCCTTATATGAGACCATGGGATCTTTCTAGACGGGTGAAATAGTTCCGTGCCACTGGTGTCGGATATTTGCCAAACGTGGGGAATGAAATCTCAAAACTGAAAATAAGTCAATCTCGGAGGATGGAGCGGCGAGCGTTTTAAGGCGATGAGCTCAACGGTCTTTACAGTGAGGAATTTTTGCAATATGGTCTACTGCTCGGCGGCGCATTACTCACGTTCCGCATATTAACGACACGGTGGTTCAAATGGACACGGAAATTGGTCCCTCTGAATCTATTAAATGCTTTAAACAATTCAGTTCATCCATTCGGATGATGTTCTATCGCATAACTTCGGATTAACGATAACAAATCTTCGACGACTGAACAGATTTTATTAACTCGCTCGATTTCGTAGTAGATCTTTCATTAACTCGCTCCGTAACATGGGGTTCTTTGTATGCCATTCCCTTCCGCAAGCCTTTTCCGCGACAGAGAAAGACGGTGGCGCGCAGAACTGGGAAATGTTTAGTACGTTCTCCTTTAACGTTTTACGTCTAATGTGGAAGCTTCAACCTCGGGTGATGGGAAGTCACTGACTTAACTCAGGCCAAAAAGGATCACCTCCAAAATATTTCAGGATCGATAAGTCATCTAAATATACAGATATTGGAACGGAACTTGGTTCGTGGATACCATTAGGCAGTGCCCACCAAAGGTATATCTCGGATTTGATTGAGCTCATCTCAGTGACCTGAGGTCAGGAAAATTTTGATTGAATTTTTGTTCTGTTTTTGTAATATGCATAGTCTTCTCACCGCATGTTTTTCCCTTAGCATGCATGCAGGCATCAGAGTAGAAGTTACTTTTCTAATTCGATCGACCTCAACGATTGACCTGTTGCCAAGGTCAAGTTGCAGTGCGCTAGGTGGGCAAAACCTTTCTAGATACTCTTGTGTGCATATATTTTTTCGAGTTTTCCTGACCTAAATAATATCAAACTTGCATAGCACGACAGAAATTACCGCATAGAACCAAAAATATTAACGGTACGGTAAAAGTAATTTTAGGTCTTTTTCCCATAACAGTTGTAATATATTTATGTATGGCTCATTAACGTGAAAGTATATTGAAATGAAGCTTACAGCATAATTTCAATTGCAGCACGTATTAGGTCAGGTTACGTGGGTAATATGCCAGGTCATTGATCGAAGGTAACCGCAAATGTTTGACAAATGTGACCATTTTTGTGACATTCGTTGTGCAATCAGCTCTCTAGTGGCATGCGTTTTAGCTCCGTGTCTAATTGAAATAGAGATATCGAATGTGCTTGAAAATTAAGTTTTTCCCCAAAACAACAGCCATTTTGAGGCTCAACTTTTGCCAATGAAAAATTAGGCAATTCTCAGGCACCACTCGTCGAGGACTACCCAATGATATCCATTTCACTTCCATGCACTGCTTAGTTCGGAAGTTAGGGGGTCTATATCTCCCCTCAGAAACGAGGTGTGAGGATCTGACTGGAAGGACCGATGGGTTAAAACATTCACTCATCGCTTCAGTGAGATATATTTCCGTCCTTGTTTGGAAGCCTCCTGTAGGCAACGCAGGACAAGCTTGTCCATAGACTTTTGCACTTCTCCGAGCTGATTCCTAGGCTACACGTCAGTGAAGCCAGCCGGTGGATGGGTGTGTTTGCATGGGACTATCGTGACGTCACTGTGTGAAGTCAATCCCCCGCAAAGCTGGCACCAATGCACAGTAAACAGCCGACCGCCTAGATAACCGTCAAGATTGCAGATGAATGGCCAGCTCCGGTCCGATGACGTCACTAGCATTGCAAAGTTGCCATCAAGTCTGCATTGGGAAGGACAAGAGACTGACAAAGTTCAAAATATACGGAACTTGTTTCAAATATATAACCTGCTAGAAACGCATACCAAAGCCTAACGAACAGTGATAAATATGCATCGTCTCACTACTGCACTATTGAACATTTTCTGGAAAGCGTCGTGAATGTGACTGACATGCCAGAACCTTGTTAGAACATAGGCTGCACCAAGGACAATTACATCAGCATACGTTATACAGATTTGATATATCTCTAACCAGTAAGCAAGTTTGATAACTTTGAGATCCACCGTCACGACTCACAACCAACTTCCATTTCGATTTATAACCATTGTAACCGCTGCAGTCAAAACCCATAAATGTGCATTTGCATTGTCCACTTAGTTACTTCTGCCAAAACCCATAATCACGTACATCTACAAAGCTGCCGGTACAAAGTAGTTTGATCAGCTATTTACGCATCGACTGAACCAACGGCGGCAACCACCGCCAACAGAACCAACGGAGGGAACCCCCGCCAACTGAACCAACGGAGGAATCACCGGCCAACGGAACAAACGGAGGGAATCCCGCCAACGGAATCAGTGGGGGAGTATCCAACCAACAGAACTAATGGAGGAAACCCCTGCCAACGGAACCAAGGGAGGAAATATCCGCAAACGGAACCAACAAACCAACGGAGGAAGACCAGCGGATCGAACGGAGGAAACGCCCGCCAACGGAACCAACTGAGGAAACGCCCGCCAACGGAACCAATTGAGGAGTATCCAACCAACGGAAATAACGGATGGAACCCCGCCAACGGAACCAGAGGAGGAAACATCCGCCAATGGAACCAACGGAAACAACGGAGGGAACCCCCGCCAACAGAGCTGATGGAGGAAACGCCATGCACCAGTGCCGAACGACCGAGTATCTCCCGCAACTGGCCGCCGCATTAGTCGGTCGACCACTCTCCGGCCATCCAGCCGTACCGAGTCGGCGGCGCCACAGCCGACCACGTGTGCGCGTACAGCGGTGATCGCACGCCCGGGCCGCGGCTTCTGCCAGTGTCGGCTGTCAACGCGGCAGCCACATGGGCAGGGGCCGTGTGCGGGCGCCGTCGACACACCTTGGCGCCGCCGACACACCCTGGCGCCGCCGACACACCAAAGCGCCACCGACACACCCTGGCGCCGCCGACACACCATAGCGTCGCCGACACACCCTGGCGCCGTCGACACACCCTGGCGCCAACGACACACCCTGGCGCCGCCGACACACCCTGGCGCTGCCGACACACCCTGGCGCTGCCGACACACCCTGGCGCTGCCGACACACCCTGGCGCCGCCAACACACACTGGCGCTGCCGACACACCCTGGCGCCGCTGACACACCCTGGCGCCGCCGACACACACTGGCGCTGCCGACACACCCTGGCGCCGCCGACACACCCTGGCGCCGTCGACACACCCTGGCGCCGCCGACACACCCTGGCGCTGCCGACACACCCTGGCGCCGCCAACACACCCTGGCGCTGCCGACACACCCTGGCGCTGCCGACACACCCTGGCGCCGCCAACACACACTGGCGCTGCCGACACACCCTGGCGCTGCCGACACACCTTGGCGCCGCTGACACACCCTGGCGCCACCGACACACCAAAGCGCCACCGACACACCCTGGCGCCGCCGACACCCTGGCGCTGCCGACACACCCTGGCGCTGTCGACACACCCTGGCGCCGCCGACACACCCTGGCGCCGCCGACACACACTGGCGCTGCCGACACACCCTGGCGCTGCCGACACACCCTGGCGACGTCGACACATCCTGGCGCCGCCGACACACCATAGCGTTGCCGATACACCCTGGCGCCGCCGACACACACTGGCGCTGCCGACACACCATAGGGTTGCCGATACACCCCGGCGCCATCGACACACACTGGCGCCGTGGACTCACACTGGCGCTGCCGACACACACTGGCGCTGCCCACACACCCTGGCGCTGCCCACACACCCTGGCGCCGCGGGCACACCATAGCGCCGCCGACACACCGTCCAGACGGAGCAGGGACATGCGAGCGCGGATCAATGTGCGCGTGCGTATGCGCTTGCCACCCACATGTCGCCGGGCCGATCGGCGACATCATTACCGGGTCCGGTTCCAGACCCACGACCGGTGCATGGTGTCCGTAATGAGCCGCATCTGGTGGGAGTTGCAGCGCAGCGCACCGGCTGCCACATCCTCACAGCAAGTCAGGGGTGCCGGCAACTGATGTCGACGGCGCCGCGCGAACCACTGCAGGATGAGTGTCGCCTCTGACGAATTTGAACGTTGTGTCCTGTCGTGAGGATGCTTTGCTCCTGCATTGTGTAGCCAAGGTTGGTTTTCGGCTAGCCGCCGTTCGATCGGCTAGCCCCCCTTCCCCTGCGACTAGCCGGCCGTGGTAAGAGGTGGGAGGCTGTTGAAAAAATACATGTGCAAAGATTCCGACCGTATACTTGGGATGGATAAATCCACTCTGTAAACCAATTGGCCACGATTACAGATTCCTACGTGCGCTAAGTTAATTGCAAAAGTTTTCTTTTTCTGTTTTGAATCACACGTAAGCACTTCGAAATCGCATTTGGCACCTGAGATGAAGGTTATTACTTCTTGGTGGTTTATTCTTGCATGCAAACGTATATTAACCATACTTGTAACAGTCCAGCGATCCTACCGAATTTAGAACTAGTATGTTAACCCGGACGTAACTTCAATATTGTAATCGTAATTAGCGTCAGATTTTGGAAAACAGATTCACATTTGGCCGAACCGGAATAAACCACTGCACAATGCAAACATCGTTACAACGGTTTGGCGGCTCTTGCCATTCACTGGGCGTGAATGATTTACAGATCATCCTCGTCCTCTTCAGCGATCGGCGCGAGGGTTGGCTGGATGAAAGACCCTGCCAATGCAGCCAGCGGACTGTCTTTCGCACTGTTGCCGTCGATCCCGACGATGTTATCCTTCTTGTCGTGCTTCTAGTTCATGCGGCCGAACTCATTTGGCTCCATGCGTGTGCAGTAATTTAACAACACCTTCGTCAAGGCCTCAAAGGACTTGTCGGAGAGCCTATCGTGAAGATCTTCCAGGACACGTCCCTGATGGGGAAAACCCGCCAGACGCAAGCCCCCGTGGGGTGCGCGGTCAGAAGGAACGTCGCCATGTGGACGAGGTCAGACGCGTAGCGTGTGCGACGGCACCCGGATTCCAGGGGCGACTCGTCGTTCTCAGCATTCCAGACGCCGCTGCCCTGATTGCACATGTCAAACTGAGATTCGACGTTGCGAAGCTTCGCTGCCACCGTATCCTCATCGAGACTGTGGGCCACGGGGCAGTACTCGAAGAAGCCGAGCATGCTGTTCATGATCTACACCGACTCGTGTTCGATGGAGTCGCGATCCGTCTCCGGGACTAGAAGCATAACCGCCTGCATACTCAATGTCATTTATAATATGCTGGTCAGTCCGCTTGCGAACCGTGACCGCTGTGCACTGAAAAAAAAAACTGATAGATACCTGGGTTGGCCTGATTCACGTCCTCGATGTGCCTCTCGAGGTCCTTCCACAGCTCAATGCCGTCAACTGGTGTCTTGTCCTGTGTTCTGGATGCGGTTGGTCCTGTCATCTTTGAACTTGCCCATGATCTGACAGAACTCCATCTGGCATACTACCCGATCGTAAAGTTCAGGCCGCACAAGGAGCTGTAGGGTTGCAGAATCTGGATGCGGCTGACAATGTCATTTGTGGACGGCCAGCGCGTCGCGTTGGGCTTCTTGACCTTCATGCACCAACTCTTTTGGATTTCCGGACGACACATGAAGGTCATTCAGCTTCTTGTGATTGCCCAGGCACTTTTAGTGTTCAGTGTTCTGAGGAATGAGGGTCTCCACAACAGACTTTATCGGAAGCAGCGTAAAAGGTCCTTGTCCTGCAGCTGCACGGAATCAGCTAAGCACTCGAAGCACAGGATGAACGGGTTCACCTTGCCGAACCCCTCTATCGTGAAGATGCACACAGATAAGTTGTCGCAGCAAATCACCACCAGGACGCCCTTCAGAAGCTTAACGATTTCCTCCGCCTCGTACATGAACTTCTCCAGGGCCTCCATGGATTGGTGCTCGACTTTGAGGCTTCTGCTTTAAGGCTTTTGAGTAGGGTTTTCCATCACAGATGACGAGGATGTTCACGTCTTGTCCTCACGCAACTACAACCGTCAAAGCACACAGTGCACGGGCAGCCACAAATGTGCGCGACCATCTTCCTGTCGAACTTGATGGATAACGAGATCTCCGCCTCGCTGATCGCAACACATGGCGGTACATCTTCGAAGAGTAACAGGCCCTGAAGAGCCTGCGGAAGCGCTTGTTGCTCACCAGGTTGCACGACAATCCGCTCAGGCCAAGGACTCCTCCGTCTTGCTGATGATGGATCCGATGCGCTTCGAGGCGTTGCCGTCGACCGACACGCCGCTGTCCGTCCCGGACGTTTCACCGCGCACCACGTTCCGTCCAGGGTGACGCGCTGATGTCTGCGAGCACGTAGAGGGTCGTGCAAGTGATGCTGGCTGAATAGATGTGACGCCAGAGTATTTTTTCCGGTGACTTGGAAAATGTCTTGGGTACTTCGAGTCGTTTAGGAGTGTGCAGTTGCACGCGGTATTCCCGTCTTCAGCCGGTTTCATGTGCGTCGAATGTTTCCAAACGAACGACATGGAACGAGGAAGAAAGAGAGACCCCCGAGTCATACAAGCTAAAGCACAGTAAAACCTAGGGGGCCTTGGATGATTGCAAAAAAGCAACAGCGTTATCAAGAATTCCCCTAATAATAAACAAGAAAAAAATGATGCTTCATAGAGACTGAGGTTCCATATAATTTTTTTTCCAGTGAACAGTTTTACATGTCAAAAATGTACTTTTCAATGCTAATTTATTCATACATTTATAGTATGTTCGAATTTTTATTGAGCTGTTCGCGCGTTACAGCCGTGGTGTCGAGTATATGTATCTTTGTGACGTCCTGTCCTCTAACTCGCGTCGCAGGGCAATTTTATTCCGAATCCGAATTTATCACTCGGTCAGCATATGTCGCCACGTCATTTACATGTAATGTGGAGTTGGGTTGCAGCACGTAAAAAGCGATTAGCGAATTGTTGAGGGTAGCGCGAACCAAAGGACGTTATCTATCGGGAAATCGCTGGATGTGACTGGGAAACTCTTTATATTTATGAGGAAAAAAGTTGAAAAAGGGGATATTATAGCAGCCAATTGTTCGTCTTTGAGAGAAGTCATTATTATGATCCTTGGTGGCCATTTTCCAGGGTTTACCAATTTCACAGGGTAGCGAAATATTACCAAAGTAACTGTCTGACTACTGCTCTGTCTGGCAAGACTTTGGGAAACTTCTCATGGTACGATAGACCTTGGGCAGTTTACCAAGATACTGGGAAATCAGTTTTGGTCTTTGGATCTTGGAATCAATTTAACTTGATTTGATTACATTGGAAAAGACGATACATTTTGCACTCGACACAAAATAGTGAAATAAATTTCGGTACCCTGCATTGGTCATTAGCCGTCTGACCACAAAATCGGCTAGTCGGCTAGCCGCCGGTGCCGGGCCGGCTAGCCGCCAACCAGACAACCCGCGAGCCGTATCCAACCGTTATGTAGCATTGCTGCGTTGAGATCCGTCACATTGCATCAGACGTGACCTGAACCAACCCAGACACCTGCCTGTCAGGTTTCTGCCAGACACCTGCCTGTCAGGTTTCTGCCAGACACCTGCCACTGACATCCAAGTAGGATAGGTCTCTGTGGCAGTTTATGTTTTTGGCAGGTCTATTTCTGGCTGTTCGCCGGTGGCGATACGTTTTCTGGCCCATGTTCGGCCCGGCACAACAGTTTAGTCTACCCGTGTTATGCCTGCCAGGAGTAACACGAAGGGACACTGTAGATGTGAATCAGACCGGCAGACCCAGGGAGAACACTCCACATGGAGCTGGCTGGAGCAACGCCACTACATTAGGGGAGCACTTCACATGGACCTGGCTGGAGCAATGCCACTACATCAGGGGAACACTCAATATGGACCTGGCTGGAGTAACGCCACTACATCAGGGGAGCACTCCACAGGGACCTGTCTCGAGCAACGCCACTACATCAGGGGAACAATCCACATGGTGCCGGCTGGTGCCATACTACAACGCTCGCCTGGCACCATCGCGGCACCAGAGCGAGTCGAGAGTGGTATCAGTGAAGGCCAAACCAGCGCCTGGGCGCCGACGATAAAACCAGGAGCACCTCCGACGCCGGAGATCGTTAGTCAGCTTCCGCCGCCTCTGCACACCGGCGCCAAGCGATTTTGGTTGGTTTTACGACAAATCGACCGTTGAATGATGTAGCGTCGCCAATCTCTCACGCCAATTGGTCGCGGGCGAAGACTAGCGACAGGTGAGACTCGAACCCACAACCTCTCGATTGTGTGACGAGCAACTTATCCCTAGGCTACCCGTCCCCGGCGCCAAGCGATGCTTAACGGCAGCAATCTTTTGCAAACATTGCCCGACGAGAAAGGTGCACAGCACTGCACAGAAGGCCTGGGATTAGAGTACACAGAACCGCTTGTTATTCGTCTGCGCACGCTCCAGAAGGAGCCAAGACCGTGCAGGAGCCGTCACCCCAGGCCGCTGAGGGATCGAACAATCACGCGCCGGAATCCTGCCAACTCGCAGCCGCCACCTCTGTCCAGCTGTGTGTGGGGCAGGTCACATGTGGCACTGTAGCCAGAAAACACGTGCGCCTTCATAAAACAAGCGGGCATTCGGAAAACACGCACGCACTCTTGTTGAGAACGACACAGCTGTATATCTAAGAATCAAGGTCAATGGGAATCGTTGCATTCGTGCCACTAAGCGGGCACCACTCCTAGAAACCTGTGGAGAAGAAGGCAGAATTGGTTCAAATTGAATACAGGGCCCACATGTGTTTCGGGATTGTATGGGGAACACCTGTTGTTTGATGTTCAAATATCAAGTTTGTTATTTTACGATTAGGTAAGCATTAGGTTAAGCAGTTCAGCATTTGTGTCACCAAAATCTGTTGCTAGAGTGGACGGGTTTTCGTTTTCCATTTGCGATGTTAATAAGTGGCTGCCGAGACGTGTGTTGACCATATGGAATTTTGCACGGCACATGGACACGATGACGAAGAGTAAGTGACCATTGTTCAGTAAAAAAGCACGAGTGGGACTAATGTGATCAATACACAGGTGAGCAAGAACAACTTCGAGTACATCCTAAGTGCAGCCTAAGTTACAAAGTACAAAGACCAAAATGCGTATCGTACAGTTGTTTGTCCATTCCCACGTGCATAGGTTATTGTAGATACATGTGGTGTGCAGAAGATGCGCATGAACGAAATTTGCTGGGTGGTTCAAATGCAAGATATCCTTAAAGAATATCTCAACAATTTGAGTCTTTTCGATGCTGTTACCTGGGCTAACCAATGTCTCATAAAGCGATTTGCATTCGTGATAGTCGCAATTGTTTAGTGACTCGCATTGTGATATTCACTAGCCTGTGATAGGCTGTGTCGAAAACGTTCAAAGTGTTGTTATCAAAAACGCCTACCGTTTTTATTTTGTCTTGATATGTGCCTAACAATTTGGCATGCAATTTAAATCGCTGGGCAATCGACATTTTTCCCAAAATACGTTTGAAAAAGACTGCTTTCGGCACTCGGAGTCATCAAATGAGTAAGTGCAGAATCCGCAGCCGTATCATGAGTTTTACTTGCTTAAGCCCCAAAGTTCCCTGTATGCCCCGAAATTGACATTTGCTGGTGTATTAAAAGAGATAGCTGATTTTTTTCTTAAGTATCGATTATTGGACAATATTGAGTTGCTTCAATCGACTCAGCTCGTCGAGACGATCAAAAAGAGGTACTATTTGACCCACTTATTTGGGATTGGTTCTCAAAGCTAATACGGCACCGAATGCCGAAAACAGTCTTTTTCAAACGCATTTTGAGAAAAATGCCGATTGCCCAGGGATCTAATTTTATGCCAGATTATGAGGCACATATCAAGGCAAAGTGAAAACATTAGCCGTTTTTGATAACACCATTTCAAAATTATGGACGCCGGCTCCTATCGCAAGCGCTTCATTCTGGCCTACTCTTGGAAATGCTATTTTTCGAGCACGATTGGCATCAAAAGAAAAACACCCCGGTCTAAGAACGGTGTAACGAGATATGCACCAATGAAGCCAGGGTTACATTGTTACCATTGTTGCCATCCTATTCTTCCAGGCACATCCTACGCACGCTCGGAAATACATCGCGGCATATTAATTCCACGAAGACATTGCTGGACGGGTGGGCGAAAGATCAACTGCCGACTACCCGATTTTACACTGAAGCATTTGATATGGTGAAGTACAGGCATGTTTGGTCATTTACAAGTGTGGTACAGCCAAGCGAACGGGTTGAAATCGAAAGTAAAACAATGATCGCTTCCCTGAAAGAATACGAATACGTTACGAGAAACTATATGAGTTACGGGTAGCGAATGGTTGTTCATAGGCGTACAAAAAACGACCGATGGGCCAAGGAACCAGCTATGGATTGTATCATCCTATCACGTATATTGATTTATGTGGGGCTAATATACGTGCCTCATTGAAAGGGGATTTGAAGTTCAGAACCATACCGTTCATTCTGGAGTTCGCACGGAACCACGCTCCACATTTTCATCGCACGTCCAGCTGTACAGTGTACAACATTGTGAACTAAAACTACTATATAACTGAGAAAGAACTTTCTGTTTTCAGGCACACTATGAGTCTTTCGTATGCCACACTTTAAAAAAGAGGAACAATCAATAAAGGCTAACAGTTACAAATGACCGTCTGACATTCGTCTGACTGCATCAGCGTAATTATGGTGCTGGTGATTGACGTTGGCGGAAATGGGCTGCTTATAGGCTTTCGTGTCGCTAAGAGGCAAAGTCGCAAGTTACAATGGAGTCCTCCAAATAGATGCCGCACTTAGATAATACCGTGCTGAACACGAAACTGCGGCATAATTAGCGCAAACTACGGCATAATGAGCGGAAAACTCCAGCATAATCAGGAGAAAACTGCAATGATTGTGCAGTATATGCTGCCCATATTTTACAGCTGATCATGGGAATGCTTGACAGGGGCTAAATCGATTGGTAAAGTATGGTATAAACGATTACATTTTACTTGAGGGCGAAGGTAATTGAAATCCATTCAATACGTTGCCATAAGAAACGCTTCGTATTTACCAATATTGTTTAACATCGATAAGGAGAAGGGCGGGCAGCCGCCCCATAGCCATTGCCACTGCATTCAAGAAAAGCGGGCTCCTGCCGCCGTCACAGCACAGCCCGCTCCTCCTGCCGCCGTCACACCGCAGCCCGCTCCTCCTGCCGCCGTCACACCACAGCCCGCTCCTCCTGCCGCCGTCACACCGCAGCCCGCTCCTCCTGCCGCCGTCACACCACAGCCCGCTCCTCCTGCCGACGTCACACCGCAGCCCGCTCCTCCTGCCGCCGTCACAGCACAGCCCGCTCCTCCTGCCGCCGTCACAGCACATACCGCTCCTCCTGCTGCCGTCACACCGCAGCCCGCTCCTCCTGCCGACATCACACCGCAGCCCGCTCCTCCTGCTGCCGTCACACCGCAGCCCGCTCCTCCTGCCGCCGTCACACCGCAGCCCGCTCCTCCTGCCGCCGTCACACCGCAGCCCGCCCCTCCTGCCGACGTCATACCACAGCCCGCTCCTCCTGTCGACGTCACACCACAGCCCGCTTCTTCTGCCGACGTAACACCACAGCTCGCTCTTCCTGTCGACGTCACACCGCAGCCCGCTCCTCATGCCGGCGTCACACCACAGCCTGCTCCTCCTGCCGCCGTCACACCGCAGCCCGCTCCTCCTGCCGACGTCACACCGCAGCCCGCTCCTCCTTTCGACGTCACACCGAAGCCCGCTCCTCCTGTCGAAGTCACATCACAGCCCGCTCCTCCTGCCGACGTCACACCACAGCCCGCTCCTCCTGCCGCCGTCACACCGCAGCCCGCTCCTCCTGCTGCCGTCACACCGCAGCCCGCTCCTCCTGCCGCCGTCACAGCACAGCCCGCTCCTCCTGCCGCCGTCACAGCACAGCCCGCTCCTCCTGCCGCCGTCACAGCACAGCCCGCTCCTCCTGCCGCCGTCACAGCACATACCGCTCCTCCTGCTGCCGTCACACCGCAGCCCGCTCCTCCTGCCGCCGTCACAGCACAGCCCGCTCCTCCTGCCGCCGTCACAGCACAGACCGCTCCTCCTGCAGCCGTCACACCGCAGCCCGCTCCTCCTGCCGCCGTCACACCGCAGCCCGCTCCTCCTGCTGCCGTCACACCACATCCCGCTCCTCCTGCCGACGTCACACCACAGCCCGCTCCTCCTGCCGACATCACACCACAGCCCGCCCCTCCTGCCAACGTCAGTCTACAGCTCTGGCACAGTACCAATTGTCTGCGTGCGACATTGGCGGCCCACTGAGCGCATATTTCACAGGGGATGAAGTTGTAATTAGCTTGGCCGGAAGCTGTTCTCAAATTTGCGTGAATCGGACAATGGTCGCAGAAATCAGGCTCGCTAAACATGTTATGGGGCGTTGCAAGCAATTCGAGAAGTCTCTCGCACAAATATGCAGCTGACGGCGGTTTATTTGCGCCGTGCGCATTAGTTGGAAATCCGAAGTTGAGAAATCCCGGGCTTAAGATATTTAACAATGGTATATGCAACGATCACTGGCACTCAGATCTACACATTGCTATGCTGGATGGTGAGCTCTAAAATGTTCCAAACAACGCAATGGGAAGTGTGTGTGTGTGTGTGTGTGTGTGTGTGTGTGTGTGTGTGTGTGTGTGTGTGTGTGTGTGTGTGTGTGTGTGTGTGTGTGTGTGTGTGTGTGTGTGTGTGTGTGTGTGTGTGATTGTGGTTTTAGGGCGCATCGACCATGGTTGGTCATTTAGCGCCCAGCATTGGGAAGCGGTCTGGTTAAATCATGTTGATAGGCTTCGTACATTTGGTAACTTAGGAAAGGGGTATCCTGACTTTAGAGACGGAAGTATAACTCGAGCAGTGTCGGACCAGTCTGAACACCCTGAAATTGACTGCAAGACAATTCAGGCAGATTTTCTGACTTAGAATCGACGTTGAGGTATCCAGCTCGGTATAAATGAGTGACACCCCATCGCGGCAGTAAAGTTAGGAAGTACTGGTATGGTATGGATTCGGATGTTAAAATTGCACCGACTGCCTTCCGTGAACTGTTTTTTTTCCACTGCAGTGTCCAATGCTTTTGCTATATGTACATATATGTACATATCCAACAAATTCTCCCCAGTCACATGCTGTGGTAACTGACAAAGAGTTGACGTTCTATGTACAGGAAAATCACTTCATATTTTGCTCATGGTTACTATTACACGGAGGTTCCGCTTAAAGCAGCAGCACGTGGTTGGTGATATACAATCACCAATTGGTGATGATGATTCAGAAATATCTGTCACGTCAGGAACCATCGGCTCGATCCTTCTGGTAACTTCGGCTCTGGCCTTCAGCTGGGTCGCCAACGGGTCACTGACATGGTTGGGGCCCCAGCCGCCTGAGGCGACGTCTCAGGTCCCACGGCTGTGGCGATCCCAGGCGTGGGTTGAAGACCTTCAGGCTCCACTGGGACCGGACGGTGGTCGGAGGAACTCTGAGGCCCCTGATCGCCTAAGGGAGTCTGGTGGAGTTACTGGGGAGGGGGAGGGGAGGGGAGGGCAGAGGGAGGGGAGAAGGAGGGAAAGTTTGACTGGAGACCATATTCTGCCTCGGCTGGTGTAGGCCGGGTTATGGGATTCAGCGGCTGAGAAGACTTGGCGGCACCGATCCTCTTCTTCACAGGCAAAGTGACCTGCTGTGCATTCACGGATCCTAGCCAGTACTAGAGCAGCCTACTCTTCTTCGCGATTATACCCACATGTGTTCATTTGGCCGGCAGTATGGATCTGTGTAGTGCACGCAGGCATGTGCACCTGCGCAGTGCGCACTACCCAGGCACGCTCGGGAAAATCCTACGCCTCTCGGCGGCGGCGGGCATCTTCGCTCTCAAATGTGGAACCAACAGGGAGCGCTGCATTTGTGCAATGCGAACCATTGAAAATCACGTGTAGCATGGCGGAGCGGAGACATGTGACTGGCTACACTGCATGGGGAATATCAGATCTAGCCAATGGAACTTGAAGTCAATTGATCTAATGTGATGCTTCGTCGGAAATCTCCTCCATCAGGAAACAGGTACAGGAAGCAAAGCCGTATGAGCGTGACTTCAGCAGATTACACAAACGTACAGGAAGAATATGGTCATCTGACACTTAGATGAGAAGCAGTTAGCGACCTATCTCATATGTATCTCACGGCACGGTGTCTTGCAAATTGGTAATTATTTTGTGATGTAACGCCACAATTCTTAATCCCGGTATGCCAGTCACCTTGACAAATCCGTTTGTCATCCAGGTATTTTAGGCAGCCCTGTCTCGACAATCCGCCGTTTGCTAGCAAGGTATTTGAGAGAGCCCTACCTTGACAATCTGCCGTGTGTCGTCCAGATATCTCAGAGGGCCCAATTTCGACACCATTCCGTTTGCAATCCCGATATCTTTTAGAGCCCTACCTCGGCAATTTGTTCGATGCTTAGGACACGGAAAAGCGGATAAGGTGAAAGATGGCTGATCCTCGTCGTCGGGCGTGGCTGTCGTCAGACAACGCAGGCGAAATTGTCCTGACTAGCACGACGCGTATCGAGCGGCCAAGCCTGGACTCATGCACTTTCGAGACCAACACTCCGCCAGGACTCGGAGAAGCAACACTCCGGCGCAAATATGCTTAGTAAACAGTCCGAGCGTGCTCTCGCCTGGCTAGCTGAAAACCTAGACATGCAGCTTTTTCAATAGCCCTCCGTGGTCGACAGCTGGACGTGGGTCACGTCTCGTGCTGGAGCGCCCACCTGGTGAAGAGCTCGACGTTGAAGAAGACGTACTCGCCGCTGCTGACCATGTCCAGGTCGTCGGCCACCAGCAGAATCTCCCGCACGCGGTGCGGCGACGCACACAGGATGATAACTGCAACGGCGCACGCACGGTTGGATGGCGTCGACTATGACACAAGTACAGTGGGGTAGCACGAGGCCGTCTACGTATGTGTAATGATGGTCTACATATCGGTGGTGGTCTATAGATATATAGTGGTATATATATATATATATATATATATATATATATATATATATATATATATGTGTGTATATATATGTGTATATAAATATATGTATATAGTGTGTATATATAGATATATAGATATATAGACATGTAGTGGTGGTCTTTAGATCGGTGGTAGTAGTCCATAGATTGGTGGTGGCAGTCTATAGATTGATGGTTGTGGTGGTCTTTAGATCACTAGATACTAGATAGTCCATATATCGCTAGTTGTTATCTGCAGTCAACTAGTGGCAGTCTATAAATTGGAAGCGGTGATGTAATCTATGTGTTGTGGTGCCATATATTAGTGGTAGTTTAATATATTAGTGGTGGTGTAATATATTAGTAGTAGTGTAGCATATTAGTATGTAATGGTCCGCAGATGCGTAGTGTCGTCCTACATATGAGTAGTAGGGATAGTGGAGTTCCAAGGATGGATAGGGATCGCATAGACAGACGTCGGAGAGAGGTAGGGTCATGCTTTCGTTTTCACACGGTGAACACCTCCCAACGAGTCATCAGTCACGCTGCAGGCGGTACGGCTGTCAAGGCACCGTGTCGCCGACACTAGTCCACAATGTATACACCTACTGCTTGTTATATCGTCACTGACACAGCACGCTTCGTCTCGGTCTGTATTCACTGACGGGCGTGCGAAGACTGCCGAGGCGACCGGCGCGGCAGCTGGCCTACACAGGTCCCCCAACGGATGTTCCCCAACGGTCGGGCCATCGCACACGTGTCCACACAGACACACAACACTGCTGTCAATACCGACCAGTCAATAACGAACAGTGGCAGGTCACACCAGATTCCTCTCTGCCACTAGTAGCCGCTCCGAAAGAACGCTCAGTTGCAGCACCGCTCCCGGAGCCCATACGCCAAACGGGGGCGGCTAACATTTGCACGCGCACAAAACGCAAATGCGATGTGAAATCGCGGCAAGACGGTGCGGGCATTACAACGACAAGCGTCATCAGCGGGGCGTCTGAATTGAATGGGACGTCTACAAATCGGTTGGCGATTTGTAGATTTCGTTTCGCTGCAGTCGTTGGCTTAGCGAACCCAGCCACATGTTGGTGATGGTGAAAAACAAACAAACACCGGCAGCAGTCACATGAGAACAAGGTGGTAATGCAAGTAGAGGGGCATAACGTGACATCTTATCCTCCGTTTGCTTTCCATTGTTTTCCTCTCACATTTATTTGCCCTGCATACCTTTTTCTTTTTATTGATAATTAATATATTCAATATGTCCTTTATTCACAGGCATACTTTTACCACACAGGATATCCACCGTAAGCAAGCAGGTCATGGCCGTTATTGTGCTGACGATGAGATTATCGTAAGGTTAGGAGTAATATGAAGGGGATTAACGGTACGAAAGGGTAGTATTAGGTGTGACATGTTGGGTGGAATACATGCAGGCAAACAACCTCAGGCACGTCGTAATTTTAGGCTCGTGTTCGGCCCAAGCACTGCGGTCGCAAGCAATTCACGTTTTCCCAGCGCATGATGCTCAAACAAGCACATGATATATATATATATATATATATATATATATATATATGACCGCTATAAGTGCACCAGGTGCCCAACAGTCTTGGATTATGTCGGTCTTCTGCACAGTCGATGCCAATCATAAGTCAATTTTCTGGAAGACTGGATCAACTTTTGACAATTGGGCATTCTTCAAATCGCTGGAGGCTCATCTTTATGTTCACGTGATAATACACATCACGGGCTTGCGAGGATATACGGCCAGTTTTATCGGATGATCATCGCCTTATGTCGTTCTCATCTTCATTCCCTTCATCTTTATTCCCAACCCTGCCTACGCTCGGATACGCTCGGATAAGGTATGCGCTGTCAGCAATGCAAAATGTTAGGAGTCTACCTTGCAACGTGACAGGCGAACGCTTTGATAGCGTTTTTTTTTGCGGCAGGTTGTTATCGACAGAACAGGAGTCGCCTGACCTGAATCATTCTCCACAGCCCAGCAATGCCAATTATTTGTTTTCACGAATGTGGAGACTACGTACCTCCATGCTTACAGGTCGAATCATCCGAATTATTCATATATTTCCGCGAAATAGTTCAGGCAGATAGTTGGGACCTGCAGTAGTGCATCCCGGACGGGCACTGGACACAGGACCCCGTCAGGTTGGATAGATTTAGACGTTCGTGCGATTCCTGGATACAAATGTGGCATGGCATTTGATGCCCATTCGGAACCCACGAAAACAATATTTCGCTCTGCTCCTGCGACAGATTTACATGATTTTCATCTGGTATGTGACGGCTCAGACACTGTTTGCATCTATAGAGGCTTCAGAGCCAGGCGTGGCGTATAGATTTGGAGGAGAGTTGCTCTAATCAGAATTTTAGATGTAGCCTAGAAGAACTACAAATAATAGTTTGTCTTCGTTATGCTCACGTTTAAGTTAGTTTTTACTTATGCACGAAGGTTTGCTAATGCCAACCTGGTGTACTCGTGTTGGATGCAAAGCAATTATGCGGCAAAAAGCTGATCCTCCAATATCGGCCGTATATCTCCTATGTATGAAGTCTTGAAAGTCTTTCGTCAAGAAATCTAACGGACAAACAGACCACATCTGGATTTTATCATCCACGACGTTATCATCTCCGAAAAAATTATTAAATATCATTTGGAAAATGAATCGTGCTGTTTGTCAATGAACCGCTGTGTGATAAAGTGTTCAAGATTCACTGCAAAGTGCAAGCTGAGGTTCTGATGTAAGAAGTTTGAAGACAAATATCCTCTCGACATTCAATCACACACAACTTCTCCTGTTCTACCCCGGATTGACAGACCGCGCTCAGGCATGTACAACACTCAATAGTCCTCACCAAATCGCTTCAAAACTATGTCGGATTAATTCGATCCGACCGAAACATGCTGATGTCAGCTACTGCTACACTGTTTTCTAGCTACTGATGCCGGCAAACTTCACCCCCAGGTTGTCAACACAAAAACACTTGCAAGTGTGCACTGGACCTACGTATCCAGTACAGCTATACTGCGATCCGTAAACATGCTGCGGTGCACTGCCCATTGTGACCAGTGGCAGACCTACGATGATGCTTCCATGACTTCAACGGCAGGATCACGCGGGTTCTCGAAATATGGGTCGTCGATAGTGGCCAAGTTGGCACAGTTTGATTGACAGGTTTTGTGCGCGTCAAAGAGGCGTAGTGGGATCTTCACACGCGCACCGTGGGATGGGGGGGGGGGCAGAATCCGCCCACCTCTCCTGTTTTCGACGACATCTCATAAACGGACAGGAAGCAATTCAGTGCCAGCGTAATCAATCCTAGTTTTGGTAGTGTCCGGGATCGTAAGGGGGGGTGGGGGGGGGGGAGGGCCGAATCAGCGCCACCTCAGCCCTGCGCTGCTCGTTATGTGAGAAACCCTCCGGCGCGCGTGTTAACGGCACCCAAACACTCGGCTTTAAGTAGCTGATGAAGTGTATTTGTTTTTGGTTGAACATTTTGGAAGCAGGGCTGCGGGCTGCCATCAGGAACCAAATATTGCATCGCCGCGACACATCTTCTTGATAAATAATCACAAAGGTACAAAGTATGCAGCATGCAAATGTCAAAGAACATGTTTAAAAAAATAATGCTGTTTTGCTTTCATCAAATGTGAACAACTATTAAATTGATGCGGAAGTCGTGCGTTTCCCGTCGGAAGAGCTCACGACACTACTCTACAACTCTACGAGATTTACTGCCCCGCATGACATAAAATGTCCCATGGGACAGTTTATGACTGCCACTGCAGTGACAGTCATTTGAAATTTGCGAGCTGGTGACGTCGCTTCCGTGGTTTAGAGCAATAGTTCAGCATGAGTACTCTGGTCTCGTCATGCATTATGGAGCCGCCACTTGAGCGCAGCAAAGCGCTAAATCCTCGCACTCGACACCCATAAATTGGTGAAAGTGTCACCGGAACACTCCCGTTTAACCGGCGAAGCAGAACTAAATTGGTTCCGAGGATCCGGCCGCGGAGCCTGACACCAGTGACAAGGTGGGCAACACTCGATGACACGTCAAAACCAGGCCAAGCAACTCGCAGATCTGCCATTGGGCTGGCACCAATGACAAGGTGAGCCACACTGTAGCGTGCCGAACCACTCGATGTCACGTTAAAGACAAGGTGGGACACTCTGTAGTCGGCGCGCCCTTAAGCCCAAATAATCAATCAATGGGACACTCTGTGGTGTGTTCCATGTGATAGATGAGTGAGACTACGGCTACGATGCACTTATCCCATCAATACCATAACCTACTCATACATACTCATCAATACCATGGCGGGCACGAGTAGTCTGGGGGTAAGTTGCTCGTCTCACAATCGAAAGATTATGGGTTCGAGTCTCACCTGTCACTGCTCTTCGCCCGCGACCGATCGCCGGAAAGATTGGCGACGGTACATGGCTCAACGGTCGACGTGTTGGAAAACCAACAACCGCGGCAAATAACATGGCCTCATACCTACATGCTCATAGATGCATACATACATACATCATGACATGGCCTACTCATATTGCCTATGATATTCCCCATCTACTGGCATTGGCGCCAGTATATGCCTATGCCCACTCCTCGTGATTCATGCGTAGCTATTCGATTAGCTTGCGGATACTTGATGCACGTTGGGAATCGACGCAAACCACGCACAAGTTGCCAGCAGCCAAGCCGAATTATTTTCCGGTGTGTTGTCACTGACAGCATATCTTCCGGTGACATTCCAATCGCAGGATTGCTTGATCAGATTAACCCCTTGATTAGATTAACCCCTTGACTGTCGGGGTTGGACGATTTGGACAAAACCGGCTGTCGCTGGACTGCTCGATTTGGACAGATCTGGACGCGGTGAATTGGCAGGATACAGCATGCATGCTCATCAAAGAAAGTCAAGGATGGGAAGCGGGATACTCGTGTACGTGAGGCAAGTAATGCAATGCCATACAGTAGAGGGTAGTGTGCATAGTACAGGAGTACAATCCTGGTGATTAGATAACATCCGTAATAATGGAACGAGGTTAATGACTGGTAAATTATATAGGCCACCAGACCGGAATGAAATCATCGAGCAGGAATTTAGGTTAATGCGGGGAAGAGGTATCAGGAGAGTGCATGAGAGAAACTACGAACTCTTCTACCATAATGATCTCTTCATCCGCTGAGGGGGGGGGGGGCAAAGGCTCACACTGAGATGCTCAACACAAAAGGTCAGATCTATTGTCCCGAAGGTCAACAGGTGCCGATATTTGTCGGTCTAAAACAAATCAAGAAGGGTATTTCAAGCCGCGAAAAAGTGGTTTCATTTCAAGCAGAAAGTGGTCTGATTTCGGAAATTTCATTGCATCTCTGTGGCTTTGCGCGAAACAGTCTACATAAAGTCCTCTCGCCCCCGGTGCAAAATATATGGTGTCCCTTTGCCACCTCGCATCACAATTTCCAGCTAACCGTTCCTCGAGGAAACCAAGGATTCACCTGTGTGACAACAAATTGCATGAGGTGCAGTAGGCAAAGGGTAGCAACGATTCGTGGAAGTTGGCTACATCTGTTTTAAAAACAGTATTCATCTGGAAGCCCCAGTTACAGAGTTCTACGGCAGCACGGAAGGAATGGAACACCAAACGGCCGGGTCGGCAGAACCGCTCAAGTTTTTTTTTTGCTGGTAGTTGAGCGACTACTTTCCTCAACTGCATTCTTCAAAACAATCGCCAAGTCTTCAAGACACACCTGGTTTGTAGTTTTACACACGAGTTGAAAACCGACTTTTGGCGGCAGCCCTTTGTTTCAACCAGCGTCCTGTCACTCAACGACCAAACACCGGTGATTCCTGCTGTCTGACAAAGCAAATTGTGTGGCAGGACCATTAAGGCGGCGCCATCCAACCAGTTTGTGCACGAATCTTCACAACACATCCGACACGATCGGTTCACAGATGCGACACGACCGCCAAATTTGCATTTCACTGTATACTCAGCCACGGCACTGGAATGCTTCCGCTCGCTTTGCTGTTAGCACGATAGCATACCAATATCGCTTCCCTGCTATCTCTGCCAGTCGGCAGGCTTGAGCGTCACAAGCCTCGTCATTTGCCAGCCTGACGCCATACTAAACTTCGCATACACTTACAAAGCACGTGCTTCCTGGAGATCCGGTGTGTGGGAGGGAACGTTTGCGGATTGGCGCGGCCCTCACGACACGGGGCACAGTGAGACCAGGTCGCCAAGAGACACTGCTGCTGCTTATATGGCGCACTCATACATCGAAGCAAACTGTACGTGGCATTGGCATGAAACTATGCTGAAATAAAACAGAATACAAAACGGAAGGAGGAAGGTGGGCTGTCTTGGCAAATAGGTACGCGGTAATACCAGCCAAGTATATATTGCCGGATATGAATAGAATACTGGAGACGATACGTACTTTGCAATAACGTATCGTCTCCAGTATTCTGTCTTCACGTGTGGTTGTGTGATTGAGCGTCGGTGACGAAATATTATGCCTTGCTAGTTGACTGTGTTGTAGTTCAACCGAAGAGCGATTAGTGATGTCCCGGTTAGCTCGTCATCACAAGAAACTTACATGAAATATTACTGAATCTAGGCCATCTTCTGATTTCCACACACCGTCCACGAATGGGAAAAGATTTATCCCGGGTCCGATTTTCATTAATTCAGTGACAGGTTACAGAAGCTAAACCAGCCGATACCCCATTATAGATGATTGAAAAGCAATTCCTGTGTTCGATACACAGGAAAACCACATTTCAAATTTCACGATACAGGTCATCGGCAAGAAGGCATTTTTTATTTCTTTAGTCCCCCCCCCCAAAAAAAAAAAACACACACAGCGCTCAACTTCGACATCAAGCAGAAGATACACTAAGTCACAGGAGCACCAGACACCGCCAGTGTCGATACTTACTTCTCGCTGACTTGGCCAACTCCATCAGCAGCGAAGTAAAGTCCATGTGTTCACTACTGCTTATAAAGCTTTTGTACACCGGCTTCACCTTCATGACCTTGTAGACAGCCTGCAGCATGAAGTTGCACGGGTGATGGCCCTTGTTCTCGTTTGTTCCGTAGTTCTCGTACAGCAGGCCGGCCACACTCCAGTCGAACTGTCGCATGATAGGCTGGAACACAGTGCCCAGCTGGTGGTACGAGCCCATGATTCTCGTGAGCGTGCGGTACTGGCGCCGCTTGTCCAGGAAGGCGTTGGCCTGTCCCGCCGGAGTCACCACCGGTACGTCCCAGACGGCCGCGTACCGAGCCACCGCCGCCAGCACGTAGTCACAGACGGGCCCGAGGAACACGTCTGCAACAACGGGTCAGGTCAGGCCAGGTCATGACGTCGTATCGGGCCAAGGCGGCGAGCACGTAGTCACAGACGGGCCCGAGAAACACGTCTGCAACTACAACAGGTCAGGTCAGGTCAGGTCAGGTCAGGTCAGGTCAGGTCAGGTCAGGTCAGGTCAGGTCAGGTCAGGTCACAAGGTCGCGGGTCGGCTGAGGTGGCTGAGGGACAAGGCTCAGCCGGGAGCAGGCTATGGTGTGGCTGATATGAGCAGGCGCGAGATGTGAAGCGCCGCCAGTCCACCGTGCGGAGTGCAGAGGTAAGGGCAAGACAAGAAGAGGTGTGGGAATGGCAGGCCGATGGAGATGGCGGATAAATGCAGATGTGTCAAAGGAGGAGCGAGGCTGGTAAGGTGTAGTGCGTTGGCAAAGAAGGGGGTGGGTTACGTCAGCTTAACTGACGACAGTGGTGAATGCGAACATAGCCTGGGGCTGAATAGTCAGATATAAATGTGACAAAGCTGTTTTTTTCGTGCCAAGCTATGTGCAAAAGTGAAGGTAGACAAAATGCAGGGCAGGAGAAACCCACTTGTGGTAATGAAAGCCATTAAAATATCCGGAATCTGAAGATATGCATTGTTCTAAATTCCAATGCAATACGATGAAGTCGGCTATTTTTTCTTAAAAGGGGAAAGCTTGATGAATAGAAGAAATGAAGGTGAAATGATGTTGGTGGACGCAGTGAAGCTAAGCTCGTGAGCCAAAGGTGTAGTGGTGGTAGGTGTGATGTGGTGGTGGTGGAAGCTAAACTAGTGAGCAAAAGGTGCAGTGGTGGTAGGTGTGATGTGGCGGTGGTCGAAGCTAAACTAGTGAGCTAGTGCTGCAGTGGTTGTGGATGCGATTATGTTGTATGCGCTTAGACTCGTGCCCAGTTGCAGACAGATGCGAGGAAGAATACCCCCGCCCTCCCCGCGGGAACCTGGCACCCGTGTGGACTACTCAGCAACTCACTACAGCTCACTAGCTCACTAGCTCAAGGTCCTCATCCTTGCCTTGCCGATTTATTTTCATCAAAGTGACTCTGTATGCTGCCATTTTAGGCTGGAACCCACGTCGCCATAATCTATGGCTAATTTAACGAAGACACTGGAACTTGCACAACGATTATGAAATAAATATGGATGGAGATTAAGAAAGATGGAGGCAAATGGACAAAGAAATGGAGATGATTTCCCAGTGGGTATCCATACTTTGATGGGTCAATACGGATAAGGATTCACTCGGAAACAGCGCCTCAGAAGAACTAAGTTTCCCCCAAGCATATAAACATGTGACGTCACATGTGCCATCAAAATAGCTACGTAGTGGAGAAAGTGCCCTATGCTCGCATCTATCCTGTCTAGCCGCCCGTATTACACGAAAACGGTCATTTCTAGCCCGCTAGGCGCCAAGAGCAAGCGTAAGCGCAAGCGCCGCTCTGATGGAAAATCGGACGTGCTACACTTTGTGTGGCAATCTTCAATAGCTTCTATGAAGTTTGATCACTGCCATTTGTGCATCCAATTTCAGGATGTGTGTCCGATTATCACATTGTATCCATTTAAACTGCATATCAGGGTTCTACATTAGCAAATTAAATTTCATTGGTCTGAAGTAAAACGGCGTAAAATCAGCTGCCTTCTGGTGCCATACTCGGGTTTTAAACAAAGACATCTAGCTCTGTCATTTTTCACATTTTGACGTGAAGCTTTCAGGCATTATTGAGGCTCTGGCATGACTCGATACGCGTCAAACGCCAACATTTGATGCCCAGGGTACTCGTAGGTCCTCTTGCAGCGGCACGACAAAAAAAAGAAAGTTCTAGCTTTGATAACCACCAAGCAGCATCGTCTCTGCCAAGCCAAAATTCCATAGTAGAAATTCACAGTTATAGATACATTCTTTCCACTCAACACTCATGCGCGTAATGCTCTTAACCCACGCACGTCCGGGATGCAGATATCCTCCCCCTCTGGTTTTTCCTCATTTGCGGCCAAACTAATCGGGTTAGCAAGGCCAACCCTCGCATAGCTATTCTTTGGTCTTTTCCGCATATCCTCATGCATTTTTATCCCTGGGTCATCTCAGGTCAGGTCACCAGGTCAGGCGAAGTGATCCAAGTACACTCGAAGTTCTAGGTAGCATAACTTCCACAATCACTGGGCGATTTATTTCAAACTTATAACACGTCATGATCTCATCAGGGACCATAATATGTATATCGTTGTTTTCGTACCATTGACCTTAGGTCAGGTCGCGGTCATGGTTTCCCCATTATAGGGCTATGGTAAAATATACAAATGCTTCCTGGTTACATATTTGCGCTCGGAATGATCTCACGACGGTTATGGCATGTAGATGGAAGCTATGCTCAATGCTACCGCTGACATTTCTGATCAGTGACCTCACCAAGGTCTCTGAAGTCACCTGAGATCACTACACATTTATGCGCATTATATCGCACTGGATTGAGCTGGAAGGCTGAAATTACCGTCATTGTGCTTGTATCGCCAAGACGTGTCGATTGAAAAATTACATGAGCTTCCTAGGCTACTTCATGACCTTGACCTGAGTTTCGGTTGACCTGACCTTAAATTGCACCGCCTATTGTCGGTAGCGCATTTCAAGGACTGTCGAATAGCGTTCGCTGTTTATTTCTATCTGTTACAGGTCCTGAGATATGCGTAAATATCTGAGTCCCACCTGATCTAGTCGAATTTTACCTATGATGATCCTGTGACCTGAATGTTGACCTGAGCGAAAAATGACCGAATCGCTTTCGATAGAGCCCGTCACCAGATATCCAGCGCCGTTTTCTGTTTGTCGCTAGCTAGCATAATTCTAGAAATCTTAGGGGGCAGGCATCTGCCCCCCGGACATGCGAAGTTGGCGCGGACCTCCGGACGTGCGACTGTCAACAATATCAAGAGAACCTGTCCGCCTCAGCTCCAATGGTGTCGAAAATCATGCTAGGCACATCGCCTATCATTTCGAACATGAAAATACGCCAGTAACTTTGACGTTGGACCCGTTAACGTCCAGCGAATGGTTCAGCGTCGAACCATATCAGTGTCGGCCGGTCGGCGGCCAGCCGCGGACCTACGCCGCCGGCGAAGGTGGGTGAATATATTTCCAGAACAATACGCAAAGTCACAATATGTGCAATATATCAGTATGTGTGGCAATGAAATCAACATCTGAAGGCAGGTTAGCATTAATAAATACACTTCGGATCGTATTTTATGGAAACAGTCTCATAAATTGTAACTGTAACTATTCGCGCACGCGCCAGTGCACATTCGGACGCCCTGGTCGTGAACGCATATTTCAGAGTTCTCGAATGGCATTAGGAACCTACCTGTTTTCTCTCCTTATTGGAGATTCCAGATATCCGTATTAGAATTGCGTCTGACGCCTAGCGTGCCCGTACTACACCAAAATTATCCTGTGTACCAGCCCGTCTTACAAGAAGGCTATCCTGTCTAGCCATTCGTATTACAATAAAACTATCCTGTGTGGTCGCCCATCTTACAAGAAAGTCATCTTGTCCAGCATTTCATATTACATGAAAACTATCCTATGTAGCCACTCGAATTCAGCCATGTGCGCCGAATTCACTCTCACTTTCATTCATTTTCATTTCGAATTGGACTACGCTTCCTGGCGAGAAGCAATTGCCTTACAACGCGCCACAAATTGGATTACGCAGACAACGCTCAGACGAATGTCTCCACTGTCCCACCGGCACCGAATTCATGCCAGCGCTTGGCCAATGTCTAGGAAGTACATAGTAGCAATCGTCACAGACGGCACACCACCTCTGCCCACGCTTGACACAATGCGGGCGGGACGACACCTATTGGCACGGGGTTTGGAAATGCTCGATGAAACATACGTGCTGCACACGTTGCATCTAGGCTGGGCAGAGTTGGCCACCTGCGAGGCGAGGTTGATAGCGAGCGAAAGCCATTGGTGTTGGTCATCGACTCGGCAAGACTAGGTCGGATTTGGCCCAAGTTTAGTGCGCTGAGTCGGCGTCCCCACTGTTGGCGACATCGCTGGCCCGAACCAATGGACGGATCGACACGAAACCCGCACCATTGTGCAGCCATGACAACGGAGATACTCGGCATGGTAAACCTGGGCGTAAAGGGTGTACCGGCTATTTGGTAAAGCTGCTGTGTGCACTGGTCGTAAAGAAAGAGCGACCTTTTCACCGTTGTCACGATTAGTTCTGCTTTTTTATAGCCAACTGTGACAACACGTGTATGTTTGCATTCACTAGGTCCGTGTAACTGCAACATATCTCTCGGTTCCGCCAAGAAGTGAGCCCATCACATGGCTGGCATCAGGAACGCCAAAAAGTTATCATTGCTTTGTATGACATTGGCGGCTCGAGCATTCGTGTGTCAATTGGAGGGTGCTGCGAAATTGGCCATGCGTTAAAGGTTGCGACGATCCTTTCTGGCGCGGCACATCGCGATGGATGCTGGAGCGCAGTCTTCCCATTCAGATATCGGGCACAATGTGTAGCAAAATTGGGAGGGACTGAGTGCATGCCAAACAGCATCGAGTTTCAAATCGTGATGAATCCTATAGCTCTTCATACACTGTGTTGCCATGGAAACCAGGACACGTCGCGGTTTCATAGGAGCGATTCATTTGTTGCCACAAGTGCCATAAGCGAAATGTTCAACAGCTATTTCAGGCAGTGACTTGATGTGCAGGGTAAATTTTGAGAAGCATTGTTCATGTTTGACTGGGGAATGGCAGGCGCGAGTGTTATTTGTCCTGTTATATATACCTAACTGCTGTAGGATTCATACAACAACATTCTTTCAGGATACGCCGGGGTGGTGGGGTTGGGGGGGAGGACGCCTTCCTTCCTGGTTGTACCCACATGCTCAGGAGCTCGGCCATTGGAGCGGTAGGGGCGGGTGGCTACGTGTATCTATTGAACTACCAATTGTCAGTCGATGTCACTTCAAGTACCTGCCCACCAAAAAGCCACCATCGTATCTCAGTTGGTTAGAGCGACGGCCTGTACTAGTCTACTTTCCTGACGACACAGAGGGTTCCAGTCGCTTTGAAGCGACTGGAACCCTGCGAGTGCGTGAACACGCACTCGCATTTAGTCCCCGGCTGGGAGTGTCAGTTGGCAACCAGCCCGATAAGGTCGGGGGCGAACTACCGGGGCGGCTGTGTCAGTGCATTAACGGCACGTAAAACTCCCGGTCAAAATTCTGCTGTTCAACTGGAATTCATTGATTGGGTGGTGGGGCCAGGGTTGGCGCAACAAGCTCTGCTTAGCAATAGGGCCCTGGTTCACAAAGCCACCCCAGGAACAATTCAGACTAAATTAATTGAAGGAAAAACTATATGCCGGCAATCATCACGTACAACAGCTACCCTGCGACGGCACAAACGCCAGGAGAGGGATGTCAGGTGTCCCCCATACAGGAATGCTTCCTCGAGTCGGGAAAATATTCAGGAACGTGTCTTAGCCAGGGGTCCGAACTTCGTGGTGAGAAGTTGTGAGGGCGGCATTCAGATGGGCACAAACCCAGACTAGTGCTCAGTGGGCCCCGATACTGAACCTGGAGGAGATTCTGGCCCGTCACGCTCAATCCCCCCGGCTTGCTACACATGCTGCATACTACTGTGGTGGTGGGCGTCGCCATTCAGTTTAGACCGAGAGGGTGGGGTGGGGTAGGAATGGTGATCAGGACAATTTTAGACAGGGAAGGGATATTGTTCGATGACAATTTCAGACAGGGAAAGGGGAAGAATGTGGCTCAGGACAATTTTATACTGGGGTTCGGGAAAGTCTGAGGGGCAGGGATGGTGTTCAAAGACACTTTTTCCTTCTTGCCAGGTCACAGACGAAATGCGAAATGTCTTCGTTCTGGGGAGGGGGAATGAAACGCGATCGTTTTCGCCAGTTCTACTTGTACACGTTTAAGACCAGAGATTCGGTCAAGTTATAATATTTCTGCGGGATGAGGAGGTCGCTAACCTATTTATCAAGTGTCGATCCACTTAATTGCAAATACCTATACAGCCTACATCATGGACCCAAGTGGGGTTTAAGAAAAAAATATCAACGTCCAAGCGCTTCACAATACCCTAGCCCTATCCAACCCGTCCAAGCACCTACCACACCGGCCACAATGTGACCGAGTCGAAGACCGCATTCGTGACCTCCTGCCCCTCCCCGACCACAGTGTCAAGTCACATCCGTGACCTCTTGCCCCCTGGTCCCAGTGGGCCGCGCCCAAGACCACAGCCGTGACCTCATGCCCCTTCCCCTCCCCGGCCAAGTATGACCGCGCCACGGACCACATCCGTGCCCATCTGCCCCCCCTCCCGGGTGGGTGTGGTCGGGCCTCATGCTGTATCCGTGCTGGCACTACGCGAGCGAAAAGGGTTCGCATCCTGATTACATTGGCCTCAATTTGATCCGATCGTGTGACTTGATGGGTGTTGTCCTATTGTCTCGCTTCCGCGTAGCGCAACAGGGCGACGGGCGACGGGCCCGGACAGAGCCTAGTGCGCGGGCGGTGGGGAGGAGAGCCCGGTGAAGTTCGTGCTGACGACAGCGGTTCCGCCCATCGAGTCAAGGAGAACGGTCGGAACTTGTCTCACAGTGCCAGCGCCAGACAATGCCTGGGCTGGGGGATGGTGAAGTGGCCGCTGCTTTGGCTCGTGACTTTTAGGTACTGATGTTAGCACTCGTTGCCTTCCGACTTGGAACCACCTCACGGCTTCGGCACACGGGTTCACTGAAATTGCCAGGCACTTTAGACTGTCGGTAGCCGGCGCCAAGAATTTTCGGTATTAGCACTACGGGAATAATATATTACACTATATCATTATTACACCAGTTATTTCCGAACGCTTCGGAACCGATGCGTGCGAATTATCAGGTTCTAGTCGAAGCGCCGTCAAGCCCAGTAACTAGCCAACGCTTCGGAACAGAAACGCAGTGTTCCATGATGCACCCGAGTATCGGATGCTAATTTGGTGTGAGCTCATTTTCCTTTCATTCGTGGGGCACAACCAGATGTCTCTCTCCTTGCCGTCCACCCCACTACATGGAATTATAATATTCAATACACTTGCACGGAGTTTTGCAAACAAACTGAAACGTTAGATGGGCACCGGAATTATTTCAGCAAACACTCGTTGAAGGTTGCTATCCGGAAATGGAGTTCCCAGGCACTCTACTGTTGAGTACCGTCAGACATAACGGCCCAGCTGACTGACATCTGACTGACATCTGCACGGGGTGGCGCGGTGTCCGCTGTCGGGTGGTGTGGCGCCCAGTCTGGGGCAGTGTCGCGACTGACTGACATCGGACTGACATCTGCACGGGGTGGCGCGGTGTCCCCTGTCGGGTGGTGTGGCGCCCAGTCTGGGACAGTGTCGCGACTGACTGACATCGGACTCACATCTGCACGGGGTGGCGCGGTGTCCGCTGTCGGGTGGTGTGGCGCCCAGTCTGGGACAGTGTCGCGACTGACTGACATCGGACTGACATCTGCACGGGGTGGCGCGGTGTCCCTGTCGGGTGGTGTGGCGCCCAGTCTGGGACAGTGTCGCGACTGACTGACATCGGTACATCTGCACGGGGTGGCGCGGTGTCCGCTGTCGGGTGGTGTGGCGCCCAGTCTGGGACAGTGTCGCGACTGACTGACATCGGACTGACATCTGCACGGGGTGGCGCGGTGTCCCTGTCGGGTGGTGTGGCGCCCAGTCTGGGACAGTGTCGCGACTGACTGACATCGGACTCACATCTGCACGGGGTGGCGCGGTGTCCGCTGTCGGGTGGTGTGGCGCCCAGTCTGGGACAGTGTCGCGACTGACTGACATCGGACTGACATCTGCACGGGGTGGCGCGGTGTCCCCTGTCGGGTGGTGTGGCGCCCAGTCTGGGACAGTGTCGCGACTGACTGACATCGGACTGACATCTGCACGGGGTGGCGCGGTGTCCCCTGTCGGGTGGTGTGGCGCCCAGTCTGGGACAGTGTCGCGACTGACTGACATCGGACTGACATCTGCACGGGGTGGCGCGGTGTCCGCTGTCGGGTGGTGTGGCGCCCAGTCTGGGACAGTGTCGCGACTGACTGACATCGGACTGACATCTGCACGGGGTGGCGCGGTGTCCGCTGTCGGGTGGTGTGGCGCCCAGTCTGGGGCAGTGTCGCGACTGACTGACATCGGACTGACATCTGCACGGGGTGGCGCGGTGTCCGCTGTCGGGTGGTGTGGCGCCCAGTCTGGGACAGTGTCGCGACTGACTGACATCGGACTGACATCTGCACGGGGTGGCGCGGTGTCCGCTGTCGGGTGGTGTGGCGCCCAGTCTGGGACAGTGTCGCGACTGACTGACATCGGACTGACATCTGCACGGGGTGGCGCGGTGTCCGCTGTCGGGTGGTGTGGCGCCCAGTCTGTGGCAGTGTCGCGACTGACTGACATCTGCACGGGGTGGCGCGGTGTCCCCTGTCGGGTGGTGTGGCGACCAGTCTGGGGCAGTGTCGCGACTGACTGACATCGGACTGACATCTGCACGGGGTGGCGCGGTGTCCGCTGTCGGGTGGTGTGGCGCCCATTCTGGGACAGTCCGATCCCAATGTATCACTGCCCGTTCCGCACGGTGTCGCGACCGTTCTCAGACCTCGTCGTTGGCGGAGACGTCCATTCAACTGTTGACATTTCCACGGAGAAATGCGCCTCGGAGGCGACCATTTCCGAACGACATGAGTGCCAGTGTGGTCCCGGCCGAGAGCCACGACTGGCGATTTAGCGAGCTGCATTGACCGGCACCAAGCGGCCACTATCTACCAGGCAAGTGAGCACTATACATCAAACTGAAGACTAGCTGATGTCCACGTATGTTGCTACGTGGCCTAGCTTTGCCTTGTACGCTCTTGCTTTCACACATTTTAACCCTGCCATGCCGTGACCACATCCGGCTGACACAACCGCCAGCAATGCCGTTTATCTACACGCTGTACGTGCACATAGCTACTGCTGGGCAAGTCGTGGGGTGGCTGTGCGGTCTGGGGGGGGGTGGACAGTGTGGTGTCGACCAATGCGAAAAGCCGTCCATCTCATCATCGGGAAACTGTGAGCGACCGACGCGCTTTACATGATCTGTGTGGTGCCAGCGACGTCGTACGTCGCGTGGCAGCCCGTTCACAGTGCATGCGGTCAACGCAAGCAAGCAGTCATTGGCTCGGAGTGGCCTGTCAGTTGGCCTCAGCTTGATGTGTCCCACGAGACCGAGTTTGGCGTCCCGTCTGGCGGTCACGTGACGCGGTATGCCTCAGGCGATGTCGGGTCGTGGGGCTCGACTTCACACACAATGTCGGGTCATGGACTTCGTTGTCACATCCAGCAATGCTCCAGGCGATGTCGGTCATGGGGTTTTAAGTCACCACCACCACGCTTTAGGCGATGTCGTGTCGTGGGGCCCGACGCCAGACCCACCATCGTGTGTGATTGTATCATGTCGGAACAATAGCCGATTGGGCTTTTAAATGACGTAATTTACTAACGGCAGGTGATTTTAGTGGTCTTGATCGCTATATAACAGGTTCTCATTGACCTGGTCCACGAATAATTGTCTGGATAAAGCATCCAGGGTTTTAAAAAAATGTCAGCGAAAACAAACTACGAGATATCACTTTTCTGTACAGCCAATGTAGAACTGGTAGAGACGATATTGTGCCTGGATCTGGTATACCACATAGTGCATGGGTGCACGAAACCTCAACGCGTTATCAAATGAAAATTACAATGTTGCCTCCCTGCCAGGTACTTGTAGCCCATGTACACATTTTTACCCACGGCCATGACGGAAAAGTGAACAGGAAATATATTATATGTTGGTAATTCATTTCAAATTTTAGTGAGGCAGGCTACTTAGGTATGGGTTGTAATTTATTGTGTACTGAATGCACTACATGTGAAATATTATGCCGATTCTGTATTATTTTGTTGATCTCTATATATATTACAGACTTTCTTCACCAACGGTGCAGTAGAACACTGGAACCAGCTGCCAGAAATCATTGTCAGCAGCAGCACATTGAACATCCTTAAAAACAGCATAGACAATCATAAGAATAGAGGGCTTGCTTTTCAGTATTACAGGGCGGGCTGATTGACAGATTTGGTGGGCAACT
This sequence comes from Imbricaverruca yamaguchii, assembly GCA_034440575.1. NCBI lineage: Eukaryota > Metazoa > Arthropoda > Thecostraca > Neoverrucidae > Imbricaverruca > Imbricaverruca yamaguchii. The sequence continues at coordinate 1,816,243 of JAOTOL010001613.1, forward strand.
GGTTGAGTGTACAGAGTGCAACCAAGAAGGACCCTTGTGGCTCATAGTTGCGCTAATCTTTTATGTCTTTATGTCTTTACATTCTAAGAAGCATCCATTTCTGATTTATCTTTATCGTATATGTCCTATGTTTCTTATATTGTAAAATGCAAATATTTACTCATTATCCATGTACCTATCTATTTATGTGCTTGAAAATAGGCAAAATTGGTAGCATAGTACAAGATACGGGCATTGTAAAGGTTTTTTCCACGCCTGAAACTAAAAATAGACAGGGAACTAATTTGTCCCCTTTAAATTATAGGTGTACCGCTTTTAGAGAAAACCATTATACTTAAAGGCTGAACAATATTACACTTTGGGTATCAGAACATTGCAATTGCATGGTGCGCTTATTAAATATATGATGCCACATTTCGCAGATGATTAAATATTGAATGATTCAATGCTTGGCATCTATATACCTAGCCTTAATTGTGCTGTTTCCTGTATTGACGACTGTAAGTAACGAATATCAACCAGTGTAGATTATGAATTGTTTTCCAACCATCATGCTGTTGCTGTCAATGCTTGTCAATTGAAAAATGAAGGCTTGACAAGTCTTCATAAAATAAGCTATTTTCAATCCAAGTTCTGGGAGTGAAAGAGGGCCCCAAAATGATGCACACTTCCCATATGGCATTAATGAAGCACAAAAAGCAATGGCACTACCATATGTTGAACAACTAAATGTGCTTAAACAAATGGTCTTCTGACCGGTCTTTGGTTCCTTTGACCGGGTCTTAACCGGGCTTGGTCCCATCAGACCGGATGGTCCCAGCCTTCAGTTCCGAAATTCTTGGTATTTTCCACCTCCAATTATGACCTTTCTGATTGATATGTCGCCACAAATTATCAAATTATTATGAGCAGTTGGATGCAGACTCTAACCATTCCATTTGCCAGCCAGTCTGAGCAGTCATTTCAATTATCTTGAATGGCGGTAATTTTAATACCAGGAAACTGGAGAAATTGGAGTGATTAATGTGCCGCAAAACGTCAGTAGAGTTCTGGGCTATCGTTCAACAGCACGGGGTTAATAAAAGGCTCAGACGCCAGACTTCCAGACATCTATCTATGGAGCTGACGGAGCTAATGAGTGCAGCAGCTTAGCGAGAGTCTTGGGTTGCCGAAATGATTAGGGGAGGCATGAAGGGTAGCATGAGCGCGACCTAGGCTGCAGACGAGTGACACAGGAGTACATGGCGGAACGGTCAGGACAAGGTGACAGTCAAATTCCGGAAATTACAAGTGTACTCAGGATTACAAGCGGACTCAGCATTGCAAGTGGATTCAGCATTGCAGGTGGACTCATCATTACAAGTGGACTCAGCATAGCAAGCGTATTCGGCATTGCAAGTGGACTTAGCATTAAAAGCTCACTCAGTATTACAAGCGTACACAGCATAGCAAGTTGACCCAGTATCACATGTTGACCCAGTATCACATGTTGACTTAGCATTGCAAGTGGACTCAGCATTGCAAGTGGACTCAACATTACACGCATGCCATGCAAGACCATTACCAGAACAGCGAAATCAGTGGCCGTGCTAAGAGCGTAGCTTTTGCACACCCCTCCCCACGCAAGCAGACTGCCCTCAACGCATCCACTCACGTGACACTGTATACATACAGTATACAGCCTGACTTGGCTACAGGCTAGACCGGGCACAAGGATCTCAAATCACTTATGATCCCCATTTTGTAAGAAATGGTCAGCACCACGGGCGTTGGTTTATGAAAATTATTGGAATGGGGCACAACACATGAAGCTAGTGGGCGGGCACAGATGGATTGGTGAGATACACTCCATACGTTCCCATGTAAATAGTCAAAATTATAGAGGGCAAAACCAACATTGAGGGGGAACTTGCCTATTCAAAAGTGTATAAAACATTACCCCTGGTCATCACAGTTTACTAGCTGACAACATTTAAAAACACAAACGCTGAATTCTGAACACAAATCTAGAAACGTGTTGCGATGGTGAACGTCTTTCGGATACCAGCATAACCAAGTTGGCTACTACCGATACTCGTTACAGACGTTTCAGACAACATTCCAAGCTATTGTGGAGAACATTCCGATCCATTACGCACAGCGTCCTGACTCATCACAAACATGGACCACGTCCCAACTCTGAATCATGGACACCCGACTTCACCAGTCACCAAAGGCAGGCTGCTGGCGTCCTCTAAAAGACGCAAACGTGCCAGAACATCTGCCGACACAACTGCTACAGTGCTATACGAGTTAGCTGCATGCAGGGTACCCGCCGTGCGGAATTTGCACCCGCCGAGAGCCACCCGCTTCACATTTTTGTTCGGGACTCAACAGCTGGTTGCCGTGGACTGCACAGAGGACCTGGGAGGGGAGGAGTGGGGGGAGGGCTTACGGGAGGATGCAGACTGCACATGGACATACGCACTGCGCCCACAGCCATCGCATGCACGGCACATAACCCGACCCATGTCACGTGCCACCGTCAAGCAACACACACACACACGGAAAGCGCTGCCGTAGCCGGCCAGCGGCGGCGGCGCGGCACGGCACATCACCTGCGGTGCGGTTGATGTAGAACAGCTGGAACGCGGCCAGCGGGCCGAACGACGACGAGCACCTCGAGTCGCGGTACTCGAGCCAGATGCGCCAGCGCGGCAGCGGGCTGTCGTCGCCCATGGCCTCCAGCTCGCTGACGGCCAGCAGCATGGGCGGCAGGATGCGGCGCAGCGCGTAGGCGTGGCTGGCGTTGGCGGGCGCGATGACGGCGATGTTCAGCTGGCGACAGCGCGCCAGCTGACTGGCGGTGGCCAGCAGCAGCAGCAGGGCGCGCAGCGTCATCGCCGCTGGCGCCAGTTCGGCTGAGGCCGCGTGCGCCCGAGCGCCGGCCGGGTCACGCGCGCGAGTCACGCTCCGGTCACGCTCCGGTCACGCCCCGGTCACGCGCGCCAGTCACGCACCGGTCACGCGCGCCAGTCACGCACCGGTCACGCGCCAGTCACCGCAGTCGACGGCCGCAGCGGAGGCAACGCGCGTGTTCAGGTGGACGCACCAGGTCATGCTGCCGCACCCACGGCCGTCCGCCGATGCTGAGCTCTTCGTGTCAGACGATGGCCGTGTCTCGGCACGCTGCAGCCAGCTACACCGTCATCAGCGCTCACTGTCGGCCATCGGCACCCAGACCCCGGTCACACCCATCTGGCAAGTCTCTGACCTCTCGCGACTGCCAACGGCAGCCTTGATGGCGCTCTATGGCCTTCGGCACTCAGCACATCAACTGTAATGCACCATTATATAACGTCAATAATTCGACGAGTCGTGGCAGCAATGGTATGGTTTCGCCATTGCTTGGTGTCCACAATGCGTCATTTCTCGTGCATGTACGATGACAACTGTATGGGTATATACGTAATCATGGACCCGAATATAAGCAATAATAGGTGCATATCAATGGATATATAAGTAGTAATAGGCGAATATAAGTGAAGACATGTAACGTGTTCCTTTAAAGGCGGCGCAAATCACCCTTATGGTCCGGCACGCCTAAGCAATCACTCCCCCTCCCCCAATATAAGTAAAAATACATCACCATATACGTAACAATATGGGGTATATTAATAATAATTGGTGTATATAAATAGCATTATGGGTATATAAAGAACAATACGAATATTCAGATAACTATGGGGGTATATAGGTAACATTAGGTGCACATAAGTAACAATATGGGCACATAAGTAACCGGATTTCGGCTTTGCATTATCTGGTTATGGAGTTGCAGGGGGTCGATTAATGGCCAGGAATAGGGAGGAGTCGGAGCCTAGGCTGTATTCGGCGCCGGGTTGGATCCGCACTGGGTGTGAGCTGTAAATCCCACGAGATCGGATCGCCCCGACTAGGACACTCCAAATATTCAAATCCCGCAGCCCACGGCCGAATCTGATTCGAATCCCAAAGCCAGCGGGCTTGGCGAGTACATCCCGCGACCAATCAGCGTGAGAGGCTGGTGACGTTATATGGCCCGTAAAAGACCAAAGGTCACCCTGTCTGCAACGCACGAACGCTGCGACTGCGCCACCCCTGCGGAGCAAGCCTCGCAGAAATACATGCCTGGAAGAAAAAAAACACATGGAGAATAACCACACTGGTTCGTTCTAAGGCTGCGAACACGTTGCATTGCGTTCTAATGCAGTGCATACAGAGAATACCACAGCAACACGTTGCTTTAGTCTTGCGAACCTGAGTTACCAAGTTACCTAAGCGCGCATATTTTTTCAACTTTTTGTCCTGAACCCCTGTATTACATTTCATAAATGCCCATAGAAGCTTCCGGGTGTCAATGCACCTGTTCGCCTCGGTTTTTTTTCATAAAACGACACTTCAGAAGCTTGAGTGCGCGCCCCACGTGATGGGTGGCGAGCCGGCCGCGGCCACGAAGCAGAACGCCACGGCGAGCCGCCGGAAGTGCCGGCGGCCACGGCCCCCACGTCGGCCCCACCACGCCGCGCGCGCCGCCGGCGGACTCGAGACGTCAGCTCGCCGCTGGGATGCGGCGACCGGCGGCCGGCCCCGTGACGGACCCGCCGGCCGCCGTACGCACGGACCGCGGCAGATCGATCTGGCCGACGGACGAGTAGGTACGAGCAGCCGGGATTGGCCGCTCGTTTACTGACATCGATCTGGCCGGGCGCCGCCGCTGCAGTGACACGGAGCGGCGCGTCGGCGAACAGGTGCTCGACGGCGAGGAGTGGCCAGGTGGAGACGCTCCGTCGCGGCGCGGACGCACGCTCGCCCCGTACGCGGCGCAACTGCCTGCCGCCGCCCGGCCCGACCAAGGCCGGGGTCACCGATACAGGTGTGCCGATAGGCGGTGCAATCGATTCCCGTCACCAGCCTGTCGACGGTACACGGGCACCGCTACTGGCCTGCCGACGGTACACGTGGTACCCGCCACCGGCCTGTCGACGGTACACGGTGGGGGTACACGTGGTACCGCCACCGGCCTGCCGACGATACACGTGGTACCCGCCACCGGCCTGCTGACGGTACACGTGGTACCCGCCACCGGCCTGCCGACGGTACACGTGGTACCCGCCACCGGCCTGCCGACGGTACACGTGGTACCCGCCACCGGCCTGCCGACGATACACGTGGTACCCGCCACCGGCCTGCCGACGGAACACGGGCACCGCTACTCGCCTGCCGACGATACACGTGGTACCGCCACCGGCCTGCCGACGGTACACGTGGTACCCGCCACCGGCCTGCCGACGGTACACGGGTACCCGCCACCGGCCGCCGACGATCACGTGGTACCCGCCACCGGCCTGCCGACGGTACACGTGGTACCCGCCACCGGCCTGCCGACGGTACACGTGGTACCCGCCACCGGCCTGCCGACGGTACACGTGGTACCCGCCACCGGCCTGCCGACGATACACGTGGTACCGCCACCGGCCTGCCGACGGAACACGGGCACCGCTACTGGCCTGCCGACGATACACGTGGTACCGCCACCGGCCTGCCGACGGTACACGTGGTACCCGCCACCGGCCTGCCGACGGTACACGTGGTACCCGCCACCGGCCTGCCGACGGTACACGGGCACCGCTACTGGCCTGCCGACGGTACACGGTGGGGGGGGGGGGGCACCCGCCACCGGCCTGCCGACGATACACGTGGTACCCGCCACCGGCCTGCTGACGGTACACGTGGTACCCGCCACCGGCCTGCCGACGGTACACGTGGTACCCGCCACCGGCCTGCCGACGGTACACGGGTACCGCTACTGGCCTGCCGACGGTACACGGTGGGGGGGGGGGCACCCGCCACCGGTCTGCCGACGGCACACGGGTACCGCAGTACGGCGCGGACGACCCAGCCCGTCTAGCCAACCGAGTAATGTACGTCCATTATCGCGAGTCGAAGCTTAACTTGCATTGGGTGAATTGCGTGGGCGCGCCGGAATTAAGCACTTCATTTATCATTAGTTCGTGTGTGCACCGGGGAAGCGGGTGCGTTAACCTATACATGCTAGGCGTATCAGGTCATTGCTTGCACTGGGCGTTCAACGTATCCTGGAAGCGTACCATACCCGGCTATATCATACCGACTTAACTTATGAGGACAACTGCGTCGAGTTTGGAATGCTTACGCCCGATCTGCAGTATTCGGCAGTATTCGATCTGCAGTATATATGCAGTATTCGGCGAACATTCCTATGGCGATGATGCCTTAGGCATAGTGTCGCGTGATACAGTAGGTCACTGTCGTCAATAATTGCTGTCTTCCGTTGGTGTCAATTGCTGGGCCTAGACAACCAAATAAGAGACGGTAGGTAGGTAAAGTTCCAGCAGAATTTGCCAACAAATTTACCCAACTGATTACAACATCGCCATCACGGACGTAGCAATATTCTCTCGTCAGTCGGCGACCTCCAAACTACCATTTTCCACTCCGCAGTCACTAGACTAAACAACGCCCAACTTCTCCGTCGGTCTACTTTTCTCTCTTCTCCCTTCTCAGTCACTGTACTGACCTACTCCTGACTTCCCAGCTGCTGTATTGTCCAACGCTTACTTCCTCAGTCACTGCATTAACCATCTCACTTCCGAGTCAATGTACTGATTCACTTCTGAATCCCCAGTCACTGCAACAACCAACGTTAGACACTCAAGCCACCACACTGACAAACTTCTAAATCCCCAGTCACTAAGCTGGCTAATTACTTCCAGCCACTCCACTAACTCTCAAGCCTAACGTACTCTCACTCGCCACCCTGACTCTAATCAGAGGTGGGGATTCACAGCTATTGTTCAAAAGACCAGCAACGCTGATAAATGCCGCACGAATGTAACACCGCTGATGAATACCCTGATGAATACAGTATTTCCTGGCGCTGCTCGTCTAGAGAATCCCAAGCAAATAACTATGCAATGATCCTGTAAAGGAAGCATATGTAATTATTATAATGGCTCTGTCTTGCATTGGAAGAGCTAGAGGTTCTCCACAAAGAATATAAGCTCCACCAACGTTTCCAACTACTCTGCTATCCATTTCTGACTCACAGTCTTAACTGACTGATTTGATCTTAACTGACATTCAACTTTTCAGTCTTCCTGATGACAGCCCTCTTCCTCCCCCAACTATCCAGCCACTATACTGACCGGTTCCCGGCTGCGCGACACTATTAACAAACTTCCGACTCCAGTGGACCCCACTGGCCGATTCCTGATCCATCAATTACTCCAATGCTCGAATTCTGGACAGCTCTAATGATGAGGAATGAAATTAAAACCAACTCTAATTGGCGTACCCATGTGATCATGGGTGCCACAACATAGATACAAAATTGTTTGTCTGTCTGGAAAACAAACTGCTCTGTAAGCATGGTTTGTTCTGATGGAAGTTGACCTCTATCGATGGAGGGTTCATTCGTTCCGACAGAGCATAGAGTGTCTACGATCCGTTATTATTTCACCATTTGATGCGGCATGAATCCGTGAAACGATGAAATCAGTGCCAACAAAAATCAGAATGGCAAGGACGAACACTGAGGGTCTTTTCACCGCCATATTGGGCACGGCACGATACAATCGTAATGATCCTACCCGAGTGCGCAAATATGTCAGTGGAATATGTTATGCTGCAAAGCTGAATTTACAACAGCATGTGCAGCTTATTAATGGCGCCTTATACCATAAGGCACCATTGAGGACGCTGTGCAACCCAGAGTGGAATACCGGCTCCCGGGTGGCGATATAAATGAGTCGTAAATAACAGTCGCCAAAATATGTATGAACATAATCGAACTGGGTCTTCGTAGCTTGTGCAGGCCTGTATACATTGCGACTAATTTCGGCAGCAGTGTAAGTCGTAAACAAGTACAACCGATTTTGGCAATTCGGCAGCGTCAATTAGCACGACAATGACTGGCATATGGTACCATACACTAGTAACTGGGGTGGGGAGGGGCTTATAAGTTCCCTCGTAACTCCGGAGCTAATGGAATGATCGCAATGAAACCAAATGCAACCGATAGCCCAACAAACGTCATCTGGTCATGCTTATTCAGCGTTGGCCTCCAGCTCATCGAAGTCGTCACAGGGCAGGTCGAGTAGAAAGAGTTTGAATATTTTCGGAATATTGCTCAACTATACAGATATGTCTGAAAGCAGCCTTTGCATCCTCGCAAAAGAGGGATAATGACTTTCCTTTGCACATGTCACACGAGTATGATCAAATGAGGTCATGTGAGGTCAACACACGCGTGCTTAGACCTACTGTCTGTGATATGCTTCTCAGTCAACTTGCGCGCTAAATAAGAAATTCGAGTTATGGAATACACACAACCAAAAAGAACCCGAGCACTCGTCCCAGCTATATTATGCTGCATGCTACATAGTATGCCATATGCGAGGTACTAACCAAACGTTCAGGGAATTGACTATGCAATAAAAGTACTTTCGCTGACTCCCGGTTTCCACAGTCCCCTTCAAAGTAGTTCCCTTCGTCATGGATACCGCGACCACAGCGGAGTTTCCGAGATTGCACGCATCTCTGGATGTCCTCAAGTGTGACTAAAGTGTACTCAATTGTTCACCACCTCCTGCGATTCCGCCTGGATCTCTTCAATTGTGTCAAAGCGATCACCTTGGGGAACAGCCAAAGGTCGCAGAGGCGAAGTCAAGCGAATGGGGCGATGGAGAACGACTGTCATGTTTTGGAAGCCAGAAACTGGTGGGCAATGCGTACGCGGGCTTGTTGTGATGGAATAGTCTGGTACGGCCAACATACGATCTCACAAAGACCATGAATAGCTTGCCTGCGATACGCTTGACCCTGCATACTTTTGCGATGTTTTCCAGGGCTGGGCTTGTCGACGGGCTTCTAGAACGCTCATCTTTGTTCGCAGACGTACGTATATCTTAGAAGCGCTTGCACCTAAAATGTTTCGTTTTGGCTGCCACTATCGCCAAACGCTTCAGTGTGCCTTTGATGGGCTTCTGCAACGATTGTTCAGAAACGGAAATAAAATTTGATGCATAATATATGGTCCTTTAAATCCGTCATTTAATTTGGAAAAAAGATCCGTGACCCACCAAACCCCCTGAAAAACGCACGTAGCCCCAGGACATGCGTTTTTCCCGGGACCACGGGATATCTCAGCTTGCCTGCTGTTTGCACACTGGCTCACAAGGGTTAACGCTCGCCGGAGCTAACTGCAGAAGTTTGAACTGTATCTGGTTCGTGCGTACTATTCAAATCCGTCGAACTTGTGTGTCTCAACTCGTATGCAACGCTAAATTACAATGGATTGAGTTTGGTTTTTGCAGCAGCGCAATGGCCGAGGAGCACTGCAGTGCATTTCGAGTGCAGGAATCGAATTAAGCGTACATTTGAACAAATGCAAGTGAACACGATACAATTTCCGTACGCCATGAACATTCTTAAAACGACTCGAGTCACCCAATGACCTCAGCGATGATGCTTACTCAAATTCGAAGTCATTAATGTGTCTAGGGTCAACGCATGAGTATTTTATTATCGTAAGTGGACCTAAACGCATATGAATTACCAGAACAAACCATTCATGAAAATCATATATATGTTCATATCAATGTTTGTGACTACGGCGTATATATGATCACGGTTAGTTGAGGCGCATTTAAAAAAAAAAGTTTCTTTAATGAAAACCGATTTCAATCCCGTCATGGGATCGTCTTCAGTTCAATGTATGAGTATAATTAAATCCCAGATTGAACTGAAGACGATCTCCAGACGGGATTGAAACCGGTTGATCTAAAGAGTTCAACCCAGACCGTCCGTAACAGCCACTGCACGTGGAGGGCATGTATTATTAAATAAATAAATAAATGAGTGGATCGTCATGTTTGCTGCATTGCGCTGTCGACGTCTTCAGGGGTTGTGCTGTAATTACGCTAAATTATTGGATGCCAGCAGCCATTTCCGACAGCCATTTCATTTGCCAGCGCATGCACAAAATGCTCTATATATGGCTATAATCCCTTTTTAACTCAATACTGTAGCACAATAGCAATATGGAAAAGTCGTCTCTAACTGCACCATCATTGGCACTACGGTGACAGTTCGAAAAGATAGTACACGCTATGTAAAACTGGGCATGCTGGATGTTTATAAGTACCAGTAGAATAATGGTTAGGTTGATGGAAATGAAACATTTTTTTGCATATTTTTTTCAGCAACAGGGTCGCTGTTCGAATGTTAAATCATAGCGTTGATGGTATGGGATATCGGGGGGCCGAAGACTTCTGGCCAAGGGGGCTCCTATCCAAGGAGCCCCCAGGTGATGGTGAATGAGGGTGGGGTGGGGCTCAATCCACTGCTCGAAACAAACTTAGCATTAAACATAGAATCAGAGGCGTTCACTTCTGAAGATAATTGGTATGCTGAAATAGGGAGAAAATGTGAGGGCCGATATCAGTTCGGGGGGGGGGGGGTCTCGCTAAAAATGTCCCATCTTCAAAATCCAAATCAGTCAGGCCCAAGCCAGCACTGTAGAAGGTGCAGTGGTCCGCAAAATGCACTAAGTCGACAGCGATGTCCAGTGGCGCAGCCAGACTTCCGTTTGGGAGGGAAGGCACATGAGAATCGGGCGAGCCTCTGGTTATGACAGCGGCCTGGCTCCGTCCGGGGTAGTTCCATCCAGCAGATTGGGGAATAGAAATGCACCGCAAATTTGCAACACATCATACTTGTCGGATTTCGATAGCATAGGACCTGAGGTAACGATTAAAGCCATATATTGAACAAAAAATGCTTCCACGATTTCTCCAAATTTCCATGATTTCAGTGTAAATATGGTGGTCCGTCTTGCTTCATATCAGGCTACTTTCGAGGGGGGAGGGCAATGATTTGGATCATAATTTCGTAAATTTCCATGGGCGGTACTATCCTAGCCGGAAATTCTTTCCTAGCGACCACTGATTTTCGACGCATCCTCATAATCAGTATTCAATTGAACAATGACAAACATGCTGGGAATATCGTCTATTTTTCGCACTCCACTTCCTAGCATTCTTCCACCATACCTTCCATTGAACAACTGTTCATCGCCTTTAGAGGGCCCTCTTGTCTCCTGTGTGGAAACCTCCTTTGTTTGTTCGACCAAACCCTTACGCAGCTGAGCTCCATCAAAGTTTCGGGGGATGGGGGAGGCGTGACTCCTGGTCCCTCTGACTGCGCTATAGTTCGTACCTATGACATGCACAAAATATAAGGAGACATTAATTGGGAACCCCCTGCCCGACAAGATATATTAATCGGTGCTGCATAGACACTACCGGATCCAGCATGTCCCCTGGCCCGACAAGAGGTATTCGTCAGTGGTGCACCGACACTGCCAGATCCAGCAGGTTCCAAACCCTGACTCCGGGGGGGTTTATCAGGGAGCCCCCAACATTTAAAACAGTTCCAAACCCTGACTCCATGAGAGGCATTCATCAGTGATGCACCGACACTGCCAGATCCAGCAGGTTCCAAACCCTGACTCCATGAGAGGCATTCATCAGTGATGCACCGACACTGCCAGATCCAGCAGGTTCCAAACCCTGACTCCATGAGAGGCATTCATCAGTGATGCACCGACACTGCCAGATCCAGCAGGTTCCAAACTGAACCTGACTCAATGAGAGGCATTCATCAGTATGCACCGACACTGCAGATCAGCAGGTTCCAAACCCTGACTCCATGAGAGGCATTCATCAGTGATGCACCGACACTGCCAGATCCAGCAGGTTCCAAACCCTGAAACCCTGACTCCATGAGAGGCATTCATCAGTGATGCACCGACACTGTCAGATCCAGCAGGTTCCAAACCCTGACTCCATGAGAGGCATTCATCAGTGATGCACCGACACTGCCAGATCCAGCAGGCTAGTTAGTGTGGCGAACAATTGAGAAACGCTAATTTCAGGTGGATACCAATATCAAATCCAACGAAAGCAAAAAGGTCCAACGTATTTCCATGCATCCACCAGAGGCCAATGAGTCCTGTGATTTGTCGCTCACAAAAACAAAAAACAAAAAACAGGGGCAAGCATTGTCGCATAAACGAATGCTGTGATCAGCGAAATTGTGACCTAATGTTGGGTGAAAGGTGGTCGGATTGCGGACATTGTATAGCAGCCCCATGGACGTGTACGACAAAAAAAAACACCCAAAGCCCTCTCGCTCCCCCCCCCCCCTCGCAATCCAATAGCCGTGGCATTGCTTTGTCACAGGGCACCGCAATCCACAGCAAGATAAATTACATTTGTCGAGAAAATTACATTTATCGCCTATTACACCAAGTTGCCACCAACGCCAGATACTACGTGACCGAAAAAATAGATGTGCATCCTGGATCAACTCACGGTTACACCGCTGCATCAACATATATGGTTATTGACCAAGCCTCCCCGATACAGTAGGCTTTAAGGGTCTGTCCGTCTAAATTTCGCTTGTCTTTAAAAAAGAGCCAAGCCAAACCCACATTTTGCTCGAGAGGTCCACTTGAACAGATGGTGGGAAGGCATGGGACGAACCACTATCTGGAGCCAGCCTTTAGCTAAGACATGGACCTTTCACCAGCGATTGGAGTGCCGGCTGCGACAGATCCAGATGCTGGTAAGTTTTGTACATCCAGGTCTGTGTCTGTCTTTTAAACATCTATATGGAATATACAGGAATGTATGAACTAGCTCAAACTTTGGGAAGAGTGCAGCCATTTTAAGTTTTCGTCTACAATATCACGGGGTTGGCACTACCAATCCAATATATCATCTCAATAGTACTATCAATTGTTGATGTTGCTTCTCCGTTTCTGATCTGATCGCTTGTGTCATGGAACAGGCGGAAGACCGCGGCACTACAGCGGGGAGAGGTGGATGGGGGGGGGTGTAGCCGCAGTGCCTCCGTCACCAAGTGCGACCATAGCTGGGAAGGAGATTGATTGACTACAAAGTTTCCAGGGACCGCTTAAGTTTCGCGGTCTTAAAACAACGTGTCTTAAAACAACGGTCCGCTCTATCCATTACAATATAATTATCGAATGTTTCAAGTATTAAAATATATATTTTCGGACGGGCAAACATTTTATGGTCATGATCAATCTTCCCCTTTTCTTCTCATTCCATGTATTTTGCTTTAAATCTTCCAAAAATTAACTCCCCAGAGCCACAAACATGATGTCAGTAGTGCATTTTTAATTGATCCTAGCTGGGGTGTAGTGCCAGGGCGCTATACCCTTGTAGGAGCAAGTATCGCCAGTATAATCGGTGTCAGTTCAGGCCCTCACGAATTGCAGACAGCTGGATCTGTCGCAGCCGGCACGCCAATAAAGTCATGGTGGAGACAGGTCGGGTACTCAGCCAGCAGCCAGGTCGATATCAGGCTCATCCCACGCCGTCTCACTCGACCATCTGGATGGACCTCTTGAGTAAGAGGCTGGTTTGACGTAGCTCTTTTTAAAGGCCAACGGATTTAATCCCGAATGAGCGATTCCGTCGGAGTCCGTGTAGGGTGCACTGGGGAGTCCTAACAGTGTTTAAGGGGAGAGAGCAATGACCTCATAATTCCGTAGACCAGCTTTTAGTCCTGCCGCAAAATGTAGAAGACAATGGCTTGCGTCATTATTTGATGCATTCAACTCTTCAAGCGCATGGACGGCAATATGCATGGCTAGTTTATACGCGCAGCGCCAGCCTACACACTTTATGCTTCTCGTATCGCCTCCTCGAAACCTCCCTTATGCCAGGCTATACTTCATAGCCTGATAAATCCACAGCATAAATCACATAAATCATATGACAGCATAAATCCAGGCTACATATATGATATTCTCATTAGGGTACAGTCGTCAAACAAGACAACCGTCGCTCGACCAACGTGTTCCCGCTCACACATTCCGTCAAGCTCACCGGTCGTACGGCTTGGCTGTCTGCCAAATACGTCATACGGAGTTCCTTTCTGCTGCTAAATTGGGGCGTCTCCACATCTTGGAGGCGGAACATGCTACCTGATGCATGGCCCTGTCACTGCCTCTGCCCACATTCAGAAAAACGTCACATTGTTGGCGTCACGGGTCACGATCCTTTCTGATCGGAGATCTTCCGCTCGGAGGCCTTGAAAGGCCATTTGAGGTCACGTTGAATTAATGGTCTCGAATGACTTTTGGAAGGTTAATCACGCATGTACAGAAGTTAGTGAGTTATTACTCCACCACACTCAACATCGTCCATTAGGATAAATTAGTTTGTGATCAATAGTTAGAGAATTTGGCGAAAACATGTCTCGCATGCCCTTAACACGTCATAGTCGGGAGATCCATCTTAATTTGCCGCCCCATAATGTGCGCAAGATATCGCATCACTGAGCTATAGCAGGCTGCGTATTGCTGCCTCGCGTTGTTGTTTTCAGTGGTTGCAAAAGAGTCTTACTGGGAGGATTTCACTGGTGTCAGCATTACGGGGAGGACTTCACTAGTATCTGCCTTACGGAGAGGACTTCACTGGTGTATACCTGGCGGAGAGGACTTCACTGGTGTAGGCCTGGCGGGGAGGAATTCACTAGTGTTTGCCTTACTGGGAGGACTTCACTGGTGTAGACCTGGCGGAGAGGACTTCACTGGTGTAGGTCTGGCGGAGAGGACTTCACTGGTGTAGGTCTGGTGGGGAGGACTTCACTGGTGTAGGTCTGGTGGGGAGGACTTCACTGGTGTAGGTCTGGCGGAGAGGACTTCACTGGTGTAGGCCTGGCGGGGAGGAATTCACTAGTGTTTGCCTTACTGGGAGGACTTCACTGATGTAGGTCTGGCGGAGAGGACTTCACTGGTGTAGGTCTGGTGGGGAGGACTTCACTGGTGTAGACCTGGCGGAGAGGACTTCAATGGTGTAGGTCTGGCGGAGAGGACTTCACTGGTGTAGGTCTGGCGGAGAGGACTTCACTGGTGTAGGCCTGGCGGGGAGGAATTCACTAGTGTTTGCCTTACTGGGAGGACTTCACTGATGTCTGTCTTACTGGGAGGACTTCACTGGTGTCGGCATTACTGGGAGAACTTCACTGGCGTAGACCTGGCGGGGAGGACTTCACTAGTGTTTGCCTTACGGGGAAGACTTCACTGGCCGGCCTTACTGGGAGGACTTCACTGATGTAGGTCTGGCGGGGAGGACTCCACTGGTGTAGGTCTGGCGGAGAGGACTTCACTGGTGTAGGCCTGGCGGGGAGGACTCCACTGGTGTTGGCCTGGCGGGGACTTCATAGGTGTCGGTCTAGGGAGGGGGGGGGGGGCGACTTCACGGGTGCCGACCTACTGCGGTTGCGACACGTGCACTGCCCCCTCCACCGCTGACCCTCTTTCACCAACACCTAACACATCATTGTCTCTCCTACTGTTGTCCCCTCTTTCACAAACACACACTACATTGTGCTCTCTCCCAGATCTTCCACTGTGTCGTCACCCTGTCCCATCATCATCCGCTAACAAGACGAGCATGAGACAGTACATGTGTGCACAAAGTTTGTACTGAATGTGGAACAATAGCAGTGCCTGCACGCGTTATTGCACATTAGAGAGCGGCTGACATGGAATATACTAGCCTTGACCAACAGCAACCAATACCCAACACTTCTTATTGGAATCGTGCTAACCAGGAGGTATATCAAATCGCATAGCGTGCGATTATTTACGAGCACCAACCTCGTTGCATGCGCACGAGAATATAAATAAATTATTGCAAATAATTTTCGTTGCCACAACCCGGGCACAATCTCCAACATCGAGACAGGGAAAGTTCATCTCGCCGCTACCCCTACTGCACCACGGTTAGCTCGATGTTGGCTCCACATCGTCCAACATCAAGACAGTGAACGTTCATCTCGCCGCTACCCCTACTGCACCACACGGTTAGCTACCCTAGGTTCCGTCTAGTTGTCTCGTCCTCGCAGCACCGCTTCGCCTTCCAGCTGAAAGGTTTTCTCCCAATTGAGACGCGACGGACGGGAAAAGCAGAATTCGACACCGTGAAGCGCCAAAGGAGAAACAGTTCCAGAGAAGGCATGAAGAGCATCGCTGCCCGATGGCATGACACGCCAGCGCCAATATTCAGACTCTTCTGCTGGGCGTCCACGCTGGCGAGCACTCCGGGAAGTCAGCGATACAAATGTCAGCTCCACCTGGACGTCGATGTCCGGCGGCACGACACAAGTGGTCTGGATCGTCGGTGAGCGTCGACAGGTCAGATGTCATCCTGTGTCTCGGCTTATCAGGTGGGACGATGGGCGTCTGAAGTGACGCTGGTGATGGACCCCGCACGTGACGCACAGCCATCCACGCGAAGACTTCATTGGCAAGCATTCCCCTCCCGTTCGCCAGCTTCTTTCCGTCGCGTAGAATGCACTAAATTGGCGCCGACCAAGCACAGCGCACATAGTAGATTCTTGCCGTCATCCCGACAGGAAACAGGAGGTGAAACCCTGGACATTGGCGGCGGGCTGCATTCTATCATCCAAATTCTTCGCGTAGTATACATTCGTCAATGTCTCGACGTTCATTCACAGGCATCAGCCTTTGTCATGTTGCAGCTCGGTGGTGCGTCAACCACATATTGGCGACCGGGCAGTGATTTGCTCCGAGTTATGGGCTTACACAGCTCCGGGGATTGTTGTCGGCGTCGACAATATCGCCGGCCGGCCGGGCCGCGCGTGACACCCGACCGCGTGCCGGCCGCCCACGCTCCAGCCACTCCCAGTCAGCGAGCGTCACAGCGCCGCACACGGCTGCCAAGAATCACGAGGTACTGCTGATGTGAAGAGAAACGCGCAATTATCCGGCCGACCCAGCAGCGACACTTGAGCCACGGTAATCAACCACACTGGCTCCACCTCCAGCCAGACATTCGTGAAAGTGCTCTGCAATGTGAACATGGCAGGCTTCAGAAATGTTGATGGCTAATGGCAGAAAATGTCAATTGCCAAGAGGTGCAAATTCAAAGGCGGAAGCATATATGACATGCAGATCACACAGTGAGTTTGTAACTTTAGAACTTTCGGATCAACTTGGTGCTTCTTCAAATAATAAATGCCTGGCCACCTGCCCTCCGACGCCGACAGTGAGGTGCTGAAATTTCTCAGACTGCATTGCAATAAAGAAGACGTGAGTAGTTTAATATTGGAGAATAAGTGGAAGTTAGATTGAGGTAACATGAGGAGACTCACACAATGCCTGTACGGACGATTCGAGATAACTGGGTAGTTTATAGTCAGTGGGATCCCAATGCTGCATATTTTGCCTTGAGGCAGCAATAGCTACTGAACCCAGTACGTTATAATTACTTATCAACTGCGGAGTAAGCATGTTCTAGATAACTTGCAATACTTCGGAAGAATGGATTACTTTGTTGGTACCAGTCGACAAACCCGTTTTGGCCTGATATAGGCTAATGTCTGGATCAAAATTGGAGCCATGAGAAGCATCATATAATTATATCATGCCTCGAGGTTGGCATTGTCTCCCAGCATTACGGTTTTCTACACTGCACTACAGTTGATCATTCGGGGACCCTTTGTGGAACTAAATGCACTACAAAGATAGAGACAGAGACAGAGACAGAGACAGAGACAGAGACAGAGGCAGAGACAAAGACAGAGACAGAGACAGAAACAGAGACACAGACAAGACAGACAGAGACAGAGACAGAGACAGAGACAGAGACAGAGACAGAGACAGAGACAGAGACAGAGACAGAGACAGAGACAGAGACAGAGACAGAGACAGAGACAGAGACAGAGACAGAGACAGAGACAGAGACAGAGACAGAGACAGAGACAGAGACAGAGACAGAGACAGAGACAGAGACAGAGACAGAGACAGAGACAGAGACAGAGACAGATACAGAGACAGAGACAGAGACAGAGACAGATACAGGGACAGACAGAGACATAAAAAACAGAAACAGAGGCAGAGACAGAGAGAGGGAGGGAGAGCGAGAGAGTGGACTTCTGAAGACGTAAGCGTGGCAGTAATGCACGCGGCAAAAATGAACTTATGCTCCTTAGAACACATGAAACATGCTGACCTTGACGACCTTCATCCTCCACGCTACCCTTCCAATATTGCCACACAACAGATAATAGCCGAAAATGAACAACAGGTGGCGATATCAACGCATAATTCCCCACAGCCGTGCAGCTCCGCATGGGCTTGGTTCTCGCTTTTACAAAGAAGTCAGTGCAACCGTCTCTATGGTCTGTAAGAAACAGGGCAACAGCGTTATGCGTGAGACGCCTCCACTTATCGCAGCTGATGGGGCATCCTCTGCCAGCCGCATTATGTACATTGCCGGGCCGCTGAGCTGCGACATAGTCGGTGGAAACATATGACGCCTGGTGTCAGCGAAATCGCAAATTATCGCCAAACAGTTTTTCCCAAACTGGCCAATGTTGAATGTTGTAAGGCTATGGATAACCCAACAAGCATGATTACATAGGTCGTTGACATTTTCATGGTCAATAATCGTAATTGATCCATCTCGACGCCAGATGACTTATCATCTAATATCATCGACTTATGTATTTTCGAGTACTCTGGGATTAACTTTTACGCCGAAATAGATTCTGACATTCGTTTTTACAGCAGATAAATAAAGTAATGTTTTGGGTAATAATTCGGAGGTGTTGAAAACGAGGTCGATGCTCCGTAAGTATAAATATATATTATTGTTCCACAGGAGGCAACTAAACGTGCAAATTATCGATTTACGATCGCTAAACTGACCTGAGAGCCCACCAGTGCCTCGACGTATCAAAATATGGCATCAATGGAGACGTTCCGCCGCGCGCGATACAGTGGCCTTTGTCTCATGTCGCAAACAGTCTCCATTTGAAAACACCATTGTGCCACAACAACCTTACGCTGGATGATCAATGGTAACGTCAATGGCGACCCCCCGTGACGCTCAACACAGTGGCATTTGTCTCATGCCGCAAACAGTCTCCATTTGGATATACTGTGGGTCACGATGACCCGTGTTACACTGGGGATGTGCATTGTCGCGCACGGCATTTCACCGTGCACGTACGGGTGATACGAGGCGCAATAATGTGCATGGATGTATGGAACGGTGCAAACACACGTGCGTTGTGTATATAAATATCATGGTGCCTTGAACTGTTGTAATTGGTCACTTTTGCATTACATGTTCATGTGATGTGGTTCCTATGGTACACCGGTGTGATGCGTATGCTACCTGGAGGATACATTTTCTGCTCTTTTTGTCCAGTGTAAATTACTTGTATATACCTTAGTCACCTTAGTAATAGCATACAAATACTAACTGGAGAAGTTTACTTCTGCTACTGGCAATCATTTGAGCACAGTAAGCTATGATTAATCATAAATGGTCTCTATTTGTGAGCAATGTACGTAAACATAGCGAGATGGTGGGTAAACTAGATGCCATCATTATTTGATCCTTATGCATACACTGGCATGGCTCGAAATACGTCGAATACGTCGCAGAGGAATATGCATGGCCGAAGGAACATTATTGGGCTGTGAGGGCCTGTTCAATTGTGTCGTGGGAGCCAGCAATGGTTATTGCGCCGCCTCTTTAACTTTCCTGTTCTTTTTCCCAGGGGAATGTGACGAACAAAATAGCCGAAAATAGTTGATTGATTCAAATAAAATAGAGCAACACCACACACATCTTCATTTCAGCGAAACTACTCTGCGGATGCACGTGCCGATGACCACACCGTACGTTCCTCCGTAGCCGGCAACATCAGCTCAATTCATGGGTACAACTCCACTTACGAAGTATGGCGTCCCCCCTTTCAATTAAACTTTTCTTTGGGTTGGGTCCCGTCGACCCGATACGGACATGCCCATCCGCTCGCCCCATTCTGGACCCCTCTGCGACCTTGGTAATACAGCAACAGGTGTTTGGGCATGCGAGAACACACTGCGACGTCCATGGAAGTGAGCGCTTAGCATGAATCATCAGTACGTCGGCTCGCGACCTGCCCAACGCTCACGCGCTGGCACGCCGGTGGTCGCCTGCACATTGACTGCGGCGTCGGCAGCCGCCGCCTCACCGATCGCTCTCACACCAGCACAGCTGGGCCGGGTATCGCCGGCGCCGACACACCGCCCGTCGCGCCACAGCGTCGCGTGCGCCGGCCGCCGCCCGTCGACCTCGACGCGCACCGATCCGGAACTGGCGGCTGCCGACGGCCGCGGGCCGGCCGCCGCACGGCGAGCCTTGCGCGCCGGCCGTTTCCATGACTACCGGCCGGTGCGATGCGCGGCCGGCAGGCCGATGAGCTAACTCCGGCGCTTGCCGGGCCTGGAGTCACGTGTCGCGCGTCCCCGACTGGTACGATCCGCGTCATGCAGGATAAGGGAGTAGGCTACAGACGTGAGTCTCGGGCCACAGACGAGCCATTCTTAGTCCCAGACAGCTTGTGCCTAAACACACGCACACTCACACGCATACGCACACGCACACGCATACGCACACGCACACGCATACGCACACGCATACGCACACGAATACGCACACACACACGCACACACATACGCATACCCGGCCAGACAAGGCGCACGCACGTTTTGGACTCGTGCAGTAATGCTGAAGCCGGTGATGCAGTCAGTCGCAAAAAATGGAGAGATGATCACCGGCAAAGCTGTTTCGGCATATTGCGAAATCCATGTTGCCAAAATGAACAATTGGCGTTCCCAACGACCTAAAAGGACACTTCAAGAGTGTTCGTTCCAGCTACAATACCGGCATAACTAGCAGCCATGGCTATTGGTCTACCATTCTGCATCCATAGTCGCAAAGATAGCGAATGCAGTGAATGAAATGATCCTATCCACGGTTAACGTCGCATACGTGAATTGCAGGCGCCCCAGTCCCGTATCCAAGGTCGAAACATAATCATATAAATTTGGTTACGAAAGAAGGGACACTCTTAGACGAGGATTTGTCCTATAAGAAACAAACAATGAAAACCTGAGCACAGCAGCACCGTACAAAAGGCGGCATCACAAGCCACGAATGGCGTTTTATATATAGTGCTGGCGGTGCTCAAGCACTAGAAGTGGCTGTTCAAGCAACACCAATAACTTTATCACCTCGCATGGCAATGAGTGCGCCTTAGTGAATCAGCGCGCAGCACTGCACAGAGGGTTACGCTACACGCAACGGTATACGGAGGGTTACACTGCATGCAGCGCTACATTGATGGTTATTGTGTGTGCTCATGAAAATCATAGGAGCACACACAACTTCCTACTGTAAAGGCGCAACTGTTTCTCCGATAACAGCAAAGACGGCACTTCACGCTGTGACGCCAAATCAGACAAGCAATGATCCAAGGTATGTGTGCACTTGCTCTTGCACTTGTAAAGTACTTGTACAGGTACAACTGCGTGAAATGCTTTCATAAACCTACACCACCGTCGTAAACTTAGCGCTGTCCTAAACGTCAACACAAACGCATATATACATACATACATGCATATGCTTATATGTATCCATATATATAGAGATATAGAGATGTGGAGATATACAAAGGTAGAAAGAAAGAAATAGCGAGACAGAATGGAAAATAAGACTTGAATAACAAGAGAGTAAACATGAATGGCAAAAGCGGGTAGGATATAAAATTGGCAAACAGACACGTGCAGTACAGCAGGCGACAGATGTGGTTGAAAGTGCAAAACAGAGCCGGCCGCTAAAGCAACGGATCTTGATTCACGTTTGGTTAGCTTTTCACCCGAAAAAAATTCAATCGACCCCCCCCCGCGGGGTGAACACGAGTCGTGTCGGGCTATATGAAGCACATGTACCATGGCAGGTCGCCCACGCTGGTATACACTCGCTTCCAAGTGGAATCCGCCAAGACCGACGCCAATGTAGAAGATTGCCAACAAGGTTTGCATTGTCAACTTCATCAACAAGGTTTGTATTGAGAAGTGAAGCAAGATTGGCCTTGTCATATAAAATGACGGCATAGTAAGTGAAAGCTAAAACGGTGCTAAGCATTAAGCGCGTCTTATCGTGGAAGTGCAGCGGTCGTTGCTTTCTTTCAATGCACTTTTGTCTGCTGTGAAACATCAACACCGATGATTACATTTTATCGTGCTTTCAATTGGGCAACGAAGCAAAAGGGAAACACGGTAGGAAATAGTTCAGGAACGTGTGCTGAATTTCAACGCAATTCGAGTCCATCGTGCAGTGCTGCGTGCAGTGTAACCCTCCATGTAGTGATGCGTGTAGTGTAACCCTCCATGTAGTGATGCGTTTAGTGTAACCCTCCGTGTAGTGCTGCATATAGCGTAACACTGTGTAGTGCTGCGCGTAGTGTAACCATCAGTGTAGCGCTTCGTGTAGTGCAGCCATCAGTGTAGTGCTGCGTGTAGTGTAACAATCCGTGTAGTGCTGCGTGTAGTGTAACACTCCGTGTAGTGCTGCGTGTAGTGTAACACTCCGTGTAGTGCTGCGTGTAGTGCAACCATCAGTGTAGCGCTGCGTGTAGTGTAACCATCAGTGTAGCGCTGCGTGTAGTGTAACCATCAGTGTAGTGCTGCGTGTAGTGTAACACTCCGTGTAGTGCTGCGTGTAGTGTAACACTCCGTGTAGTGCTGCGTGTAGTGTAACACTCCGTGTAGTGCTGCGTGTAGTGTAACCATCAGTGTAGCGCTGCGTGTAGTGTAACACTCCGTGTAGTGCTGCGTGTAGTGTAACACTCCGTGTAGTGCTGCGTGTAGTGTAACCATCAGTGTAGCGCTGCGTGTAGTGTAACCATCAGTGTAGCGCTGCGTGTAGTGTAACACTCCGTGTAGTGCTGCGTATAGTGTAACACTCCGTGTAGTGCTGCGTGTAGGTGTAATACTCCGTGTAGTGCTGCGTGTAGTGTAACACTCCGTGTAGTGCTGCGTGTAGTGTAACACTCCGTGTAGTGCTGCGTGTAGTGTAACACTCCGTGTAGTGCTGCGTGTAGTGTAACACTCCGTGTAGTGCTGCGTGTAGTGTAACACTCCGTGTAGTGCTGCGTGTAGTGTAACACTCCGTGTAGTGCTGCGTGTAGTGTAACACTCCGTGTAGTGCTGCGTGTAGTGTAGCACTCCGTGTAGTGCTGCGTGTAGTGTAACCACTCCGTGTAGTGCTGCGTGTAGTGTAACACTCCGTGTAGTGCTGCGTGTAGTGTAACCATCAGTGTAGCGCTGCGTGTAGTGTAACACTCCGTGTAGTGCTGCGTGTAGTGTAACACTCCGTGTAGTGCTGCGTGTAGTGTAACCATCAGTGTAGTGCTGCGTGTAGTGTAACACTCCGTGTAGTGCTGCGTGTAGTGTAACACTCCGTGTAGTGCTGCGTGTAGTGTAACACTCCGTGTAGTGCTGCGTGTAGTGTAACACTCCGTGTAGTGCTGCGTGTAGTGTAACACTCCGTGTAGTGCTGCGTGTAGTGTAACACTCCGTGTAGTGCTGCGTGTAGTGTAACACTCCGTGTAGTGCTGCGTGTAGTGTAACACCCCGTGTAGTGCTGCGTGTAGTGTAACACTCCGTGTAGTGCTGCGTGTAGTGTAACACTCCGTGTAGTGCTGCGTGTAGTGTAACACTCCGTGTAGTGCTGCGTGTAGTGTAACCATCAGTGTAGCGCTGCGTGTAGTGTAACCATCAGTGTAGTGCTGCGTGTAGTGTAACACTCCGTGTAGTGCTGCGTGTAGTGTAACACTCCGTGTAGTGTAACACTGTGTAGCGCTGCGTGTAGTGTAACCATCAGTGTAGTGTTGCGTGTAGTGTAACACTCCGTGTAGTGCTGCGTGTAGTGTAACACTCCGTGTAGTGCTGCGTGTAGTGTAACACTCCGTGTAGTGCTGCGTGTAGTGTAACCACTCCGTGTAGTGCTGCGTGTAGTGTAACACTCCGTGTAGTGCTGCGTGTAGTGTAACACTCCGTGTAGTGCTGCGTGTAGTGTAACACTCCGTGTAATGCTGCGTGTAGTGTAACACTCCGTGTAGTGCTGCGTGTAGTGTAACACTCCGTGTAGTGCTGCGTGTAGTGTAACACTCCGTGTAGTGCTGCGTGTAGTGTAACACTCCGTGTAGTGCTGCGTGTAGTGTAACACTCCGTGTAGTGCTGCGTGTAGTGTAACCATCAGTGTAGTGCTGCGTGTAGTGTAACACTCCGTGTAGTGCTGCGTGTAGTGTAACACTCCGTGTAGTGCTGCGTGTAGTGTAACACTCCGTGTAGTGCTGCGTGTAGTGTAACACTCCGTGTAGTGCTGCGTGTAGTGTAACACTCCGTGTAGTGCTGCGTGTAGTGTAACACTCCGTGTAGTGCTGCGTGTAGTGTAACACTCCGTGTAGTGCTGCGTGTAGTGTAACACTCCGTGTAGTGCTGCGTGTAGTGTAACACTCCGTGTAGTGCTGCGTGTAGTGTAACACTCCGTGTAGTGCTGCGTGTAGTGTAACCTCCGTGTAGTGCTGCGTGTAGTGTAACACTCCGTGTAGTGCTGCGTGTAGTGTAACACTCCGTGTAGTGCTGCGTGTAGTGTAACACTCCGTGTAGTGCTGCGTGTAGTGTAACACTCCGTGTAGTGCTGCGTGTAGTGTAACACTCCGTGTAGTGCTGCGTGTAGTGTAACACTCCGTGTAGTGCTGCGTGTAGTGTAACACTCCGTGTAGTGCTGCGTGTAGTGTAACACTCCGTGTAGTGCTGCGTGTAGTGTAACACTCCGTGTAGTGCTGCGTGTAGTGTAACACTCCGTGTAGTGCTGCGTGTAGTGTAACACTCCGTGTAGTGCTGCGTGTAGTGTAACACTCCGTGTAGTGCTGCGTGTAGTGTAACACTCCGTGTAGTGCTGCGTGTAGTGTAACCCGTGTAGTGCTACGTATAGTGTAACACTCCGTGTAGTGCTGCGTGTAGTGTAACACTCCGTGTAGTGTTGCGTGTAGTGTAACACTCCGTGTAGTGCTGCGTGTAGTGTAACACTCCGTGTAGTGCTGCGTGTAGTGTAACACTCCGTGTAGTGCTGCGTGTAGTGTAACACTCCGTGTAGTGCTGCGTGTAGCGTAACCCTTTGTGTAGTGCTGCACGCTGATTCACTAAGGCTCACAAATTATCTCCATTTATTGAATCCAAGTGCCGCACGTCGGGGGCACGAAACCGCCACGCAGGGGCTGTGATTCTTACGGCCACCACAGAAGCCACTCAGTCTCGAGCAGAAGGTCGTTCTCCACGTCGAGGCGCACTCGCGACGCTCTAACGACAGACGTAGTGCCGGGCGGTGACAGGACGCCGTCGGGCAGCAACGGGTGGCGTGGTGGTGGTGGTGGGGGGGATGGAGGGGGACGAACATCGCTGTGTGAAGTGGTAAGCACCGCTGTGTGAGGCGGTGACCACCGCTGCGTGGGGTGGTGACAATCGCAAATCAGCCGAACAGAGCTGATGTGATCACTAATGTGGTCACCTCGCCTGATTCGTCTTCCTCGGACTCTGCGATCCGACCGGGTGTATCGACGGAGGTGGTCGGGATCGGTATCGGAGCTGATAGTCCCATGGCAAATTAGACGACGCAGTGCGCTACCACCTCGCCGCTGCGTGCCGCCTATGAGGGCCCCCACCTCTACCCTCCCCCCTCTGGTGTCCGGTTTGTGGTGCACATCGCTGTCCGTAGGCTATCTGCTTCCTAAAAGGACTGCCCCAGTTAGTCGGAGTCGATAATGAAACGCTTGGTACCATGATGTAAGGCGCGCTCTTTAGAACGGAATGCCGATTTTGTGTCGACTCGGCGTCGTCACAGAGAAATTGCACAATCGCTAGGGGGCAACTGGAAGTAGGATCCTTATCGTGCTTTGAAAATTGGCTTCCTCGGTACTATTATTGTTCGCCGGTATCCTTAGTGTCAGCTAATCAGCCTGCGACGTTTTCCTCCAATGAGAACAACAGCAGCGGAATGTGAACATAGCAGCGTCCAGGAGCATCGGCCTATCATTGAGGAATATCATTGAAGACTATTTCCTGCTCCAGAAAGAGGCGAGGTATTCGGTTGTCCTGTGATATATTCACAGGTACAAGTGTTTCAATCAATATTTCCCTGCGTCAAGCATTGATCGATCTGAACCGCCTGCGAGATAATCTTCCTGTACATCCGCGCGGATAACGAAGCCCGGAGCTGACGAGGTCCCAGCTAGTTGTGATTGTCCTCATACTCGGCGGGCGTGCACACAGTCGTACTTAAGCTAGGTAAATGGAACGCAGTGGCATCACTAACGCGGAACCACACGATAAGATGAGTTTTTCGGATCGTGATTCCATCTCAGCTGAGTCGTCTACGACGAAACCTCTGGCAAATGTCATGCACCTCAGTCATGTATCAAGTTCATTTTCAATTTGGACATCAGTTGAATTACAGTTCCCGTGTTCTAAGGACATTACAGCAAATTATTATAAGAGTGAAGAAGCATTAAGCTGACTGTAGTGAGCATATATACTTCTGCAAGATGCAGTAAATAGTTCAATATTCAGCATTATTGTGCTTTACCTTGTCTATAAGACACGTTTTGCGCACATTTATATCCATATATTAATCACAGGGACTATGGTTGGTGAAGCTTCGTTAGGCTAGCTTTTTTTTGGTTCGACAATATTGAGGGGAAAAAAACATGTCAACAATAACTCATAAATATTTTGTTTCGCAAGCATCCTAGGGTACGCTAAGTTAGAACGCGCCCTGGAGGGGGGGGGGGGCGAAATCCTCCCACCCCCTCCGGTTTTTCGAAGGTAACTCAAGAGTTTACCCGCTGATATACGCCATTGTTTGTGTACCTACCAATAAATGACCGGCGCGTTGTTTGAAGTAAGAAAAATTAAAATCAACTGAAAATTGTTCGAGTTAGGGGTCGCTAATTTCAAAATATTTTCTCAGCGCCAGATCACAAATATCGGCGCTGATGGGCTTCCGGTATATTAGCAAAAAGGAAATGTTCTCGGAAAAACTAGCGACTTGTTTGATGTACATTGTCATGCTACATTGTTTCAAAGTCATGTCAAGTCACCGAGGTGAAGTCAGGTCAAGTTCATGACAGGTTGACACACGCCCTGGAGGGGGTATGGCGAAATCCGCCAACCCATCCGATTTTTCGTACATAACTCCATATTGTACCGGCCCATATACGCCACATTTTTGTGTACCTTCTTAGAAAGGACCGGCGCATTGTTTAAAGCAAGAAAATGAAAATCGGCCGAAACGTTTTCAAGTTAAAGGCCGTTGAAGTAAAAACAATTCACAGCGTCAGACCACAAAATTCGGCGCTGATGCGCTTCCCGTATATTGGCAAAAGGGAAGTGTTCTTGACGACACCAGCGACTTGTTTGATGCATATTATTATGCTATGTAATTTAATAGTCATGTGAGGTCGCCGAGGTCAAGTCAGGTCTAGTTCATGACAGGCTAATGGAACCAAACTTGGCCAACTGGAATGTGTCATAAATGCAAATGACTGTCATGCGATTGATGTCACTTTACATGTTATTCCATAAGCATCCAGAAATATACTGTTTGTCATTGTGCGCCTAAGCGTTTCCATACTTTATTCATGTATTTCACTGCTTTCTTTGCGAAGCCGATTGTGCCGAGCACCCCAACGAAGCAGTCGGGTTGGGAGCCCGGTTCCGGTAACTGGAGCAGGTAATGACCTGATAAAGTGCTCCCATATAGGTAACCTGAGGTCAAATGGCGGATCCAACACCTGTATTGCATCATTAGTAATATCCAAAACATCATGAATACCAATTTTGGAGAATTTAAGCACAATCACAGCGATCCATAACAATGACAAGCCAAGCTACGCAAAGCCATACAATTTTGCTATCTTGACCTCATTTGACCTTGAATATATTAGCCTAAGGTCATGAACTTTGGAAACAATAGAGTTCACTATAGTGTCCGTCCCCCCTGCGAATTTCGTTGCTCTATCCTTCATAGGAGCTGAGATCTTCGGGGGTGTGGGGCGGAATCCGCCCCCTCCAGTGCGCGTGTTAGGTTTGTTTGGGTAAGGTTTGTTAGGGGTGAAATGAGGAGTTTTTAATGTTAAATATATATATATATATATATATATAT
Organism: Imbricaverruca yamaguchii; assembly: GCA_034440575.1. Classification (NCBI taxonomy): domain Eukaryota; kingdom Metazoa; phylum Arthropoda; class Thecostraca; family Neoverrucidae; genus Imbricaverruca; species Imbricaverruca yamaguchii. Next base: position 1,844,430 of record JAOTOL010001613.1, read on the forward strand.
ATATATATATATATATATATATATATATATATATATATATATATATATATATATATATATATATACATATATATATATATATATATATATATATATATATATATATACATCTACATATATATATAATAAAATCAGAGGGAAATAGTAAATATGGCTGCCATCATGTTAAGATCCAGCAGTTCACATCAGTTCACGACGTCACCTGGTCAAAATTCAAATACTTAACAACCCAAACCAGCCAAGCATTATTCCACTAAGTGCCAACTCAGAAAGGTGCACTTCTGGATTACTTACATTAGTTTTCTTCATGATGTTAGTCCCTAAACATAGCTATACATAGTAATTACACTAAAATACCGGAGGCTATAACTCGGTGACCGTTGATAGCATCGATCTGAAACTGGCACATCTAGAATCGCAGCAATTTTCATTCGCGTAATCTGTATTTAAATAATTATAAGAAATTCTCAAACGTTGCATGTTAATTTGCGTTTTTACCGGTCAATCTGTCGTGGAAGGCCCAGTGCAACATACTCACTGCATACTTCGGTACCACCCTGCCATGATTAGTTCCGTTAGTCATGCGACACTGGTTTAATGTTGGGTGTGCGTAACTAAGTAAGTTTGTTGTTTTTAAGTGAATGGAATATTTTCTTTGTCAATTAGCATGCATTCTGTATGCTTGAACTATATAAATGCATAATTTGGACAGTTTCCTTTTAGTACGGCTCCATCATATGAAGCTGTAACCTAGATGACGCAATGAAAGGATCGAACGTAATTTATAAAGGGTTCGTTTCCCAAACTAAAACAAACAGCATGAGAGGAAATCCTGTTCCTTCCAAACAGGATATACAAACCGGACCGCGTAAGTTCTGCGGCGTAGCAACCCCTGCAAACAGGCTCCTACCTGGAAGGCAGTGATATAAGGCGGTGATATAAGGCAGTGATTTGACGAGCTTACATCAAACAGAATACTCAGCTTCGATCATATGAATACTGTACACTTCCATCTTCCTCAAAGTGGCTCCCGACTTTGTTGGTATTTCCTGATTACTTTTTATAGCGTTGAGCCTAGCTGCAACTTGGGTGAGATGGCTAGGACTTTTTGTTTTTGGCCCATCATGCCCTCCAAGCCCATTGCTAAGCGCGCGGCATATTCCTCTATACTAGTGTTACTAGTGTCTGTTGCAGTCACGCCCCAGAAGGCGCCAGGCTTATTCACCTTTGCTATTGTTCTCGTCCGTTGCAGTCACGTCCCGTCACGTCCCGTAAGACGGTACGGCCAGCACACACTACCCTTCAACCCGAGCCGAATTTGGGGACGGCTTGTTTGTGCTCGTGTTCACGTTTCGTGGCTATATTCCTATTTGCAATGGCACAATTAAAATGAATTAAACGTTGTTCTTGCTGAAAAATCCCTGTTGTGTTTATACTCCATACATAATTACGCTTCTTCCTGCATAATTGCACACAGATTGAATATTTTTACCATGTAAGTATTAGCATACTTATGTGAAAACGTGGCATCGATCACATATCTGACCATTTCGTGTGATGTACACACACTTTGAACTCACAAAATTGCATTGCAGCTACGCCTGACAACAATAACAACAACAGCAACAACAGCAACAACAATAACAGCAACAGCAGCACATGGAAAAGACGACGCAGTCAATGACTTCGCTCATGCTCAGTACGTGCAGCACGGGTGACTTGGCCCAGTTCGCGCGGGCGCCGCCGCCGTCGCCCCGCCACTGAGGTCCAGCAGAGCGAATGATGCGAGGCTCTTACGTTGCGACGGACGCGCCGGCTCGGCCACTGAATGGCAATGAGCCGGTATTGAACTGCCAACGATGGGACTGTCGACAGCCAGCGGCGGTGCTGACCGTGGTGTCGACATCCGCCAGGTGGGAGAGGTGGGACTGTCGACAGCCAGCGGCGGTGCTGACCGTGGTGTCGACATCCGCCAGGTGGGAGAGGTGGGACTGTCGACAGCCAGCGGTGGTGCTGACCGTGGTGTCGACATCCGCCAGGTGGGAGAGGTGGGACTGTCGACAGGCAGCGGTGGTGCTGGACCGTGGTGTCGACATCCGCCAGGTGGGAGAGGTGGGACTGTCGACAGCCAGCGGCGGTGCTGACCGTGGTGTCGACATCCGCCAGGTGGGGAGAGGTGGGACTGTCGACATCCGCCAGGTGGGAGAGGTGGGACTGTCGACAGCCAGCGGCGTCTGACCGTGGTGTCGACATCCGCCAGGTGGGAGAGGTGGGACTGTCGACATCCGCCAGGTGGGAGAGGTGGGACTGTCGACAGCCAGCGGTGGTGCTGACCGTGGTGTCGACATCCGCCAGGTGGGAGAGGTGGGACTGTCGACAGCCAGCGGCGGTGCTGACCGTGGTGTCGACATCCGCCAGGTGGGAGAGGTGGGACTGTCGACAGCCAGCGGCGGTGCTGACCGTGGTGTCGACATCCGCCAGGTGGGAGAGGTGGGACTGTCGACATCCAGCGGCGGTGCTGACCGTGGTGTCGACATCCGCCAGGTGGGAGAGGTGGGACTGTCGACAGCCAGCGGTGGTGCTGACCGTGGTGTCGACATCCGCCAGGTGGGAGAGGTGGGACTGTCGACAGCCAGCGGCGGTGCTGACCGTGGTGTCGACATCCGCCAGGTGGGAGAGGTGGGATTCGACAGCCAGCGGGGTGGTCGACATCCGCCAGGTGGGAGAGGTGGGACTGTCGACAGCCAGCGGCGGTGCTGACCGTGGTGTCGACATCCGCCAGGTGGGAGAGGTGGGACTGTCGACAGCCAGGCGGTGCTGACGTGGTGTCGACATCCGCCAGGTGGGAGAGGTGGGACTGTCGACAGCCAGCGGTGGTGCTGACCGTGGTGTCGACATCCGCCAGGTGGGAGAGGTGGGACTGTCGACAGCCAGCGGTGGTGCTGACCGTGGTGTCGACATCCGCCAGGTGGGAGAGGTGGCTTCGACAGCCAGGGCGGTGCTGACCTTGTCGAATCGCGGTGTGACCGTGGTGTCGACATCCGCCAGGTGGGAGAGGTGGGACTGTCGACAGCCAGCGGTGGTGCTGACCGTGGTGTCGACATCCGCCAGGTGGGAGAGGTGGGACTGTCGACAGCCAGCGGCGGTGCTGACCGTGGTGTCGACATCCGCCAGGTGGGAGAGGTGGGACTGTCGACAGCCAGCGGCGGTGCTGACCGTGGTGTCGACATCCGCCAGGTGGGAGAGGTGGGACTGTCGACAGCCAGCGGCGGTGCTGACCGTGGTGTCGACATCCGCCAGGTGGGAGAGGTGGGACTGTCGACAGCCAGCGGCGGTGCTGACCGTGGTGTCGACATCCGCCAGGTGGGAGAGGTGGGACTGTCGACAGCCAGCGGCGGTGCTGACCGTGGTGTCGACATCCGCCAGGTGGGAGAGGTGGGACTGTCGACAGCCAGCGGGGTGCTGACCGTGGTGTCGACATCCGCCAGGTGGGAGAGGTGGGACTGTCGACAGCCAGCGGCGGTGCTGACCGTGGTGTCGACATCCGCCAGGTGGGAGAGGTGGGACTGTCGACAGCCAGCGGTGGTGCTGACCGTGGTGTCGACATCCGCCAGGTGGGAGAGGTGGGACTGTCGACAGCCAGCGGCGGTGCTGACCGTGGTGTCGACATCCGCCAGGTGGGAGAGGTGGGACTGTCGACAGCCAGCGGCGGTGCTGACCGTGGTGTCGACATCCGCCAGGTGGGAGAGGTGGGACTGTCGACAGCCAGCGGCGGTGCTGACCGTGGTGTCGACATCCGCCAGGTGGGAGAGGTGGGACTGTCGACAGCCAGCGGCGGTGCTGACCGTGGTGTCGACATCCGCCAGGTGGGAGAGGTGGGACTGTCGACAGCCAGCGGCGGTGCTGACCGTGGTGTCGACATCCGCCAGGTGGGACTTCGACAGCCAGCGGCGGTGCTGACCGTGGTGTCGACATCCGCCAGGTGGGGAGAGGTGGGACTGTCGACAGCCAGCGGCGGTGCTGACCGTGGTGTCGACATCCGCCAGGTGGGAGAGGTGGGACTGTCGACAGCCAGCGGCGGTGCTGACCGTGGTGTCGACATCCGCCAGGTGGGAGAGGTGGGACTGTCGACAGCCAGCGGTGGTGCTGACCGTGGTGTCGACATCCGCCAGGTGGGAGAGGTGGGACTGTCGACAGCCAGCGGCGGTGCTGACCGTGGTGTCGACATCCGCCAGGTGGGAGAGGTGGGACTGTCGACAGCCAGCGGCGGTGCTGACCGTGGTGTCGACATCCGCCAGGTGGGAGAGGTGGGACTGTCGACAGCCAGCGGTGGTGCTGACCGTGGTGTCGACATCCGCCAGGTGGGAGAGGTGGGACTGTCGACAGCCAGCGGTGGTGCTGACCGTGGTGTCGACATCCGCCAGGTGGGAGAGGTGGGACTGTCGACAGCCAGCGGTGGTGCTGACCGTGGTGTCGACATCCGCCAGGTGGGAGAGGTGGGACTGTCGACAGCCAGCGGTGGTGCTGACCGTGGTGTCGACATCCGCCAGGTGGGAGAGGTGGGACTGTCGACAGCCAGCGGTGGTGCTGACCGTGGTGTCGACATCCGCCAGGTGGGAGAGGTGGGACTGTCGACAGCCAGCGGTGGTGCTGACCGTGGTGTCGACATCCGCCAGGTGGGAGAGGTGGGACTGTCGACAGCCAGCGGTGGTGCTGACCGTGGTGTCGACATCCGCCAGGTGGGAGAGGTGGGACTGTCGACATCCGCCAGGTGGGAGAGGTGGGACTGTCGACAGCCAGCGGTGGTGCTGAGTCGAACCGGTGGTGTCGACATCCGCCAGGTGGGAGAGGTGGGACTGTCGACAGCCAGCGGCGGTGCTGACCGTGGTGTCGACATCCGCCAGGTGGGAGAGGTGGGACTGTCGACATCCGCGGTGGGGTGTGACAGCCGGGGGGGTGGGACTGTCGACAGCCAGCGGCGGTGCTGACCGTGGTGTCGACATCCGCCAGGTGGGAGAGGTGGGACTGTCGACAGCCAGCGGTGGTGCTGACCGTGGTGTCGACATCCGCCAGGTGGGAGAGGTGGGACTGTCGACAGCCAGCGGTGGTGCTGACCGTGGTGTCGACATCCGCCAGGTGGGAAGAGGTGGGACTGTCGACAGCCAGCGGCGGTGCTGACCGTGGTGTCGACATCCGCCAGGTGGGAGAGGTGGGACTGTCGACAGCCAGCGGTGGTGCTGACCGTGGTGTCGACATCCGCCAGGTGGGGGAGAGGTGGACTGTCGACATCCGCCAGGTGGGAGAGGTGGGACTGTCGACAGCCAGCGGCGGTGCTGACCGTGGTGTCGACATCCGCCAGGTGGGAGAGGTGGGACTGTCGACAGCCAGCGGTGGTGCTGACCGTGGTGTCGACATCCGCCAGGTGGGAGAGGTGGGACTGTCGACAGCCAGCGGTGGTGCTGACCGTGGTGTCGACATCCGCCAGGTGGGAGAGGTGGGACTGTCGACAGCCAGCGGCGGTGCTGACCGTGGTGTCGACATCCGCCAGGTGGGAGAGGTGGGACTGTCGACAGCCAGCGGCGGTGCTGACCGTGGTGTCGACATCCGCCAGGGTGGTGTCGACATCCGCCAGGTGGGAGAGGTGGGACTGTCGACAGCCAGCGGTGGTGCTGACCGTGGTGTCGACATCCGCCAGGTGGGAGAGGTGGGACTGTCGACAGCCAGCGGCGGTGCTGACCGTGGTGTCGACATCCGCCAGGTGGGAGAGGTGGGACTGTCGACAGCCAGCGGTGGTGCTGACCGTGGTGTCGACATCCGCCAGGTGGGAGAGGTGGGACTGTCGACATCCGCCAGGTGGGAGAGGTGGGACTGTCGACAGCCAGCGGTGGTGCTGACCGTGGTGTCGACATCCGCCAGGTGGGAGAGGTGGGACTGTCGACAGGGGGGCTGACCGTGGTGTCGACATCCGCCAGGTGGGAGAGGTGGGACTGTCGACAGCCAGCGGCGGTGCTGACCGTGGTGTCGACATCCGCCAGGTGGGAGAGGTGGGACTGTCGACATCCGCCAGGTGGGAGAGGTGGGACTGTCGACATCCGCCAGGTGGGAGAGGTGGGACTGTCGACAGCCAGCGGCGGTGCTGACCGTGGTGTCGACATCCGCCAGGTGGGAGAGGTGGGACTGTCGACAGCCAGCGGTGGTGCTGACCGTGGTGTCGACATCCGCCAGGTGGGAGAGGTGGGACTGTCGACAGCCAGCGGTGGTGCTGACCGTGGTGTCGACATCCGCCAGGTGGGAGAGGTGGGACTGTCGACATCCGCCAGGTGGGAGAGGTGGGACTGTCGACAGCCAGCGGCGGTGCTGACCGTGGTGTCGACATCCGCCAGGTGGGAGAGGTGGGACTGTCGACAGCCAGCGGTGGTGCTGACCGTGGTGTCGACATCCGCCAGGTGGGAGAGGTGGGACTGTCGACAGCCAGCGGTGGTGCTGACCGTGGTGTCGACATCCGCCAGGTGGGAGAGGTGGGACTGTCGACAGCCAGCGGCGGTGGTCGTGGTGTCGACATCCGCCAGGTGGGAGAGGTGGGACTGTCGACAGCCAGCGGTGGTGCTGACCGTGGTGTCGACATCCGCCAGGTGGGAGATAGGTGGGACTGTCGACAGGCAGCGGTGGTGCTGACCGTGGTGTCGACATCCGCCAGGTGGGAGAGGTGGGACTGTCGACATCCAGGGGCTGACCGTGGTGCGAAGCGGGTGGGACTGTCGACAGCCAGCGGCGGTGCTGACCGTGGTGTCGACATCCGCCAGGTGGGAGAGGTGGGACTGTCGACAGCCAGCGGTGGTGCTGACCGTGGTGTCGACATCCGCCAGGTGGGAGAGGTGGGACTGTCGACAGGCAGCGGTGGTGCCGACCGTGGTGTCGACATCCGCCAGGTGGGAGGGAGGAACTGTCAACAGTGTCGGCATCCGCCACGTGTTCGTCTGGCGCGACTCGTGCCCACCGAGGCTGAGCTGGGAAGCTTGCGGATTTGGGGCTACGGAATATTAATGTCGGAACTGGAAATCAGGGCCACGCGCATGTTGTGTTGCACGGTGGAAGGCAGCACTTGGCGCATCACTCGAAAAAGACTGTAAGATTGAACACAAAGCCACATATTCACACGCGAACAGCGCGTCCAATCGCGAGGACCAGCGGGGGAAGGTGATCACGTGGTGGAGGGTGATTTGACTCTCATTCTTTTCCTCTCATCCGGCATTTTATTGCAGCAGTTAATCTCACGAAATGGTAGTGGTGTGGGGATAACTGTAAAACTGAAGTAGGGTGGCAACTCGTACTTAATCTACTGAGGTCGGGTCACAGGAGACACGTAATTAATCCACTGAGGTCGGGTGACAGGAGACACGTACTTAATATACTGAGGTCGGATGACAGGTGACACGTACTTAATATACTGAGATCGGATGACAGGTGACACGTACTTAATTTACTGAGGTAGGATGACAGGCGACACGTACTTAATTTACTGAGGTCGGATGACAGGCGACACGTACTTAATCTACTGAGGTCGGATCACAGGAGACACATAATTAATCTACTGAGGTCGGGTGACAGGAGACACGTACTTAATATACTGAGGTCGGATGACAGGTGACACGTACTTAATATACTGAGATCGGATGACAGGTGACACGTACTTAATTTACTGAGGTCGGATGACAGGCGACACGTACTTAATTTACTGAGGTCGGATGACAGGCGACACGTACTTAATTTACTGGGGTCGGGTGACAGGAGACACGTATTTAATCTACTGAGGTCGGGTGACAGGCGACACGTATTTAATCTACTGGGGTCGGGTGACAGGAGACACGTACTTAATCTACTGAGGTCGTGTGACAGGCGACACGCTCTTAATGTACTGATGTCGGGTGACAGACAACGCGTGCTTAATCTGTTACCCACAGACAGGAAATGTCAGCACGCTGAAGCAGACGGAACATCTCATCAGCCTGCTGCCTGATTCTCCCATATTCTTCAGGATTGTTGACACGGAGAATCATGTGCTACTGAGTGCATGCACTCCCAAAGTGGTCGACTGGCGGCGCGTCCTAGCCGCCGGCGGCACTACTTCCAAGAACCGCACCACAGCACTTTGTGATGGTGTGATCCTTGTGATGGTGTGATCCTTGTGATGGTGTGATCCTTGCGATGGTGTAGTCCTTGTGATGGTGTGGCACGGTGTGATGGTGTTGCACAGTGTGCTGGTGTTGCACAGTGTAATGGTGTAGCACAGTGTGATTGTGTGGCACAGTGTGCTGGTGTGACACAGTGCAATGGTGTAGCACAGTGTAATGGTGTGGTACAGTGTAATGGTGTGGTACAGTGTAATGGTGCAGCACAGTGTGATGGTGTGGTACAGTGTGATGGTGTGGTACAGTGTGATGATGTGGTACAGTGTGATGGTGTGACACAGTGTTACGATGTGGCACAGTGTGGTGGTGTGACATAGTGTGGTGGTGTGGCACAGTGTGATGATGTGGCACAGTGTGATGATGTGGCACAGTGTGATGATGTGGCACAGTGTGATGGTGTGACATAGTGTGGTGGTGTGGCACAGTGTGATGATGTGGCACAGTGTGATGATGTGGCACAGTGTGATGGTGTGACATAGTGTGGTGGTGTGGCACAGTGTGATGATGTGGCACAGTGTGATGATGTGGCACAGTGTGATGGTGTGCCATAGTGTGACGATGTGACATGGCATGATGGCGTGGCACGGCATGATTGCGTGGCACGGTGTGATGGTGTGGCACGGTGTGGCCCCAGGGAGCCGGTAATGACGAGACCGAGGGAGTGCGCACATGTTCGTAATGCTCCAGTTCTTCATTCTTGGCTCACCTCACCCCCATCACATGCGAGGCCAATCTCATCATTGTTTTTGTACTCATACGGTTTGTCAACAAACAGTGATGCAAATCAAACATTGTGAAATCTTTTTTCCAAATTGTATTGATTGGTGACTAGAAATAGCATAATCCATGCACGATTTTGGTAATTGTTTTACAAATTATGTGGTTTTACAACGCCTTTCAGTGATACAACACCCTATTGCAAAATAATATAATGTATTTCCAAGAATGAATACATTATAAAATACTGTGGAATGAATACTCAAATGCATTAAAATAAATATTACAATTCTTCCGGATAAAAATTATGTTCAACTCCATATAATATTGATCAGAATATTAGCTGACCTCCGAATGTAAACAAATAAACCCGCATTCCACCGCGGCCGCCACAGCCTTCGAACATTGATGTTAACAGTGCAAGCATGAATATGAACGTCGGGAACAAGCTTTAACTCTCGAAATTCATAGAAAAATAGCAAGCGCGTAACTACTCAGGACCCGAATTAATTGGTCCCTAAATAAAAACAAAGGATACAGCATAAATAATCAATAAATTATCCTGCATGCATATCAGGAGCGTCAACACCAACACCACGGGGTCCTGGCGGGCTGCGGGTATCAGCTAATATACTAATGGTACCCTCTCCACCCTCACGTCGAGTTGCATTTCCATTACTCGAGCATTACTGTGGTGCGGTGGTAGAGGAGGGGTAACTCGGAAAGTTGGCCTTCGCACCCATGGACGTCAATGTTAATCCCTCAGTGACAAATCAAGGGGAGGGGGAATTTCCAGACTTAGGGGCAAGGGCGGCACCCTGTACCCTAGCTTCTTCTGTTTCACCGCCTGTGGCGGATGAAGATGGAGTTGGCGATCTTCCTTCAGAGTCACGGGACCGCTAAATTCCTGGCGGCTCCCTGCAGCTGAATTTCTTTGAAAGCAATTCAAATTCATCCATCACTCATCCACTTTCTTTTCTTCACCGTCACTGTTCTCCATCAAAATAAACGCAGCATAGAATGTGTGTTATCGCAAGCGGTGTATTTAACACTGGTCTTGATAATCAACAAGTTTAGCAAAATACGAACGATGTGATCACACTCATTCTTTACATAGTTTGTGATGAACAAACGACGTACTTTGGATCTTGTAGCCCGGTTAGCTCGTGATGTTAATGAAATGTCATCTTTGCAAATAACAACACAAATAGTGTATTCACACTGAATTCGATGTCGATACACAGCTTGTAATTTTAGTGAAATTGGCCTCAGGTCAGCCGTTCGATGTCGGACTCGGCGTTGTCAAGAAGTAGCCGTAATCTAACCTGATTTGGCTCGATGATTGCCTTCATGATCATGAGGACGACGATCTGGATTGATGACCCTGAACTAATTGTTCAAAGCTTTGTGGATCCCAATTCCACGGAACTGTTCACAGTAACTGCAAAACGGACGTCAACACAGACTAGCGAAGTTCGTAACACTTAGACGGTTGGTATGGCTGTCGTGTCAGTCCTGAACACGTGGACGGCTGGTATGGATGACGTCAGCCGTTAGTCCGGAACACGTGGACGGCTGGTATGGATGACTTCAGCCGTTAGTCCGGAACACGTGGACGGCTGGTATGGATGACTTCAGCCGTTAGTCCGGGACACGTGGACGGCTGGTATGGATGACGTCAACCGTTAGTCCGGGACACGTGGACGGCAGATCGGAGCCGTCATTATGACCTCATGTTGTCACGACCACACGTTGTCATTGTGACATGTTGTTGATGGGCAGGCCACATAATCGGCAGCGACATAAAAAAAAGGAGCGTACACATGGTTTGTGTATATGGCTTATGTATATGGATTTTGTATATTAATTTTGTATATGGCTTTTGTATATGGCTTTTGTATATGGTTCGCATATATACCTTGCGTATATGGCTTGTGTATATGGCTTGTGTATGTGGCTTGCCTGAAGCCGAACTTAATAGCGGCATATATGGTTTGCGCCTTTCTATAATCAACACAGCAGTTCTTAACATTTTGTCGTATGGTACGCTACAAAAAAAGGAGACAAAAAGGCCTCTCTTTCTGTCGGTGGGGTTTGAAGTCCGGATCCCCTTCCCCAGTAATCCGCAACTGCCGATGGTCATTGAACTGGTTGCACCCCCTCCCCCAGTTTATTCCCTGGCACTTTGAACCCCACCACCCTCCCCACATACAAAACAAGCTCGGCCGAGCCTCAGTCTGACCATCGAACAGCCGATGGCCATGGGGATGGTCCGATATGGCGCGCACGCTGTGGAAACCACCAACCGGCCAGACGGCCACAACTCACCGATATCTCCCGCGGTGAGCGTTTATTGAGGCAATGGCGGGCGGCGGGCGGGCCGGCGACAATCGCCAGTCAGACTGGACTGTCCGGCTGGTCAGTGTCGACGGAGGTCACAGCCCGGTCAACGACCCGGGAACGTCGCTATCAGGGCACACTGAGATCACGGCCCGGTCAATGACCCGGGAGCGTCACCGCCAGGGTACACTGAGGTCACGGTCCGGTCAACGACCCGGCAAGGTCGCTACCAGGGTACACTGAGGTCACGGCCCGGTGAGCGACCCGGAAGCATCACCACCACGGTACACTGATGTCACGGCCCGGTCAATGACCCGGCAAGGCCAACACCAGGGCCCATTGAGGTCACAGTATAGTCGATGACCCGATAAGGTCACCACCAGAATCCACTGAGGTCACAGCCCGGTCAACGACCCGGTAAGGTCACCGCCAGGGCCCACTGAAATCACGGCCCGATCACCACCAGGACATGGTATAGCACCATCAACAGCCATGGACTAAATCGCAAATGCGTAAATACTGGCAGTTATGTGCTTGGAAGATATTTATTCAGAATGTCTGCTGAGTTGGCCTCATCGAACACCCTTCCCCATGCGGCAGCACGTGCCGCACGTGCCGTATTTCCCCCGCACTCAGCACGACCCTGAGTCTACTACTGCCAAGCGATCGACAAGCTTGTTCCGCAACCTGGCCCCATGACTTTTTTCCTCAGTTGCCATCTGATCCTCCCACACGAAGATTGCATGCAAGCGGAAATAAGAATGCCGTCGAATGAGCCCACATGCACCGACTCGAGTCTTGTCAAGACACGAGAGTGCAAGCCGACGCTGTAACTAACTGGGGTATCCAGTTGGATTACATTGCCCTTTCATAGCAACTTACTTTCCACTGAAATGGTACTCTACGATGCTTCACAAAGCATGCATATTTAGCATGGAAGCGCGCTTAGCACCAGCTTGGTGCATCTCTCCCATAGGTGAAGCATTCTCAGAAAATGGCCTGCAGTAGTGAGTGTTCAGCAGGATTCAAGATAATGGCATACAATCGTGGGTGTTCAGCACGACTCGGGATAATGCTGCCCACGCGTTTGGACCCGCGGCCGCAATCTGCATCACGGGGGCGGCGCACAGTGTGATAACTCGATGGGAAAAACTGGCCATAAATACATTTCCCGAGTATTTTTTAATGCCGTATTTCTGGCGCCATTGCATTAGCAAATGATTGAAGCATACCAAGTCCAGGGGCGTCGCCACCGGGGGGGGGCAGAGGGGGCAATTGCCCCCCTGCCGTGAGACTGGGGGGCGCCGCCCCCTGAAATTTGAGGAGGCCCCCAGGACGAAAAGGAGGCCCCCAGGACGAAAAGGAGGCTCCCAGGACGAAAACGAAACCCCCAGGACGAAAAGGAGGCCCTTAGGACGAAAAAGAGGCCCCCAGGACGAAAAGAAGGTACCTCAGGACGAAAAGGAGGCCCCCATGACGAAAAGGAGGCCCTCCAGGACTAAAAGGAGGCCCCCAGGACGAAAACGGAAACCCCCAGGACGAAAAGGAGGCCCTCAGGACGAAAAAGAGGCCCCCAGGACAAAAAGAAGGTACGTCAGGATGAAAAGGAGGCCCTCCAGGACTAAAAGGAGGCCCCCAGGACGAACAGGAGGCCCACAGGATGGAAAGGAGGCCCTCCAGGACGAAAAGGAGGCCCTCCAGGACGAAAAGAGGCCCTCCAGGATGAAAAGGAGGCACCCAAGACGAAAAAGAGATTATACAAATTAGGGGCCTCCAGGAGGAGGTCACCTAGGAGAGGGTAGGAGGCCCCAGAAATCAAGCGAGTGCCAAATATTGACACAGAGGCCCCAGAACGAAAAGGCCACCAGGACGAAAAGGAGGTCCTCATGATGAAAAGGAGGCCCCCAGGACGAAAAGGATACACTCTAGGACGAAAAGGAGGCCCTCCAAGACGAAAAGGAGGCCCTCCAGGACGAAAAGGAGGCCATCCAGCCCTCAGTTTCCCATTCCTGAACCATACTAAGGGCCTAAAAACAATAGGAGGCCCTAACACAATGGAGACCCCTTTTCGGGGAGCAGGAGGCCCCCTTTCGATCTCGCCCCCCCTGGAAGAATTTCGTGGCGACGCCACTGACCAAGTCACAGTTTTATGAAAATTTTCCCAATATTTGGTATAGTAATAAGTCCATGAACATGGGCAACATTACGCATGGTAAAAAACGATGCACATATGCACAAATGTTGTCGGAGTTTGACGACTGATAAAGGTAAGACGCATTTTGAAAACCTGGACAAATGAGATACGAAATGATAGCTGAGAACATTCTCATCGCTTTAAGCAATTAAAAAAGGTCTGTACCAATTCACAATATGTTATTTTTATCAAGCAACAATTAATTACAATAGTCGTTCAACTTTTTAGTGCCTGCAAGTTCGAATAAGGTTATAAAAAACGCACTACAGCGCACAGCCAGAGACCAATCCCAACGTATTCAGCGATTCTTTGACTATATGTGCCGCAAGTTTCAGCTGCACCTAACTGCTCTAACACCGATAGTGATCAATTGTATCCCGACAGGCTGCGGTGCGGTGCGGTGGCCAGCCCGGGCGGCACGGGGAAGCCCGAGTCGGACGCCGCGACGCGTCGGCTGGCGGGGTGTCTTGACCGGGTAACCTGATCCAGTGGCTGCTATGCCAAAAAGTCCCCTAACTGACGAGGCGACAGAGTCGAGATAGGTCACGTACAGCGTTTCCCATGGCAAGGAAGCTGTCCTTGTCTGTAAGGGTCGGGTCAGTGTGGTTGGATTTTGTGTTCAGCGAATATGGATGTGCGCGTCAGCAGAGAGGAATTGGTGGGCTGGAGGAACCAGTGCAAAAGCGTTTGGGCGTGGAAACTATTATGGTCATGTGTTTAATTCTAGTTTGCAATTGATCATGAAGAAAATCCCTCAGGGATATCTCCCAAGTGAATCGTCGATTGTAGACATGAGAAAGGCGACCGACTTGATCGCCAAGAACTTAAAAGGAAAGTGGGTTAAGTGTATGCGAGCCCAGGACAAATTCAGAAGTCAGTTTGCGACTTATCTTTCGGAAGACGAGTTGTTCTCCGTGTCCCTGAAGCGTGGTGACCACGTCGTGAGTGACGATGAAGCCAAGACCTGCCTTGATGACGAGACCGTGGATAGAGCGCGAGGGCGGCCAACTAGACTCTACAATCAGCTCAGCGCCCGTTCTCAGCGTCGGACATCCTCGAGAGTTGCTCAGCAACACAGTTCTCTGCAGCTCGTGGAGGCTGCCAGGCAAAGTGCCTGTGCTGAGGGCATGAAGGACTCAGCTTTCGTGCTGCAACAGGTGGGGGCATCACCGAATCGACCCAGCAAGATTCGCCGGGCTCTCAGAAGCTCTGCACTGAGCCAACCCGAGTGCGTGTCAGGAGAACTGGCGCTGGCAATGCGTGTGTCAGCTGACTTATCTGTACACGGTTATCGTATGGTCCGCCGAGTGACGAATGATGCGGCGAAGACAGACATCCTGCCAGCTTATGGAAAGGTGCATGAGGCCAAGGTAGAGTGCTATCCGGCGGTCAGCAGCGTGCAATTCACCGAGACGCCAGCCGATGTGACTCTACAGGCTCTCCTGCATCACACGACACAGCGGCTGGTGGCATGTCTGCCGTCTGTCGCCCGTACCGACTCAGCATTACCTGCCGACCAGCCGTCGACGTCATCCAGCACCTACACTTCGGCCGTGCTGCACAGCAAATAGGGTTTTGACGGGGCCACAGGGCAATCTGTATACAAACAGATGGGAATCGGTGATGAAGCTGTAAAACAAAATCTGTTTTGTATCACTCTGGTGCCATTGCAACTGATGGTAGGTGGCATGTGCGTCTGGACTAACCAAACGCCGTCTTCAACCCGCTTCTGCCGCGTCTCGACCTACGTCTCCGCAACAGACGGTACCAGTCTCAGAGTGGCGTACAATCTCCAACTCACCATGATTGACAGCAAGGTGGCGAACACTGACCAACACCGGCAGTAGCATGACATGCACCATCTGTAGGTGCACACCTCGTCAGATGTATGACTTCTCTGCTGCCACTGCTCGACCTGCCCGCGAGGGTACATGCCAGCTCGGCCTCTCAACTATGCATGTCTGGATTCGATGCTTGGAGTGCGTTCTCCACATTTCTTACCGCCTGGAGATCAAAGTGTGGGCGGTTTCTGACGAAGAAAACAAGAAGCATGTAAAAGAAAGGAAGAAGAAATTACAGCAGCAGTTCAGGGAGAGACTGGGTCTTGTCGTGGATCAGCCCCGTGCGGGCGGTTCGGGTACGTCCAACGACGGGAACACGGCCCGGCGTGCCTTCAGAGACCCAGCTGCATTCAGCGAGATAACTGGGATCGACAAGGGTCTCGTCGTCCGTGTCTCAGTGATTCTGGCTGTTCTGCAAAATACGAGCCCGTAGATCCCGACCGGTACGACAAGTACGCAATGGGCACTGCTCAGCTGATGGTCCAGCCGTACCCTTGGTCCTACATGCCCGCCTCCGTGCACAAGCTCCTGATCCACGGTGCCACTGTGATACGGTCCCTTCTTCCGATCGGCATGTACAGCGAGGAGGTACAGGAAAGCCGGAATAAGCATAACAGGGAGTACCGAATCAGACATGCCCGCAAAACGTCACGAGCCGAAACCATCCAGGATTAACTTCACCAACTATTGGTCACCAGCGACCCGAAAACGACTCACAGCATGAAAGAAATTGAAAGACCACTGCGGTCACGAAATGTTCGAGAGGCCGTCAACTCAGCTGATATCAGTCATCTGCTGGTATCATCTGAGTCAGCTGGGGAGAGATGGCCGGAACAACCAGTTTCGGAAGATGAAGAGGAGATAAGTGGGGAAGAGGATGCTACTGAGATTGAAGTTCTGGAAGGACACGATATGTCAGTGGATGATGGAATGCTCCCCGAGTATTACGGGCTGTTGAATGAATAGCAATATCAGAGAGTCTTCCATAGATAGCTAATAGCTAATGCTATCGTTCATAACTATGGGCGAGTTATGTGATGTGTTTGCTTCTGGTCTTTTGTGTTCTATGTTTCTAAGTACGGCTACATTATTTTACCATGCGTTTCGAGGGTGTACCATACATTCGAGCATGTGCATTCTAACATTTGTACTGCTGTGTAGGGATTGGCCGGCTGTGACGTCACACGTGACGTTATATGTACATATTTAAATTGTGGGTCATATCTTGGTGATGTATTTTGACATGATTTTAGCCATTTAGGACAAGGATATCTTGGATCTGTTCTGCGTGGCAATTATAAGCTGTCAATCACAATGCAGAATGCTCGCATAGCAAACGCTCACTAATAATTATCCAATTTATAAGCGCCCACAAATTTCGTTTGTGACGTCATCACGATGTCACCATGCATTACCGGACGTCGATCTTTTGCAACTAGGTACACTAGATACCTATATAGGCGTGTGCATAATTTGAGCCGTTTATCTCGATTGGTTTCCGAGATGTTTCGCGGGAGCAAGATGAGGGGAGCGGAATGTTCCTTTCTCTCTAGGAGGTATAACCTCTGACATTCCTGGGTTTGGCAATATTTAAGGCAATAGATCTTCCCCATTTGGTCCACATTTTCAGCTCTTTCGATTGAGACCAAAATCGCCCAAGTATCTAGCATACTTTGTCCGCTATGATTTATGGCCAGTTTTTCCCTCGAGTTATCACAGTGTGCGACGGGCCGGAGCATTGCACCTCCTCCCCAGATGTTTGGACATTGCGTCTCCTCCCAGATATCACATTGCGTATTCTCCACAAATGATGGGCACCATGCCTCCTCCCCAGATGTCGGAAATTAATGTGTCTAGCGACAAGCAACGGCCAGGCTAGGTGGGGGTCGGACGAACCCCAACCTGAGGTCAAGGACAAGCTACTACCAGGCTAGGTATGGGTCGGACGAACCCCAACCTGAGGTCAAGGACAAGCTACTACCAGGCTAGGTATGGGTCGGACGAACCCCAACCTGAGGGCAAGGACAAGCTACCAGGCTAGGTGGGGGTCGGACGAACCCCAACCTGAGGTCAAGGACAAGCTACTACCAGGCTAGGTGGGGGTCGGACGAACCCCAACCTGAGGTCAAGGACAAGCTACTACCAGGCTAGGTATGGGTCGGACGAACCCCAACCTGAGGTCAACGACAAGCAACGGCCAGGCTAGATGGGGGTCGGACGAACCCCAACCTGAGGTCAAGGACAAGCTACTATCAGGCTAGGTGGGGGTCGGACGAACCACAACCTGAGGTCAACGACAAGCTACCAGGCTAGGTGGGGATCGGACAAACCCTAGCATGAGGCCAACGCAGCGTCACGACATTGCCATACTAAGTCGTTGGAGATAGTCCACCTAAGTCTACTTATGATATACAATGGTCTTAATCAACTACAAGCTTCTCGTCTGTGTCTATATGTTTGTTTATTGAGTGGTTCTCGACGCACTTCACGCACGATCACGACTAATGGCGCCACCCTCACTGTTTCGCCGGTGGGCCGCGGGATTGGTAACTGTCCCGAGTGGTATGAGTGTTGAACTCGGAACTTTGGTACCCAGAGCTCAACACTTTAACCACTCGGCCATCTCCGCCCCTCTCGTCAGTGTCGATATTTATTCGTATCCACGATAAACACAAGCTCCCCGAATCCAGAAAAGGTATTTGAACGATCACATAGTAGGTGATTCCGATAGAACAGTGGGTAATTTTGAAGGGATGTAATTGCGACGCGGACAGAGGAGTGGACAGGCCAGCTGTTTCAGCTTCGCTAAATATCCCCCTCTTGCATCGTTTATTTTTTTCACTTTAGTAGGAGGACCAGCACAGTTACATATATGCAGAAGTTTGGAAGTAAACTCCAGCGCTTGTCAAATTGTTACTGGCTATTGGCCAAGATACCCTTTCCGCAATTGGTCTTTTTTGTCAAACATGCTTGCCTCGTATTTTCATAAATGTGCATTCCTCAATTAATTTAAATTGGAACATTCCAGTCAGACATCGGAATGTTGTGCTCATGCGCAAGCTGGAATTCTGTGACAATGATTATATGATCATTATTCGACTGTTCCTCGAATTGCTGGAGGCTGGTGAAGCCTTCTCATCACATGTTGTAATTGATGCACACCCGTGCGGCCATGTGAAGCACTGCGATGGGTCTGGCAGAGTAAACGGGCGCTCATCCAGACAGCACGCCTGCTGAACTTGCACTCAATATGGGGTGCATGGTTCAAACAAAGCTTTCCGTGGGTAGTGTTGATGTTCATTTCAAAGTTGAACAGCTGGATCGTACCACGAAATTGCCCCTTGAAGTGTTACGTCGGTGGCAAAACCTGGATGAATTTTTATTGGGCGACAAGGTGGGGTCTGCTACACGGATGGTACAAGTTTACATATTTCATCTAACAATGGCATAATGCACGGTTGGAACACTTAAATAATTGGAGGAACTAACGTCAGTCATATGCCATATCAGCAGGCGCAACAAAAGCAGCATTCACATAGTACGTATTTAAGGCATGTGGGTTGAATTGTGACCCATACCTCTCGCAGTTATATGATGAACCAGTGTAGGCCAGCCAAGTTTGCATACTTGAGCTTTATTGGTCACTTTTCCTGCCCACTTGCGCAGTGGATAAGGTCTCGAGAGCTGGTCAAACACACCACCCTCTGCGTCATGGTGTGCTAGGCCCAGGTGTTATGGTAGGCAATATATCTGCGGCCGCCATCCAAGCACCAACCTCACAACGAATGGCAGAGCTATGGTCGTCCACGTGTCGATTGTCGACAGAAGTTCCTAGTTTCGGGAACTCTGCCGACGGAAAATCGCCACGTGAATTGCTATATGGCACCGGCGGTTGAAATGCTAGCACAGTTTAACGTGTGATGCGTTGTGTCGTGTACACTAAGCTGCGATATTGAAACACATCGTGTCATGTAGATTGGGCTCAATTATTGAAACATATGGTGTCAAAGGAATTGTGTTGAAATATCGAAACACATGGCATCATATGAACTTGGCTGATATATTTGAAACACATGGCATCATGTGAACTTGTCTGAGATATTGAAACAGATGGTATCATGAGAACTGTGCTGAGATATTGAAACACATGGTGTTATGTGAACTCGGCTAAGATATATTTAAACGCATGGTGTCATGTGAACTGGGCAGAGATATTGAAACACATGGTGTAATATGAACTTGTGTGACCTATTTTCAAACACATGACGTCATGTGAACTGGGCTGAGCCGTTGAAACACAAGCACGAACGCAAGAGGTAATGAGCGACAACAACAAACAAACAAAAAACAGCTGCTGATGGTCGGAGTGGCTGGATCGGACGATCCAGTTGTGAACTGATGCCGTGTGAACTGGACCGTGCGCCAAATGACACCCAGTGAGCCCTCGAGTGGTGTCGCGGTCATTGACAGGTTCATCCGAGGCCCGTCTGGACGTTGTGCCACGAGGAAGCTGTGTACGCTGGCGGCGAGGTAAGATGTGCGCCAGCAACAGACATTGTGCACTGCTGTTGGAACAATTTGGTCTCGGTGCAGGCATCATTGTGTGTTTGTGTTGATGCATTTAGATATTGAGTGTGCGTATCATTGCGTGTTGGTGTTGATGTATTTAGGTCTTGAGTGTGGGTATCATTTTGTGTTGGTGTTGGCATATTTTGGTCTTGAGTGCTGATATCATTGTTTACTGGTGTTGGTACGATTTGTGTTGAGTGTGAGCATTATTCAGTCTGGATGGCTGCATTAATTGGTCCGCGCGCATACATGATTCGGTTTTGATATTAGTATCCTTTGGTCTGGGTGTTCACGAAATTCATTTTCAGTGTTATGCGTCTTGCTCGGTCTAGTTGTAGATGCATTTCGGTTTTGGTATGAATATATATATGTTGCTGTACGAAGCTCAAAAAGACCATAGTGAACTAAGTGGCATAGTGCGCTGCCTGAGTGAATCAAGGGGTCAGTCCATTCCCACTCTCCCTCCAAATTCAGCGGCAATAGAAGCTCCTCTCTGCCAGAAGATGGACTTGAATATGATCCTTTTAGCCAATGATGAGACAAATAAATTACACGGTGTTACATAATGTAAGGCATTAGTATACAGCAACTTTGCCTGCTACCCCTACTGCCGTCAGCTGACATTCCCTGTCACCCCTACTGCCTGTGGCTGACATTCCCTGTCACCCCTACTGCCTGTGACTGACATTCCCTGCTACCCATACTGCCGTCAGCTGACATTCCCTGTCACCCCTACTGCCGTCAGCTGACATTCCCTGTCACCCCTACTGCCGTCAGCTGACATTCCCTGTCACCCCTACTGCCTGTGACTGACATTCCCTGTCACCCCTACTGCCGTCAGCTGACATTCCCTGTCACCCCTACTGCCGTCAGCTGACATTCCCTGTCACCCCTACTGCCGTCAGCTGACATTCCCTGTCACCCCTACTGCCGTCAGCTGACATTCCCTGTCACCCTTACTGCCGTCACTGACAGTCCCTCTCACCCCTACTGCCTGTGGCTGACATTCCCTGTCACCCTTACTGTCTGTGACTGACATGCCCTGTCACCCCTACTGCCGGTGGCTGACATTCCCTGTCACCCCTACTGCCGTCAGCTGACATTCCCGGTCACCCCTACTGCCGTCAGCTGACATTCCCTGTCACCCCTACTGCCGTCAGCTGACATTCCCTGCTACCCTTACTGCCGTCAGCTGACATTTCCTGTCACCCCTACTGCCGGTGGCTGACATTCCCTGTCACCCCTACTGCCGTCAGCTGACATTCCGTCACCCCTACTGCCGGTGGCTGACATTCCCTGTCACCCCTACTGCCTGTGACTGACATTCCCTGTCACCCCTACTGCCTGTGACTGACATTCCCTGTCACCCCTACTGCCGTCAGCTGACATGTCCTGTTACACCTACTGCTGGTGGCTGACATTCACTGTCACCCCTACTGCCGTCAGATGACATTCCCTGCCACCTCTACTGCCGTCAGCTGACATTACCTGCTATCCATACTGCCGTCAGCTGACATTCCCTGCTACCCCTACTGCCGTCAGCTGACATGCCCTGCCACATTTACTGCCGTCAGCTGACATTCCCTCTCACCCTACTGCCGTCAGCTGACATTCCCTGTCACCCTGCTTCCGTCA
Source organism: Imbricaverruca yamaguchii (assembly GCA_034440575.1). NCBI lineage: Eukaryota > Metazoa > Arthropoda > Thecostraca > Neoverrucidae > Imbricaverruca > Imbricaverruca yamaguchii. Next base: position 1,865,915 of record JAOTOL010001613.1, read on the forward strand.
ACTGACATTCCCTGCCACCTCTACTGCCGTCAGCTGACATTCCCTGCTACCCCTATTGCCGTCAGCTGACATTCCCTGTCACCCTGCTGCCGTCAGCTGACATTCCCTGCCACCCCTACTGCCGTCAGCTGACATCCCCTGCTACCCCTAGGGTAGCAGGGAGCAAATATTGGAGGTTATGTCCATTACTGAATCTCTACCGGTTCTTGGTGACCAAGATATCAACGCTACTAATTCCGACGCACAAGGGTTTGTTTACTATACGATCCCTCGTCATGAGTTACAACTCCATGCGTTAATCGATAAGCCCACTCATATTTTCCCTTTCCTTCCATACTTGATCATCATATTTTCACAAACCCATCATCGGCATAATCATGCCAGAGCGTTTCTGATGTTGACATTAGCGACCGTCAACCTATTAATGTGACCACCTCTATCCCAAAACCGCGCAAGAAGACCACGAAACACATCTTACGACCATGGAACAAACCAACTGGGATGCGCTCTGCCGGGGCCTATCGCCAGCGGACTGGACTTAGTTCCACGAAGCAGCTGGCGTCAACACCAAACTGGACATGCTTATGTCCAAGCGGAAGCATCGGGCGGCCGTCCAGTGCCCTGAGCGACGTCTGCGCTCCAGGGCACCACGCAGTCCGTGGAGCTTCGTCTGATGCTCTGATGGAGCGTGGCCGTGGATCCACGCCGTGCTGGAGCTAAGGGAGCAGAGGGCCATCGTGAGCACCGTCCACACTGACTGGGAGCAGTACCGCTCGGGTGGAGATCGTGCCGCCTATTGCCGACAGCAGGATTTCAATTGTGCAGTTATTAGCGAAAGACTTCCACGGCTTTTGGGAAGCCATGCGGCTTTGTAATGCAACAAAAGACGACAATCGCGCTGGTGACCCCACTCCAAGACCGAATGTTATTGACGCGTACTTGGCCAGATTCGGGTCACGTATAGCAGCGCAGACGTCTGCTGCTGGTGCTGCGACAAGTGTCCCCCCTCCCTCGAGAGCACCCGAGGCTAGCTTTCAGCTGCGCCCCTCAACTTTGCCCAAACTTTCTATATCAGTCCGAGACAGAAGCAGTTCCCGAGCTGTGGATCTGGAGGGCGCACCAATGATTGATGTACGGAGACGTTCTTCCACTACTGCAAACCACTGTAAATATCGATCATGTCTGGTGTATTTTCCACCTAATCGAACAGTGTGCATTGCCCATAATCTTAACACGCGCCATGAAGGGCCTCTAAAATTTACGCGCAATGGAGGGAGAGGGACAGCTTCCGCACCCCCATAATATCTCGACTCATATTAAAGCTGGAGCAACGAAATTTGCAGGGCGGATGGATATGGTAGTGAACTCTGCTGCGTGCAAATTGCATGACCTTACGTCATCTTCAAGACCAAATGAGGTCAAAACATCAAAATGGTCTCGTTTCGCGTGGATTGGCTTGCCATTGTTATGGATCGCTGATTGTGTTTAAATGCTCGAAAGTGGATGTCAATGATGTTTTAGACATTACTAATCGTGCAAACGGTAGTTTTCAGGATGTATAGGGAGAAATATGCAAAGTAACATAAATCGCATGACAGTCATTTGCTTTATGACAACATTCCAGTTGACCAAGTTTGTTTCGATTAACCTGTCATTAACCTGACCAGGCTTGACCTCGGTGACCTAACATGCCTTTGAAACAATACAGCATAACAATATACGTCAAACAAGCTGCTAGTGTTGCGAAGAACACTTTCCATTTGCCAATATTCGGGAAGCGCATCAGCGCCGATTTGTGTGGTCTGGCGCTGATAGAAGTTTTTGACTTCAACGGCGCATAATTCGAGAAAAAAATTGTCGGCAGATTTTTGTTTTTCTTGCTTCAAACAATGCGTCGTTCATTTCTAAGCAGGTGTGCAAACAATGGCGTATATCTGCTGGTACAATCTGACGTTATGCACGAAAAATCGGAGAGGTTGGCGGTTTTCGCCACCCTCCAGGACGCGTGCTAAATTAGTAGTTAGCAGAAATTCATGTAACGTTCGGACTCTTTCGCATTTACCTGCACATTTTAAATTGCAGAGATGCTTTCGTGTAGTCGATAAGTAAAATATGTACGGGATGACCGCATTGTGTCAGACACCCAGTTTCCTGATCGAACATGACATTGTAATGTTCATTCCTCATAGCTCTCATGTAAATATCGTAATTTTCCTTTCTCATGACCGTTATTATTCCTAACGAGGATGTAACCCAAGTTTTGGATGGGACCTTTTCTGTATATGACAGATTGTCAGAACTCAATTCGACTTGAAAACTCGCTTCGAGCACTCACTTCGAAGCGGTTTCAATTGTGCTCACGCAAAATGAACGATGAAAAAATGACATATAATCATCAGCAGATCAAAGAATTCCGCCGGAAAGGAAGAAGCTGCATAATTCACTTTCGACGTGTTTGGCAACCTCTCGACTCTCAAAAGAAATCGAAACGGTCGGCGTGACTCTGGACATTTATTTCTTCGGATTCTTATATTTCAATGTGAACAGAAAATGTATCGAAGCTCTCATCGTACTGAACAGGATGTGACATCACTTCAATGGTAGATCACTGCAACTACTCATTAAAGGGCTCACACAGACACAGACACAGACACAGACACAGACACAGACACAGACACAGACACAGACACAGACACAGACACAGACACAGACACAGACACAGACACAGACACAGACAGACACAGACAGACACACAGACAGACACAGACACAGACACAGACAGACACAGACACAGACACAGACAGACACACAGACACAGACACAGACACAGACACAGACACAGACACAGACACAGACACAGACACAGACACAGACACAGACACAGACACAGACACGGACACGGACACGGACACGGACACGGACACGGACACGGACACGGACACAGACACGGACACAGACACAGACACGGACACAGACACAGACACAGACACAGACACAGACACAGACACAGACACAGACACAGACACGGACACAGACACGGACACGGACACGGACACGGACACGGACACGGACACGGACACGGACACGGACACGGACACGGACACGGACACGGACACGGACACGGACACGGACACGGACACGGACACGGACACGGACACGGACACGGACACGGACACAGACACAGACACAGACACAGACACAGACACAGACACAGACACAGACACAGACACAGACACAGACACAGACACAGACACAGACACAGACACAGACACAGACACAGACACAGACACAGACACAGACACAGACACAAACACAGACACATACAGACACAGACACAGACACAGACACAGACACAGACACAGACACAGACACAGACACAGACACAGACACAGACACAGACACAGACACAGACACAGACACAGACACAGACACAGACACAGACACAGACACAGACACAGACACAGACACAGACACAGACACAGACACGGACACGGACACGGACACGGACACGGACACGGACACGGACACGGACACACACACACACACATAATCTTGTGAGCCGTGAAAGGTGAGCCACATTACCGTACGGCCACAATCGATGACTACCATTTCTATACGTGATGGAACGCTATGACGGAAGCACATCATTGCCACATGGTGATCGACCGTTACCAAATGATGATTGACACGATCAATTAAAAATCAAAGCATGTTTTTATGACGGGCTGTACTTACGAGGTCCAAGTGAAAACAGATGTCCAGTTGTATGGAATGGGCAAATAGTCGTGTATTTCGAGGACCAAGTGTGTGATACCACATGTTCAACTATGCATCCTTATCAAAGCTAGTATTATGACCAGTTGTTCATAGTTTCTTTAAATTCCTTGGCCATATAGAATTGGATAATATTCCAGGTATAATTATGTTCGGGATGACAATGTTCATGGCAGGGGCCCCACACTATGTATACAAAACTGAAGGCAAGAATGCATTTTCGTATTGTGATTTCCGCGCAGCCACAACTGAACAGAAAGCTCTACATATGAGCTGATGCACATAATGCTTCCATAATTGTAACCAATCGTAAGATAAAACCTGCCAAAATTGCTATCAGTGCTGCTCCGTGTTGCTTCAAAGTTATGCTACTCATAACAAAAGTGGCCTTTGTAATTTCAGGACACGTGTAAAGCTTCGCACCTCAAGTGTATGAAGCATATGGTTCCAAATACGATTATTGGCTTCTTAAAATTGTTTGGCAAAAACGCAATATGTGAAGGCACGGGGAGAACACAAACCAATTGGGAGTCATTCTGCACAGGCCCCCATGTTAAAAGTAAATAATTGTGGGACAAAGCACATTGAGGGGACACGTGCACCCTTAAAAGTAGGCAACACCACACCCCTGGTTGCAAAGTAATTTAAAACGATGATATAACAATTTCGTCACCAAACACCAAGACTTTTCCATGCAGATTGTTGAATACAAAGATGCTAGAACAAATCACAAGCAGTCGGTAAGACATTGGTGTTGCCTATGCAACGTTACAAGACTTGCACATTTTATTTTGTGCAACTAAAGGTTTTTAAAATTCCGTGGTTACATTTATGACGTTCTTAAAGCGCCTTGAACAATTTTTACGGCATGTTCTGACGGGATATGTTGGGTTAAGTTAAGCTGGGCGAGGTTATGCTGGGCTAAGTGAATTTTACGTGTGGTACAATCAATCGTCATGATAAAACTATGAAGACGTAACAGCTGCAAGACATGAAACATTGTTGTACTTAATATGCTCGGCTAGTTATTTGGATGCAGGAGCGATTTCACCAGTGCTATGATAATAGAACCCAGCGCTTGTCATGTCCAGAAAAGGATGTCCACTCATATTCCTTCTTTGCATGCACGCGCTCATACCAAATGTTAGAAAGTAGCTCTGCCATGCCAAACTGGTCCTCCCCTGCTCGACCGATGCAATGGATCGAGAGTTACGTACTAATATGGTTGAAGGAAATTCACATAATGATGTTAGGAGGAAATAAACAACTCCTCTGAATCGGGCTGATTTCGATCCCGAGCAAGTTCACTTCTTTTTATGGCGGTGGCATAGCTACATTGTCTGAATGGTTCAACAATGCATGTAATTAGTGCATGGATCAAGAATGTATATGATTTCCAGACAGCCTGTTAAATTTATTCGAAATATGTACACACTTTTCCAATAGCACAGCGGGTTTTTGATTATCATGCTCATATCATATCATGCAGTTTGTGACGATTTTGGATACACTTCGTGATGTAGATCGGTTATTTGGGCTTTGGGCTGCATCGACTACACTGATCATACAGCGCCCCACTTTATGCTATCGACAGTTCATATATGTTGTTGAATTACATCAGGGTAAGTTAGACTACGGTTAATGACGGGGTCATATACTAATACATGAGTTCCGACAACACTACATCAAGGTTGTTACTTTGCACTTAATAAACATTAATTATGAAGGTGCAAGCGGTGAGGACCTAAGTCATTATTTGAAGTCCATTCCTTTAACCCGCGCCGTCTCGGGGGGTCTTCAAGCGCCCCGCCCCCTCCCGCTCCGCTCAGGTTTTTCGTGGGTAGGGAACGAACGGGGCGCCGCAGCGCACCGAAATTTGGCATATCTTTTCCCACACCAATTTGACATGTCGTGTCCAACTGTTGATGTCAGGTCATCTAGTGTCAACGAGTTAGTCTAAGTCAAGTGAGGTCACCTCCAAAAAACGTTCAACCAGTCATCACGATTTAACGGATGCAGATATTTTAATGAAACTTTCAGCATTTGCTTATCTTTAGGGATGCAAAAAAACGTACGAGAGGAATTTTGTTCATTTCCTTCGTTTTTGACCACTTATTAATTTTGCATATTTGCCTATTAGAGTTGAAATCGAATATTCTGGCTAAAGTAACTTGAACCTTCAACTTCATTTCGCGTTATATCACTGCAGACGATGAGACAGGCTTTCCTTTACAGACCATGAAGAGCCTGGGACGCCCATGTAATTCCAATTATCCTCCCTTGTGTGACATCAACATTTAACGTGTGAACGTTTACAGACAAGGTGGTGTCCTGAGATAACAGCTTAGTATTCAATTTTCGGGACATCTCCAACCATATGCCCCGCTGACTTTGAATTGGGTAGCGCCTCCTTGCACAAGTTGAGTTGTATGACGCTTGCTACTAAATATTGAAGTATCACTTTGAATCGAACATTGTAATCTACCATATTGTTTTAGTGATGCAGGAATTGCTGAAGGAACTGCAATTGTGTTAAGGGAGGTTGGAGGAATTTCATTCAGCCCACCCCGATCTTGAATTCCTAAGCAAATTCCGGTTCCACTGTTCGCTCGTTGTGTGTAAATGTTAGTCTAGCGTGCAATCTTCTCTCCGCCATGTTGTTTGTCTTAGGAGGCATGACATAACATACGGTCCTAAAAATATGATACTTCAAACGACTGGGCTTCCTCGTAAATGACTTGACTCAAACAGTGTCTCCCCCCCCCCCTGAAGCAACAGTCGGACCCCAGCAGTGTGGCGGGAGGCGGTTGGGATGTGTGGAGGGGACCAGTCACCCGAGCCCTTTGCTTGAACTTGTATGTTGGAATTGCACGAACTGAAAATCATACCATGAGTGAACAAAGGAATGAAACGGATATATCCAGAACCGTCACACTTCCCTGGAGTTTGGCGACCTGTGGTGAATTCGCCTAAACACGAATTGGATTCACAAAAATGGCCACCTGCGCCCTGTGGGAGAGACACATAGATATTACGAGGGTGGTCCAAGCCTAGTTTCATGCAACCTTTTTCGTTTATTTTTGTTTTGTAGAACATTTTGTGAACTAACACTTGGCATGATGATGGCAAGGAAAACATAAAGATTAAATATCAAAACGATAGGGAGGAAGATGGATGACAGTGAGAGGGAGTATGAGAGTGAGCGTGAGAGTGAGCCGAGATAGATATGTCCGATATATTGTATTATAATATAAATACATATATATGTATATATATATATATATATATATATATATATATATATATATATATATATATATATATATATATGTGTGTATGTGTGTGTATGTGTGTGTGTGTGTGTGTGTGTGTGTGTGTGTGTGTGTGTGTGTGTGTGTGTGTGTGTGTGTGTGTGTGTGTGTGTGTGTGTATAGATGTGTCATATTGTACCCCTGTGGTGATAGATTAAGCCACACAACACTCGGACAAGTTTCAAACTTGTCAAAAGAAAGACTGCGTCGCGCGGATGTAAATGAACACCGAGGCTTCAAACACCGCAGCGAGAGACAGCTCAATTACTGTGCGAGTGGCGACGGGACGCAGTGAGAGAGCAACGTCGCGGGTGCGGCGCAGAGCCGCCGCTCTTGGCTCTCTGATGGAATCGTGAAACCGGCGACTGTCGGGCTGATCTACCTGGCCGTTCGACGATCGAGTTGCAGCGACGACGCGGACACTGCATTGCAAGGCCACTTCACACCGCCGCTGACCTGACGCTACAGGTCACCGGGTGAACGGCATCACTGTCGCCCGCCGATCAGCGTCAACACTATCTCCCGGCCGTCGGCAGACGTGATGGGAATCTTTCACCGTGCGTGCCGGCTACTGCCGCACGTCGAGTCCGTCGGCGCCGTTGATGTCGATAATATGAGCCGCGACTGTCGTCAGCTGGGGCTGTGACTGTCGACAACGACGGCCTGAAGAAGACGTAGCGCCAACGCTTAACAAGGTGAAGCATGTCTGTTTTGTGCTCCTCTCCCTGCCACCCCTCCCTCTCCCCTCAGGATACGACAAGCGTGCAGCGCGCCTGGGTGCACAAAATTCAGGGATCCGCCAGCAGCGAAGGATTCAGGGTGCCTCCGAGCGACGCGGGTGCAGCAAGCTGGGGCGGCCGGATTCAAGAATCCAGCATCCAGATGAGCCAGGGGTGGCAGACGCGGCGAACAAGCAGCGCTCTGGCCGAGCCGTCCTCGGCGCGCTTGTTTGGCGCTCGCCAGCCGCCTGGGTTTATGCTGAAGCGGACCGCGCGGTTGCCGGGTGGTGGGGTGGGGGACATAGCCTCGCGGTCGCCGTGGCCCTGTTTACACACCACCCTAAACAGCATCCCGGGCCGCGGCCACCGCCGGACCGCCTAGTTCGCCGCTCGTCTCCCAGGTGGCAGCAGCTACGGCCAGCCCGACCAGCTCGTGCGCGCAGCTCTCCGTGGCTGTCGGTTGGGTCGGAGAGAGAACTTCTGCGGCGCCTTCCGATCGATGGCCTACAGGAATTCCTTCAACTTGTCATGAAGCTACACCAGTGGAAGTTTCTGTGCAGCTATTAATACGGTTAGCTGCAGCCAACGGAGAATCCGGGGCGGTGTCAAATACTATAAGTTTGAGACGCGTCAAATTCTCCAACCTTTGAGGCCAACAGAAAAAACGAATGTGTCCAGCCACTTTAAAGCTAATTTCTTGAACTGTACACAATAATCTTCACCGCATATAATGTCACACATTAATGCGGGTAACAAAACATAGCTGGTTCGAAAGGGAATCTTACGCGTTTAAACTGGTTTCTTCGGGTATGTTATACTGGTGTTGGTCATGGCAACACATGTGGCGTAGGTGAACGATTGTGTTATTCAATATCAAGTGAACGGTGCTACATAGGTTGGGGCAGATGGTTTATTTTGAACTCAAGACATAGCACTGATTCGTGTGTGATTGTAACCTTTCTCTAGAATTGTTCCTATATGTCATATAACTAAATGAAGTCAAATAAATATAACAAAGACATAGATCCCCAACAAGACATCCCGTCATCTGTCTACCCTGCAATGCTGCAACCATCTGTAGATGACTAGACATCGCGACATCTGCCTACCCTGCAATGCTACAACCATCGGTACATGATTAGATATCACGTCATATGTGTATACTGTAATGCTACAACCATTGGTACATGGCTAGACATCTCACCATCTGTCTACCCTGCAATACTACAACCATCGGTTAATGACTAGACACCGCGTCATCTGTCTACCCTACAGTGCTATAACCATCGGTACATGACCAGACGTCACTTGATCTGTTCTGCTGTAGGTGTTGTTGGGAGAACCACCTTAGCGTTTCCAAATGACGCATAGTTGCGGAGCGAAGCACAGACGTATGCGTTGCTTGTGACGGAATGTGCTCATCCATATCCGGTTTTATGCTTTGGATCCTCCGATCGCTTCAGATCAGGCGAGCTGTTCGTTTGTCATCAAGTCGAGGCTTTAATTTAAGCCTTATGTGGCGAGTGACAGCACCGTTCTCAAATTCCGACCGTTGGGTGGAAATTAACATTTGGAATACTCTTTTCTTACATCGATCGCTGCATCGAAGGCTAACAATAATTGTAGGCAAAATTTGTTGACACCTCTGAACAAGATGAGACTATGCCAAGGTGAAAACGTGTTTTTTTCACGTCGTCTAGAGCAAAAGTTAATGAGGGGAAAATGTATACCCTCCCCTGGCAGGACCAGGGGTAGAGAGAGCAGGCGGAGGTTCACGGATTAACATGTGCCCCTGCCGCACGACTTCTTCAAGGATCCTCACCCAGATACCTGACCAATGGTTGGGCCCCTAATTAATTTCTAGAAAGCAGCATCTCTGAGCAAACATATTTGAAACGGTCCATCTAGATAGACAGTAGAAGCTACCCGTACCTTTGGTACAGGTGGGTAGGTAGGTGGGTACCTGTACCTTAGGTACAGGAACCTCTCCTCTACATTTGGAAAGGTCACTTGCAACATGTGGACTCTGATCTAGAAAGAGGCTACGATCATCCATTTCTTGAGGTGGGTACTTTTGGAAGCGTCCTGATGCTGAAAGAATTCCAGTTGGACCTAATCCTCGCCGACTGTTGTAGGTGATCATTACCAGCATAGGTTAGCATTAGGATCCCAGCTGTCGGAAGTAAAGCCTGAGGCTGGCGGAAGGATCCTCTCCTATTGAAGTAAGCATTCGGCAACTTGAGCAACCGGACCCAGAGTTGCCGGAAAAGACAATAAGGTTGGTGCCAAGAGGCCATTCCGGGCAACCTCTGGCGCTAATGTAGGGATGTGTGCCGAGTGCATGTGCAGTGGCTACGTATATTGCTGCCAGGTATATTCTCTGAAGCCAAGGGCCTATCAAAATAGCTCATGTCAAGGTCTGCAATCTGCACGCCGGTGTATTGCTTCGTCGGAAGACAAGGCAGACGGTATCAAGATTGCCTGGCCCAAATTGAAAACCATTCGCAATTACCTCTATCATCGTAATTCAGGTTTAGCCTGACGTTGTTGATGTCAGCGCTATCAATGAAGAAAAATATGTCAGGTAGATGTGAAAATTATTGTAAATTCATCCCTTAACGCGGTGAAACACCATGGGTGTATTTCCATCAATGCTTGGTCATATATCTATGACTTTTTCTCGTTTGAACATACCTCTCGCTTGGTGCTTGTCAAGTACGTTTGCATCCTATCGCTCAGCCCGCATCCCACGGCAACTTGCGATGATTTTGCTCAGTTTCATGAGAATCAAGGTTCATACGCATCGCCCAGACAATGTTCAGTGCCATCCAGAGTCAAGTGCCAGGTTCGGTGATCCGAGATCGGGAAAATAGGTCAAATCAAGGTCAAAGGTAAAAGTTACTCGTCTAGCATGTTGTCTGACCCAATTCTCATGGGAATTGCTCAGTGCTTTAACTGCTTGTCTTCTTGCTTTTTGTTGCGCCAACGAGCGACCAACTGTGGAGTGGGGAATCCCAGTGTTAATGCATACACCCTGCTGGGCTGACGGAGAGTCCAACCAGAAAATACTGCCGCCAAACCAATGAAGGACCTTAAACCAACTGAAATGGTCCCTGAGCCAACGGAGAGGGTCTCTGGCCGTCGAAGGAAACACAGAGGGCAACCGGAGGAGGCCCCCGAGCGAACATGAACAGCCCCTGTGCTCATGGAGGGGCACCAAGCCGATATCAAGGAACCCTGGACTGACGGAGAGAGCCTCGGCAAGTAGAGCCATTGAGAAAGGGAAAGGGTCCCTGAGTCGGCAGCGAGAGTCGCTGTCCACCAGAGGACCAAAGTAATTTGGGTGGGTTCCATGCCTCTATGGAGGGCCTCTGAACTGACTGAGCAGTGAATTTGTAGCAAAGGGGCATTTCACTCAAAGTGTCCAAGGTTACCACCTGCACAAATGTGCCTACCTTATAAACACCTGTGTGCGCCCTTGCACGAGTACGATGGGAGCTTCTGGTTCGCCTAGCAGGTCGCCTAAACAAAGCACACAACAACAAAACACGGGGAAACATGTTCAGGAACAGCTAACTAAATTCGGCTGGCAATGCTACTAGAAACGCCCTTTGATCGACAGCGGGCCCAAACCAGAGTAGGGAATCGAGGGGAGGAATCGAATGTGTTAATCATAAGCAGGGCTATGGAAGAGACTGGTTGAGCTATGAAAGTTTATTTTGCATTAGCACACTTCATGACACGCCACCACCTGCAAGATATCTAACTACAACTACTACCGGCAGATAATTTGTGGAACCCTTTTTGTGTCGGGGGAGGAATAGTTTGTTGGCGGAGAGCATAGATCACATAGCATTACCCGCACCCCTTCCCTGTTCCTCCGACACCATTGATCTCGTTGACAGGCACACAGTCCCAATGACTTTTGCCCGTCAAGTTTCAAGTCTGCCTGTCTCCTGGTCCTGATCCTGCTGGTATAGACTAACGGCTCTCTGGACTCCGGGCTCATTGTGGCCGACCGCCATCCTGAATGCCGTAAAAATAAACGGGACCTAATATCACCGTCCAAGTTGAAGAATTGTTTCATGAGGAAATCCTTCAACAGTCAGCTAAAATGTCATTATTCGTCAGATTGGACGGATTCAAATAAATGTTCTGGGTTCATCGCCGAATCCGACGAAAGGCCTGCAATCTGAGTAGTACAATTAATATATTGCGTCCCTTCTGACGAATATTTGCCAGTCTAATTTTAACTGGTGTTTTCGACGAGAAATGCACTGAGATGACAATTGAATAACATGATCATACTTTCTAAGTAATTATTCATCTATTCATGTGCACATACGTTCACTTATTTTGAGCTAAAATAATAGTGTCCACGAAGAATAGCGCAAAATATCAAAACCGTCCAGTATGATGAAGCAAAATAACGTAGCCTGGCCTCACCTAACCTAACCTTACCCTACCTAGCCTGACCTAGTCTAGTCTATTCAATTATACCTTACCCTAGCCTAGCCTGGCCTCTCTTTGTTCTACGCAAGCAAAACGGGTGATTAGCTTCTCTCCCATTCAAATAAAGCTGCAATAATGCCAACAGTTGTAGGTGCAGTTTTCACAGTTGAAAATGGATGAACTACAGCATGACTTAGTTCCGCTATATGGACATATTGTTATATGCTGAGAGGACCGTATTATCTATGGCAAACCTTGCTTCGTATCATCCTTGAATGTAGCCACTCGAGCCCAGGAGCCCTGGGAGAAGTGGAGGAATTCGGGGAGGAACATCGGAGTCTGAGGAGAACGGATGAATCTCCGCGCGACCCAGTGATTCTGAGAATTAACCAATGAGTCTGGCGACAAGGTTGGAACAATAGGCTGTTCCTGAATATTTATGGCATCCAGATCCTTGCAGAAAACCATCATCTTATCTTTCTCAGTTTGATGTTGAATAATGTTGTTTGACAATGAGCTGCTCTCAAATAATGTGCTCAAGATATACTGTAAAGTGGAAGCTGATTTTTTGTGCTACATGTACTAAGAAAAATAGCCTCTCCGTATTCGATTTCACCAGAATGTTCCGCTCTACATCCAGGATTACGAAGTAGAAATCCAACCCTTTCTCGGAAGGAAGGGAAGAGTGTGGGATATAGCCCTCTCGTTACTCCCAAGACTCCCTCGTTCCTCTGCAGAACCCCGTCCCTTCTTGGGCTCCTCGGCTACCTAGGGATACAATTTTGGCTGTTGTGGCTCCTATGCCATTGGAACCTACCACTGTTATTCGTGGTTGAACGTCTGCAGATTGTGTGCATGCAATCTGAATCAAAAGTCTTGACCCTCAGATTTTGAACAATGAAGTACGGTAAAAAAAAATTAAGAAAAAAAAACAAATGCAAATAAACTCGTCCAGGCTGTGAGCAACGGCATTGGATATGTGGCTTGCATGCTCCTAACCTAAAAACATGAATAATTGTATAGTAAGCAGGCAGTTAAGGGTGTTTCAAACAATATTTGGTCGGGTTCTACCGAGACCCCAACTGTTTCAGAATTACTCAGGCACTATCTGGCAACAACGGCTCTTGTGTATTCCAACAATTGCACGAAGAAACCCACAAAAAAACACCACTGTCGTTTTCGAATGTCAACGGGTACCAGCCTTCAGAGAGAAAGAAAATGAAGCGAACTAGTTGTGTTTGTTTACTTGCAATTTTAGTTGGAATTATACTATATTTTTCACATCGTTATGTTTAAAAAAAGGCGTACAAACCTAGGAGACACATTACTCGCCATGGTTTGCAACTTATATTACGATTCCAGGACAAATGTACGCAAAGACAAATGTACGCAAGGACAAATGTACGCAAGGACAAATGCACACAAGGACACATGTTCACAAGGACAAATGTACACAAGGACAGATGCACGCAAGAGCAAATGTATGCAAGGACAATGGTGCGCACGGACAAATGCACGTGTGACAGATGTACTTGACAGCAAATGTACTCGTGGCGAAAGTACGTAAGCAACTGTACGCAAGCGCAAATGCACGTAAGCGCAAAAGTACATAGGCGTCAATGTAAGTAAGCGCAAATATACGTATGGGCAAAATTATGTATGAGCAAAAGTACGTAAGCGAAAATGTATGTAAGCGCAAATGTACGTCTGTGAAAATGTGCGCAAGCGCAAATTTACCAAGCCCCGCTGTACATAGGGGTAAAAGTACGTTAGCGCAAATAATTTGCGTAAGCGCAAAAGTACGTAAGCGCAAATGTACGTAAGCACGAATGTACGCAAGCACCAATGTACGTATGCGCAAAGGTACATATGCGCAGATGTCCGTGAGCACAAATGTGCGTATGAACCAATTACGCCAGTGAAAATGTACGTACATGCAAAAGTATCTGCGAGCAATTGTACGTATGCCTAAATGCACGTATGTTGGCTGATACGCACGTTTGTTCTTGCATACTTTTGCGTTTATGTAATGCTAGGCTTACGTACATCTGTGTTTACGCACATTTGCGAATCGTACATTTGCGTATACGTACATGAGCGCATACGCACATTTACGCATACGTACTTTTGCGCATACATGCATTTGCGCTTACGTACATATGCACTTACCTCCATTTTCGCATACGCATATTTTCGCCTACGCACATCTGCGTCTACGTGCATTTGCGCTTACGCACATTTGTGCTTACGTACATGTGTGCTTACGTACATTTGCGCTTACGTACATTTATGTATGCGTACATTTGCACATGCGTACATTTGCCATCCGTACATATGCGCCTTCGTACATTTGCCATATGTACATCTGCACTGACGTACAATTGCAGCACGTATATCTTTTGGTACGTGCATTAGTTTACGTGCATCTGTCATACGTACATTTGTTTTACTCTCATTTTATTCGGTTACCTAGATTACAAAACGAGCCCATAGGGATACAAATGTGGCATTCATTCTCAATATGCAAGAAGGAATATGCGTGGCAAAACATCAATCCCCTCATACCCCTTCTGACCCTGGGCATGAAGCGACGGATAATTCAGCAACAATATACCTTCAAGGTAAAAATATTGGCCTGAAAACATTCAGTCATCATTTCTAACTCCATTAATTCCTTATATCCGATTCAATCCGACTCCATTCCGAACTAAATGCACACGTAAAGGCCTGTACGTCTTACGCTCCAGCATGCACTGTGTGGGCGCTATACCGGCGCCGTCAGCACTTACAGCCCAATGCATCTCAATGGGGACGCAACGCTTCCAATGCCACCGCTAGGCTGCCACCACGCACCACTTATCGGGAAATGGCGGCGTTCAAAGCGTTCACATATTCGCTACACGCGAAACATATCGGTCGGCCGGGAATTACTGACGAACGCTGCCGGCCGCGCAGCAGTGGCTTCACCATCCACGCGGAATAACAATGGCCATATTGCCGGCTGGCGGGGACATCCCGGACGTCAGGTGATCGGCCATCTAGTGGCATCGGCCGGTGGGCGCAAATTTCCATCAGCCCGACCGAGGCAGCAAGTGCGAACAAATGCGTCGCTGTCAAGCGTACGTTCGTATGGATATGATGCCACCTTAATTCGGAATGGACACGGATGTCGCCCGGAGTTTATATGCTTTGAAAACACACGCCCATTTGCAATGGCAGGAATGCAAATGCATTGTTATTCCTGCCACAGGTGTTGGGTGACCTTGTGGCAATTTAGGTGGCATCGTAGCAGACCATTTGCCTGTACTCACTCAACGACTGGCCTGCTGAGTTCAAGTGTTATCAGTTACTTATGACCAGGATAATGCAGGCCTGACCAATGACGTGTGTCTCTGGAGACCATTGGCCTAGACCATCAGGGCAGCGTCCGCGTGTCTCCAAGCTACCGCCATGGGATCTAACCACGGAATTCAAATAATCCAATGTCCCTCCCATCCCACCCCAGCCTAACCTGGTAGAGGCCGTTTTGTCATATTGGGCAACTAGGCAACAAGAATCTTATGACCAAATTTTGTGAACATAAATTCCTTGCAGTTATATTGAACTTTGATCGCATTTCTTTGGAACATTATTGGATTAACCCGCCCCGTCCCGGGGGTCTTCAATCGCCCTCCCCCCTCAGGTTTTTCGCAGATAGCGGACGAACGGCGCCCGGTAGCGCGCCCAAAGTTGGCATTCCTTTTTCCATATCAATTTTACATGCTGATTCAAAATTTTTAGGTCAGGTCATCTAGGTTCAACGAGTTAGTCAAGGTCAAGTGAGGTCACCTCCAAAAAGGTTCAACCAGTCGTCACGCTTTAACGGATAGAGATATTTGAATGAAACTTTCAACGTTTGCTTATCCTTACGGATGCAACAAAACGTACGAGTAGAAGTTTTCACTTTTTTCATTTTTGACTGCATATAAATTTTGCGTATTTGCCAAATTGCAGTTCAAATACATGATTCTGACTAAAGTAAACATTTTTTTATTAGGGCAAGTTGACTTCCAACAACGTTTCTCGGTCTGCTCTACTAATTGGAAAATGAAAATAAAATAAAATGTGAGAACTCAAAAATTGGAAATTTTCTTTCAAAAAATATTTTGGGGAGCCAAAAAATATAGCCCTGGTCGATTTCGCTGTCTTTTTCTCATCCCAAATACATTTTGTTTTCTCACATATCACATACAATGAACTCCCCAGAGTCAAAAACATAATGTAATTCATGAGAAGTCGTGAAAATCTATTCCCATGGTGACGTCACATTTTGGGAAAAATTGTTTTGGAGGGCGGACCCGGACCCTACTCATCAAGCGCTTTCCGATGATACCTTTTTCGTTTTCGTGTGATGCTTAGTTTGGATTTTAGAGGGGGTGTTCAACCGCCCCCTCCCCGAGACGGGGTGTGAGGATTTGACCGGAAAGACGGCGCGGGTTAAGATCATCATGCCTTGCACCGTTCAGCCTGGAATAATTATTCATAATTTAGTGCAATTCTGTGCCGAATCAAAGCACTGCGTAGTTCTTTAGGTCCGAATTCGCCCCCGCAGATTGTCGGCTGTATCCGCCTCCGTGCCATGCCATGGTCTGGCCGGCCGACACACGAGCTCGGTACGCTCCCGAACAGTCGGCTGTATCCGCCTCTGCGTCATGTCATGGTCTGGCCGGCCGACACACGAGCTCGGTACACTCCCGAACAGTCGGCTGTATCCGCCTCTGCGTCATGTCATGGTCTGGCCGGCCGACACACGAGCTCGGTACACTCCCGAACAGTCGGCTGTATCCGCCTCTGCGCCAGGTCATGGTCTGGCCGGCCGACACACGAGCTTGGTACACTCCCGAACAGTCGGCTGTATCCGCCTCTGCGCCAGGTCACGGTCTGACCGGCCGACACACGAGCTCGGTACACTCCCGAACAGTCGGAGCTTCCGCCGACTGCATTGATCAGTCGGCACCTTATCGGTGGGCTCCGGGAGCGGGTGCCGACTGATGAGGCACAGTAGACAGTTCCGGCGCGCGATGCCCCCGTCCCCCACTCGCGGCACCCCATGTTATGACGTAATAGCCCCCGGCTCAGGGCGTGGGTGCCGGCTGGTGGCGGACGGTCGACAGTTCTGGCGCGCGACTCGCGCCGTCCGACGCAGCTCGTGCTACAACGCAATAATCGCCGGCTCAGGCTGACAGTCATGACATCGCGCCGATCTGGCGGATCACGCTCATTTGCAGCCAGCGGACGGCACCCGCTCCGCCGAGCCGCGCTAGATTCCATCCGCCCGTCGCCGTCGCGACCGCCGCCATATTTCCAGACGGCATGTCGATGTGGCCGCCACACTGTCGCGCACGCGATGGATCTCCGGTGACTGCTCCAAGTACGCTGGCCCTTCCCTCCGCTCCTCCCTCCCCCAGCCCTCGCATCATACATTACCAGTCAGGCTAATATTAATATCACAGTTGGGTGGATTGTTGGCTTCCAGGCTACGTGCAGGGATGGCAACACCCAATATCTAGTGGATATTACCCATAAATGGCAATGCAGTCCAACAGTCACCCACACAGTCATCAACGTGTCGTCACCTGAGTGGTCTAACCGTCACTCACAATCATCAACATGTCATCATCTGAGTGGCCCAAACATCACCCACACAGTCATCAGTATGTCATCACCTGAATGGCCTAACCGCCACCCACATAGTCATCAACAAGTCGCCACCTGAATGGCTCAACGGTCACCCAGTCATCAACATGTCGTCGCCTGAATGCAGTTCAGGTTCATAAACATCACAAAGGGAGTTTCTCAGAGTGAAGCGCCTGCTGAGGTGGGCGTGTTTCTGCTCTGGTGCGTCAGAGTCGCGCCCATGACGGCTTCACAGTGGCACGCTGATTGAAAGTGCAGATTGTACATTCCACGCATAAGCATCACCAGCCGTCAGTGAAAGCTCAAATCTATTACTGTCATTTAGCGAGCTTGCCGATGTTTTCACCTGTGCGGCCACTCTAACCCCATCTCCTACACACACACAGTACCTTAGTCTCTTAAAAGTCATTCTGTGGTGGTGCGAAATGAGAATGAAACTTGAGACATTGCGGATTGCAAAATGCATTCATAGCCAATGTTCCCCGGGAACGGCCAAAGGGAGGCGCCTACCAGAACACAATCACGGACCGTGATCACAGGGAAGGGTCGAACCAGGGATGCATTCACGGTAGACAACCATAAAGCTGACACAACCGGAATTCCATTGAGATCATTCATCTCTCAAAAACATTTTCTCCCAAAGATATGCTCCGGGGTACAGAGTGGATACACCTTAATTCGCTCCAATCGTCCGACTTACCTAAGACCTACGAGCTTAAATTAGAAAACTAGAATACCAAAATGTTTAGATGTACACACACACACACACACACACACATATATATATATATATATATATATATATATATATATATTAGGGTGACAGCTATTTGGACCCAAAATTTTTTTTTCTCAAAAAACGAAAAAGGCAGTTGATTTTCTGGTTCCTATTAGCCTAAAAACACCACATAAACAGTTTTATCTCGATCAAGTAATTTTAAGGCGTGCCTCATCGCACTTGAATGTCAGACACCCCAGACATTTTTTTTAGGATCACCCAACCCTATTACTCCGGGTATTTGTTGGCTAAAATAGAGTCAGAACGTGTTCGTGCTGGTCGGGTGTGCCCTGAATAATCGTATTGCAACCTTATTAATTATAATTATAGTTTAATATTTAACTATAATTATAGTTTGTTCCAATTTCCCAATATTAATGCCATTTTTGGTCCTTTCGCAAATATGGCCGCTCCGGCAACGCGGAAGAAAACGTATCTACCGGTCATCGGCCTCGCCGACGAGAGATTGATGAGTGGAGGTTAACCAAAGGACCCTCGAGCTCATCCAGATCGATGAAGACAAAGTGTTCCTCATTGCGCAACGCGAGGAAGGCCGCCGTGGAAAAATGATAGGCGCCGATCGGCAGCTCGCCGAGTTCGAGCAGCGGCAGTTGAATCGCGCCTCCCAGGCCAGCGATCGCAAGACTCGGAAAGCGCAGCGCATGGCCGAGTTCGACACTGTTGAGCTCGAGTCTAGCTCCAGCCCCTGTCGAAACTCTACAACGTCCAGCGCTGAGGCTGAGCCTCGACCATCGACTTCCACCGCCTGCCCACCACCGCCGAAGCGCCGCCGCGGCAGGGAGACTTTAATCTCGCCAACTGTCGCCGCTGCCCTCGACCGCACTCGCGTGACGGACCGTCAGGCAGTGTACAGTCTTGTCGGCGGTGGCCGACACCCTCGGGCACGACGTATTCGAGCTCACCATGAATCGGGAGTCAATCCGCCAATCCCGGCGGAACCACCGGAAGCAGGCCGTGCTGGACATCAAGGCGTCGTTTGCGCCGGACTGGCTGGTTGTTCACTGGGACGGAAAACTGGTTCCCAACTCTACGACCGGCAGCAGGGGCAAAGTCGGCAGTCTTCCGATTTTGGTCGCTGAGACCAGCGTCACCAAGGTGCTTTCCGTTCCCAAGCTCGAGATCGGCAGTGGACTGGCGATGGCAAACGCTGTCGTGGAGGCCCTGCACGCTGGGGGCGCTGCAGACCCGGTCGTGGGTATGTGTTTCGACACTACGGCCTCGAACATAGGCCCGCAGTCAGGGGCGTGTGTGCACATTGAGCAACAGCTCGGTCGTGACCTGCTCAATGTCGCCTGCAGGCACCACATGTTCGACCTCATCGCCGCGAAGGCCTACGGGGTTTGTTTCAACACCCCATCGTCCGGGCCTGAAAACCCGCTCTTCAAACGCTTCCAGGACAAATGGGATTTCATCGATCAGGACCAGTACGAGACCATGCCCGATGACCACCTCATGGAGGCCATCCAGGATTCCCGGGACAACCCCATCGCGGGTTGCAAGCTCCATCCGTCGCAGTTCCAGCCACGGGATGACTATCGCGAGCTCCTGGAGCTCTCCGTGATCGTGCTCGGCTGGATGCCGGCCAGAGGAATTCGATTCCGGCGGCCTGGGGCTCACCACCACGCGCGTTGGATGGCCAAGCTGATCTATGCTGTGAAGATCTACATTTTCCGAGGACAGGCAAACCTGACTGCCCGGGAGAGCGCCGGCATCCTTCGGTAGGTCAAGTTCACCGTCTCGGTATACGTCCCTGCGTGGTACGCCGCGCCGAGCCCCACATCGGCCCCTGCGAACGACCTCGCCCTCCTGAAGGATTTGGTCGGGTACGAGGAGAAGTCCCTCGCCACTTGTGGTATTTGAGTGAGAGCCTCGTCCCGCTGGCGTTCTTCGACAAGAACTTACCGCTGGGAAGAAAGCGGGCCATGATCGAGGCTCTCAGCTCCAATGAGGGCTCGGAGGATCTCACCAAGCGGGCCGTCGTTGATCTCAAGGCCGACTTGTCGCAGAAGACCCTCGCGGACTTCGTGGCTAAGTCGTCGCGAATGCTCTTCGTCACCCTGGGATCGACGACGGCTTCCGACCCGACCGACCCGGCGGAGTAGCACGACGACCCTCGCTACGTCGCCGCAGCCCGCAAGGTCAATAGCATCCGGGTACTGAACGACTTCGCCGAGCGTGGCGTCGCCCTAATGGAAGACTACAATTTGACCTTCACCAAGGACGAGGACCAGACACAGTACATCCTGCAGGTGGTGGAGGCGCACCGGGGAAGATTACCCGACGCCAACAACAGCACCGTCACCCAGCCTGACTGAGGCCAGGTGACCAGGACCAAGACCAGGACCAGGCCAGGATTAGCTTCGAAACTCATCGCAACGTTGGGTCCAGGAAGACCCATAAGACCCGCCTAATAGTGTATACATTCAAGTGCGATGAGGCATGGCTAAGCATAATTGGATCAGGATGAAACTTTTTACGTGGTGTTTTTAGGCTAACACAAACCAGAAAATCAACTGCATTTTTCATTTTTCGAAAGTCGAAAAATAAGTGTCACCCTAATATATATATATATATATATATATTCATATATATAATTAAACGTCGCAGAGCGAACCAACAAATCCACCTTCGCCGTGCCGGAGGTCGTCTAAAACACCACACCCGCCTCTAACTTCCATTCTACTTATGTTAGCATAGAATGCAAAACACCACACGCGATATCCGGTCATGAAAAGTAGGAGGCACACCTCAGATCTGATTTTTTTAAAACTAATTATGTGGCAATGAGACGTAATATTAGGTTAAGGTACAGACCTTGATTTACATCCTAGTAAGTCGTTGAAAAAGGAATAGGTTGTTTTCTTTGGACATTGTTGTTCAAGAATTAACATTCATGAATGCATTTATACTGATCACACTGAAGAAGGGTTAGGACAGGGTAGCTCAGGTCGAGTCAGCGTCGGACTTCAAGACCAGCTTTCGAACTATGCATGCTAGGGACACACGGAAAATGTTACTGGTAAGCAAGTGTAGTCCATGTCTCATATCGCACCTTATTTCTTCATTTTTGGTCATGCCGAGGTCAATAAAGGTCCAAATAGGTCAACCCATTGACATGATCTTTACTTTGGATCATGGTCGGAAGAATGTAAACATAAGTTCTCAGATCTTTTCAACAGAACCATGCAATCTAAATATTTATACAAAATCAAGATATGCGAACTTGATTGACATCCGAGCATTTTAACGTCAGGTTAGGTTACGCCGTACGGTCGGTTTCGGTGAGTTTCATGCTTCAACACCTCTGGAACATCACTTTAGAAGCATTACAGTATATTTTCAAGACGAACTCATTTGATGCTGAAGCGTATTTGTTACTTGTGCAGCTTCTGATCTGATCTCAGGTCACGCTGGGACAACAGAAAATTAGGGAAGGGTGATCTCTGGACAGGGGATCTCCCCACTCCCATCCCGCGAGGTTTCGAAGGGTGCAAGTTGCCGGACGCCCTTTCAAAACAGAGTTGTTTCGTCTCAACGCAAAGCAAAACGTGCTGTGCGGAACTCAACCTGCCCGCACACTCCCAAAGGTAGAGCGTAATTGAGAATGTACACCACGCCATTATAGCAGCACAGGCGCGCCCCAGGGGGCCGAAATTGGATCACTTCGGCGTGGCGGAGAACGCCCCCTGGAGGCGGCATGACCGGCTCGGCAAACACTGCCGACACTGTAGACACACGGGTCAACGACAGTTCGGGTCCTCCCGGGTTATGTTGCACGTGAAGGTCCGCAGCAGACACCTGGACGCCTCGCCACATCGTTGGTAGTACACTTCCGGCCAGAACGTTTCCTAGGTACAATATTGTGTTATTTTCTCCGCTCTTTTTCTCGCTCCTTTCATACCTTAACAGATGCACGTGAAGGTCCGCAGCAGACACCTGGACGCCTCGCCACATCGTTGGTAGTACACTTCCGGCCAGAACGTTTCCTAGGTACAATATTGTGTTATTTTCTCCGCTCTTTTCCCGCTCCTTTCATACCTTAACAGATGCACGTGAAGGTCCGCAGCAGACACCTGGACGCCTCGCCACATCGTTGGTAGTACACTTCCGGCCAGAACGTTTCCTAGGTACAATATTGTGTTATTTTCTCCGCTCTTTTTCTCGCTCCTTTCATACCTTAACAGATGCACGTGAAGGTCCGCAACAGACACCTGGTCGCCCCGCCACATCGTTGGTAGTACACTTCCGGCCAGAACGTTTCCTAGGTACAATATTGTGTTATTTTCTCCGCTCTTTTTCTCGCTCCTTTCATACCTTAACAGATGCACGTGAAGGTCCGCAGCAGACACCTGGACGCCTCGCCACATCGTTGGTAGTACACTTCCGGCCAGAACGTTTCCTAGGTACAATATTGTGTTATTTTCTCCGCTCTTTTTCCCGCTCCTTTCATACCTTAACAGATGCACGTGAAGGTCCGCAGCAGACACCTGGTCGCCTCGCCACATCGTTGGTAGTACACTTCCGGCCAGAACGTTTCCTAGGTACAATATTGTGTTATTTTCTCCGCTCTTTTTCTCGCTCCTTTCATACCTTAACAGATGCACGTGAAGGTCCGCAGCAGACACCTGGACGCCTCGCCACATCGTTGGTAGTACACTTCCGGCCAGAACGTTTCCTAGGTACAATATTGTGTTATTTTCTCCGCTCTTTTTCTCGCTCCTTTCATACCTTAACAGATGCACGTGAAGGTCCGCAGCAGACACCTGGACGCCTCGCCACATCGTTGGTAGTACACTTCCGGCCAGAACGTTTCCTAGGTACAATATTGTGTTATTTCCTCCGCTCTTTTTCTCGCTCCTTTCATACCTTAACAGATGCACGTGAAGGTCCGCAGCAGACACCTGGTCGCCTCGCCACATCGTTGGTAGTACACTTCCGGCCAGAACGTTTCCTAGGTACAATATTGTGTTATTTTCTCCGCTCTTTTTCTCGCTCCTTTCATACCTTAACAGATGCACGTGAAGGTCCGCAGCAGACACCTGGTCGCCTCGCCACATCGTTGGTAGTACACTTCCGGCCAGAACGTTTCCTAGGTACAATATTGTGTTATTTTCTCCGCTCTTTTTCTCTCCCTTAATAAATCCCACATCGTTGGTAGTACACTTCCGGCCAGAACGTTTCCTAGGTACAATATTGTGTTATTTTCTCCGCTCTTTTTCTCGCTTTAACAGCGTTTCCTAGGTACAATATTGTGTTATTTTCTCCGCTCTTTTTCCCGCTCCTTTCATACCTTAACAGATGCACGTGAAGGTCCGCAGCAGACACCTGGTCCCCTCCCCAAATTTTTGGTAGTACACTTCCGGCCAGAACGTTTCCTAGGTACAATATTGTGTTATTTTCCTCTTTTTCGCTCCTTTCATACCTTAACAGTGCACGTGAAGGTCCGCACAACACTGGACGCCTCGCCACTTATCGTTGGTAGTAACTTCGGCCAGAACGTTTCCTAGGGTACAATATTGTGTTATTTTCCCCCTTTTTTTTTCTCCTTTTTTTCTACCTTAACAGATGCACGTGAAATTACTTTTGAGCAGTATCTCATACACGAGTTGTCGAAAATGGTTCTCCACCTAATTTGCACACGTCAACTGTCATTGGGGTACGTTTTATTCCGATCGCTATGTTTCTAGGCAATGCATCACTCTTCATCGCTGGATGCTATCCGCGTTATCTGTGAATAACCACCGGCAATAACTGAAACAGCGAACGAACTTGTGAAAAATAGCAAACAAGCCACTCAGGACATTTCCCAATCCCGCGGCCCACCGGCGAAACAGTGTGAGCGGCGCCATTAGCCATGAATGTGCATAAAGTGTGTCGTGAACCAACCAATAAACAAACAAAAACAAAAATAGCAAACCACGTGCAGGATAATATACAGTAATGCGAAAGATAGCTGCAATTTCAAGCGGCGCAAGTTGCAATGCCTATCATGCTAACTAAGGCAACAGAGTGCTATTAATCTTAACACAAGGGATTTGACACAGGACATAATATTAATTCCAACACAAGTATTTTAGCACAAGGGAGAAATCCGTTAGATTGGCACAAGAAATCGACTTGCCAAATGCGATGAAATGAGTATGTGTTCGACGGCTGTGACGTTAAAGCCTCTGGCTACCTGGCCCCTTAGGCGGAGCTCTTCAGATAAGAGCTCAATCCAATTAAAAATGAGTAATAACTTAACTGTGTTATGGTAGGACTTGCTTAGGCCTAGATTTGTTGGAGGTGCGGAATTCCGAACCACTCCGAGGTCTCTGAAGCTATTGAGCCGATATAAAAACTGAAGACATCAAGCGAATTCTGCTGATCTAATCTACACATGCAAGTAGTCATATTTGGATGACTGGAGACACATTTGGAGTCAGAATGAAGACATGGGGGAATTGATCAAAACCATTTGGGACTGTTTGCATTTAGTGTTAGATTAAGCCTGGATGGGCATACAGCTTACAGAATGGTTCTTAATTGTGTTAATTAATGTTCCGCCGCCAGTGCCACAAATGTGCATTATTTTGTAATTCTTGCGGTTTTTGGCCAATAACCGCCAATAACCCCTGTGACCAATAACACCCAATAATATGTGGGGTTATTGGCCAGAGGCGTCGTGAAGGAATTACACTAGGGTGAATATTCCGATATCTAAGAGCGAAGCCTACTACGATTAATCGCCGTTGGGAAAATCTTCTGCCTGCGTGGCTGAGTGCGATTCATAATAATCGTCCGTCCTGAATTCACTTCTCTTCTCTTTGATCCGCTATTGATAAAGTTTCACCTTTGTCGCGCCATTGGTTGCAGTTGTTTGAATAATATATGTCCTACATTTCCCCCCACCTCCTGGATTTGCAATTGGGAAGGTCGTCTAGCTCCGATGCTGCTTGTGATGCATTGTTACCATTTGATCCCAATTCTCTCCGCCCTGATCACTTTACGATGATTACGTAAATTATACCGATTTGATAAAAATCGGTCACGTATTACCCATTTTTCTTCCCCATGCATCCGCCCATGACATAATTAGGATAAAATAGACATTTCTCTAGATAAGTAAGGTACCATGACAGGTTGAATTCTGACTTATAGTCACTTGAACGAAAAAAACATTGAAGATATTTAGAAACTTCTGCTGTAACTAAGTTCTCGCAGACATCTGTTGGAGGTGATTAACAATATTCGCTCCATGAGCCGCCTCCCATATAGTTGTGACACTAAACTCATTGAAAGAAATAGAAAGATAAAAATAATGTTGCAAGTTTCACGTTCCCATTACAAAGGGTTATGGAACGGGAGTCGAGAAGGGGTTGGGGAGGAAAGTTGATGATGGATGGGGTGGTGTTGCGGAGTCGCCACTGCTCACCAGAATAGGGCATGCGGGGCAAGGTCCAATATTGGCGATGGTTGTTTTCAGCAACCGAGCAATGTTGACCTTGCATGGCTGTGTGGATGACATCGAACGAGCGCACCAGACATCGAAACAGCGCATCAAGCAACTCGCGTTTCTGGACTCTGATAATGCGTGAGGGAAAAACAAAGCCATAAGGCTTGAATTGAAAACAAAACTTGGACACCGATGATGGTTGGCACAAATGAATCCGTGCGGGAATGGTGCAAGTGCTGGCTGCCGAAGAACTGAACGAAAACAAGTTCCGGTCGCAACTGTGGAAAGAAATAACAACCCAGGCTACAGCCATCAATGATAAGCTATTTTCTGTAATGGATGAGAGATGCCTAGACCGTGCATTGCACAAGCTATTTGCCATGGGCGATTGGAAGAACAACAAAATCAACTTGCCGGAGTTAGAAAAGTTGACAAGCCCAAAAGCATCTGAAGTGCATATGAAAGGGAAAAGGGCCGTATGCATTTGTCCATCTACATAATTGGGAAGTTTGATAAGCTCTTTGGAAGAAGAAAAAAGTTGGGCATTCAGATATCATAACCATCATGATTTCCAACCTGAATAGTGCTCGTCCTGGAATATGGTTTGGGCAGTTGATAAGACGGCTGCAGTACACGTACATGGACAGCAGTCACGTACATGGGTAACAGTACACGCACATGGGCTGCAGTATATCACAGTCATATACATGGGCAGCAGTACACGTATATTGGCAGCAATACACGTACATGGACTGCAGTACACGTAAGTACATTTGCATAAGAGACAAGTCAGGCAACACATGTCCATGATTAAAAAATGGCAAAGCCGTGATTTTCTGACGTAGTACTGAACGTGACGTGGTGGACGTGGCATACAAAAATAACAAACTGTGTCAGTTTTTTAAAGAAAACTTAATTAAATTTACCTTTTACAAGCAAATCACACATGGTGGCCAAGGGCGGAAGCTGAGCAGAGCCGTCCCATGATTCCAATATCATTGTACACTGGAATTAAACCAGAGCGCATGCCCCCCCCCCCCCCCAGTAGAGGTGGGTAACCCGAGGAGGAGCGTCAAGACCGTCCCTGGGTTCGTTAGACTCCTATTGAACCCTCCGTGGACAATTTTGTTCTACTAAAAAAATCAACCTAAGTGCAACGCAATCAAGAGGTGCACTGGGACAACGACCGAACCGATGTCTTTTTCATTCTAAGTTATAGTTGTTGCCTGTGGGAGGGCAATTCTGCTGCTCCCAGAATCTCGAGAGTTCTCCGCCTATGCCCTGCCCTCCGCCTCTACTTATGCATTTTAAGCCTAAATGTATTCTTATATAGATTACTTAAATGAGCTCGTTACGATCCAGGTAATTTGCACGTTCGCCCTTCATCATCTTTGCAGCTGAAATTATATATAATATAATTCTTGACGTGCGCGCCGCGTAACATTGATTTAAAAAAACCTTGCATGGCTGTAGCTATTCAAAACACTCGTTACTATGTCGTGCTGTTTTTGTATTGGAGCACTCAAGACGCACAAACCCATTCCAGGTTATACGGGGAATTGCTCACCAGGATGTGTAACGGCAGCGAGAAGCGACAGATGACACACAGCCTTTCGGTTGAAAGACCTGCGCTCTACTCATGTGGTAGCTTGTTTCCTTTTCGGGTAATGTTCACTTGTATATTTTCAACACAGTTCTGGCACAGCCTTGATGAATACACCCGACAGGACACATTCGTCATGCACGGCCGCCCCGCTTCGCGGTGGTGCCCGCCCCCCCCCCGGTGCAGTCCTGGTGCCCGCCTGGTGCAGTCGTGGTGCCCGCTTGATGCAGTCGTGGTGCCCGCTTAGTACAGTCGTGGTGCCCGCCTGGTGCAGTCGTGGTGCCCCCTTGGTGCGGCACTGTGCCTGCTCGGTGCGGCACTGTTGTTCGGTGAGACACTTGTGGTCGGTTAATCGAGATAATCCCATCAAGCTTTCTGTCCATCTCGCGTCTGTCACACTAAAAAAATCGAAATATTTTGTGTGACGAACTCACTGCGTACCACTTATCAAACAACCTTCTGTCTTCTCACCAATATGCCTACAGATCTAGCCGTTGTATGGAGGCTACCGTGCTCAACGCTGTGTCTTTCGATGGCTTTAACGAATCAGCTTCAATACCGACAGAAGGTAACTTTGAACTCTCATATCAGCAGATTTTAGTGACGCATTTGACAGCATAGATCACGGTGTCCTCGTTAACTCCGTTGGTACCGTCTGCACTGTCTCGACCACGCCTGAATTCACAGTTACCTAGGCGGCCAGGGGCAGATGGTGGGAGGAGACTCGAAGACCCATCCCGTCACCCATGCTGTCCCCCATGATTCCATAGCATGCTGTCTCTTCAGTCTCTTCACCTTCATGCTCAGTGGCTCTCGGCGAAAGAGAAAAGCTGTAGATTTCCAGTTTCAGATTTCAAATGTAAAACCAACACAGGTCTTCAAGCTGATGGGTGTCTTCATAGCTCCCGTTCTGGGGGAGGGGGACATCTTACTCAGGTCACCCGGAACCACAAGTGCTTCCTCATCTACCTCTACCGGCCCCGTCCCCACTTCACCAAGGACACCCAAATTGCTGATTGAAACTCACATCTTTCCGCATATCACTTATCGCATTCCGGACTGGGGAGAAGCATCCAATGATACTTCAGAGCACAAGAACTTCTCAGCTTCGCAGCCAGGATTGCCACGGGAACACGTCACTGGGAACAAACCGGTCCGGCTTTGGAGCTCTGGGGAGGCACAAAATCGATCGCATGGTGGAGAGGCAGGATGTCACCGAAGCATTTAAGGTGCTCACAGCGGCTCGGGCCCTCAGGCTCTACGTGGGACGTTTCGACTCAGTTTCGAGGCGTCGCGGCGCGCGACCCGATCGGCTAGCGCCATTCAGCTGCCGGCTGGCATGCACGCAAAGCAGCTTTATATTCCCGGCCGCTGCCACTTGGAAGGAGCTGCCTGCGACTGTCTCGGACTGTCGCTCCATGTCAGCTTTTTAGTTGGCTGTACAGGAGATTGAGTAATGTATCCTGTCCTTTAACTAATTGAACAGGTTATTCTACAAGGTAATCCCGGTAATCGAGGTTTGAATCGATCAGGTAACCTCCACGGTCGGATCACTGTACAGAAAATACAAATGAAAGCCATTGGAATCTAAATTACAACACGAAGTATAAAAGGAGATGATATGTCATCAAACAGAGCTAAACTAGTCAACAAAAGTGCAATTTGGCAAGCAAAGTACCACCGTTACAACTTTAATACCAACGGGGGCGGAACCAGGAATTGTCACGGGCGGGGGAGGTACATGTGCCGGAGGTGCGTCACTTGGAAAGTATCTGGAGGGGTCCGGTCGGCTTTGCCTTTCGAGGGTCTCGTCTGACTGAACAATTCGAGGGGAGGGGTGCAGTCGAGCCTACCCGGACGGGTGTTGTTTCTTCCGGCGGGGCGCTTCTGGCTGAAAAATAAGTTGAGATGTGCACTAGAGCCTTCCCAGAGGGGTGCCTTTCCCCGGCAGGATGTCATCAACCTTCCAATGCCGCCCAGTGCCCAGTGCGCAGCAGAAACGCTGCACACGAATTGCACGTAATCAATATTGTCATTCTGCCATGCTTCTAGAAGTATTGCTACCTATGCTTCAGCATTATGTCTCGTAATGCTCGTCTCTTATTCGTCGTTATGATACATATACCGTGCTGCTACCTAGCGATATCTATCTGAAGTGATGCTTCGAGAAAATTATTGAGTTCTTGAATCTGTGGAGGTTATGACCTGTGGAGGTTATGAGCGTTTCGGAGTTGTATAAGTTATGCCTGCTTCGGATTTGTGGAGGTTGTGAGCAGTGGAGGATATAGCCGCTTTTGAGTTGTGGATGTTGTGAGCGGTGGAGGTTATGAGCGCTTCGGATTTCTGAAGGTCGTGAGCTGTGCAGATTATGACCGCATTGAATTTGTGGAGGTTATGACCGCTTGGACTTGTGGAAGTTGCGAACTGTGGAGGTTGTGAACTGTGGAGGTTATGACCTGTGGAGGTTATGACCGCTTCGGGTGTGTTGAGTTGAGGAGGTTATGAACTGTGGAGGTTATAAGCTGTGGAGGTTATAATACATCTCCGACGCTATAATGGACAAGTTTCACGTAATGGGTATTTCATTGTAAAAAAACGTACGTAACATTTCGTATACAAAACTGAAGCATTTTGCTCATAAGAGGTATATTTCCTATCTAATTAAGTGATTTCAGTTAAGTCTTGTCTTCTTCTAAAAAACCTCCTCGTGGTGATGACGTCAGAGATGGGGTCCCTCGAAGCGGCAAAGCCGGAGACGCGCAGTGAAGTCGGGATTGGGTATTTCTAGGCGACGTTTTTCAACGGAGTCGCGTCCTGGAGAACAAGGTGAGTGGTTGTGGCGCTAAGCTGAATGATTTTCGAGAAAATATGAAGCTCGAGAGGGTTAAAAATATATTATGGTGGTAATGCAAAAGCTGACCTTTTTCTTTCAAGTCCAGGTCATTTTGGTGTCGTGTGAACAAACAGCAAACGCTTGTATGATATTTTTGAATAAAATGTGTGAAGTAATGGGAAGGGCCATGGCATAGATTATATATCGTTTAGCTGAGCATCATGGCTTCCCCTCCAGTGAAAGAGAAGCTGTTATACTCAAATTTCTTTTATATTTTTACTCCACGGTGGGATACCCGACATCCCATGGTAGGTAATGGTACACTGTAAGCAGTACCCCAATGCTGTAATACCTTGATGATTGATGAATCAGGACAAGCTTAGTTTATTTATTGAACATGAATGTCTCATTACATGACTGTTCAGATATCTACATGAGGAAATAGAAGAAGGGGGATCTGAACATGTTTCATTTGCCCAACGCCTACATTTGGACATCTTCCATGTCCAATGCATAAATAACAAAAGGATGACAATATTCACACACCATGGACCTTTCTCTACTGAAATATGAAGGTCTCATTGCATAGTCCTGCAAATTCTTTGCATACTGAGCTATTGACGTCTGCGGTTGCCATTTGTAGATTTCCAAGAGTGGTTAGCTTATGATTGCCATCAGGAAGTGACCTCCAATATGTGTTTAAATTCAATTGCTACTTTGTATTGGCCACTAATAACTTGCACCACAGCACCTACAGTGAAGCAACCCTGCACCACATTTTCATGTTCAGGATATGACACACCACTACAAAATAATAACTGTTTTGAAATTCCTGCTTGCAAATCTTTTGAGGATTTTTATCCAAAGGAACTATTTCATTATGGATAGCTTGTTCATTTTTGTTATCAGTAAACAATACAATTACTGGTTCGGCCATGCAGGAGCGGCAGTAGAGCTATTTGTTACATGTCTTAGGTGTTTGGAACCCCTCCCCTCATCCCCTACATGGGGGTGTGGGTGAAATGCATGCATACATATTGATGATATTTTGGCAGACGTCAAGACTAATCATCATTGTGGTGGAACAGATTGAGTATGATTCCTCATGCAAGTGCTGCTATGTTCTGCTGATGGCAATGGAGATATCACGAGAAGGGACTGCTATGAAATGACAAATTAAATGTGTGCATTCGTCTTAGCCTATGGCTTGTAGATGTGGCACAGTTTTTCAGGTTCATTCTGTTGGCGCATGGAATATCAGGCATGCTGTATAATTTTAATGGGTTTTGTTGCAACATGTCAATTGTGCTGGTGTACAGTGGCGTCGCCACGAAATTCTTCCAGGGGGGCAAGATCGAAAGGGGGCCTCCTGCTCCCCGAAAAGGGGCCTCCATTGTGTTAGGGCCTCCTGTTGCTTTAGGCCTTTTCATTTCAGATTAACGTATATTTCATATTAATGTACTGTTTGTTCTTGGCATGGTGCATTATTTACTCAACCCGCAATAGTAATAATCATTATTTTTCGCTGAAATCTGGGCCATACTAGGGTATAAATAAGTAATATGTGGATAAATACCCAAGTGTCAAAAACAACCAACATCTTAATGCTTTTTCTCACAAAAGAGTCTTCCTGCTGCCCTCTAGATTGCAGCGCGGCTGATGCTAAGCATATCTTACAGATATCTCCCATTGATCAACCCACGTTTATGTCCTTCAAGAATAACTGAATATAGTTGGATTCATCACTACTGTTATTTATTAGCACCAGCTTGATGCCCGAAGCAAAGCTTAAGCGATCATTTCTCAGTCCCAGGACGATAATTTCGCGAAGGTAAAAACAAGAAGTGCATTGCATTGGTTTTCTGATTGGAATCTTAGGAAGTGTCCTATTTTTCTAACACTTGGAGCTGGCTGCAAGGCACCTGTCAAACAAGCTAAAATAACAACTTCTTCGCGAATAAATTCAAGCGCCTGGGATTTCGAACGCTATTTTGTCACAGGGGCCCTATCGAAATGAAACGATAAGTGGTCAACTGAATTATCCTGTGGAGGGGCCTAATCTACCACTATCCTTCCTGATTCGTCGGACTTCAACCATAACTCCCCCACCCAATTCTACGGTTTTATTTTGGTATCCCTTGAAAAATAAGCTCACATTGCTGAAATTACGCCTATTCCACAACAACCGGATCGGTATCCGAAAATGTCAAGCTGGAACCCTCCAGAATTAGGAGGGATTCCCAAAAAATCAATGTCAGGGTCACTAAAGTGGCTCTGGAGCACAGAACATATCACCAGATGCCTTCACAAATTGTGTACGCCGCCGAAAAACATACCGAATCTCGAAAAATCGAGATGGAATACAAATACATGGCGCCGGGGTTTTTAAAGGTCGGCCCGGAATTCGGACTTTTGAGAGAGAACAAATCAGAAATGATCCACGAAAATCGCATTGAGCCCAGAAAACTGGCGTTGGGTACCTGGAACCACACACCTGGGAGCGATAAGTCAGGCTAGGATACAGAAAAATCGCTCCGAAGCCCCAAAACCGAACTAGGGCCCACAAATGTGCGTTAGAAACCCCAAATAAACACAGCGGGACCCCAAGAGCACAACGGGGGCCGAAAATACAACTGACGCTCTAAAGCACACAATCTCCCAAAAATTGACAGGGTCTTAAAACATGCGTTGCAGACCTAAATAAACATACATGGAGCTCTAAAGCTCTAAATCTCATTCACGGTGCTCTAAAAAGACCCACTGGAAGCTCTTAAGGCACGCAGGGACCATGCTAAGGCACAAGGGTCTGAAAAAGTGGCTGGAACCACAAAAGGTAAAATGGTTCCAAATCGAACAAAAGGACCAGGGGCTAAATAAGCACATCGGGATCTTCGAAAACGCCCTGATACGTAAAAATAGTATCAGTGCATAAAAACAACAAAACCCTCAAACGAGCAGTTTAGAAAATGTATTAAACCCCCCCAACTTGAATTTAAAATATATTACCCATCACTTTGAAATGCAATGTTTCCAAATTTCAGGCATCCCGGTTCATATCACCTGGTCGCCACGACGCCAACGTCTGTGCACGTGCACACTCATTTTGCGCATTCGGCGCATTCGCAACACTTCGGACGATGCTGCGGTTTCTGCTAAGCCTTCTGCCTTTTGCTAATTACTGTCACATGATACACTTGCGCCATATTTGGCGTGCTGCAATGCTTAGTATGGGCGCTCGCTGCGAAAAGTCCAGTAATTAAATCCGATCATTAATTTCCTACCTCCTACATTTTCTGGTAGCTATGAAATGCAAATTCCGCTCAGCTTTGACGCACCTGATATCTTTGCTGCTATCCTGCCAGAATGGCTGTCGAGCCGAGGCCTTTCCTCAGTGTTCTTTGTTGGACCCGCTGCGTCTTTCTGCGCAGCGGCCTAATACATTTTCAAAACCCCTCCTCGTTTCAGTGTGTTGTTACTTTTTTCATTTTTGGACACCGATAATTTTTTAAAAGCGTCATGGAGTTTTCGAAGATCCGATGTCTTCATGTAACGCCCGGTGCTTTTGTTCGTTTTGGAACCATGTTGCCATTTGCGGTCTCGGCCTCTTTTGCAGGACCTGGTGCGTCCTTATGACCTCTGTGTGCCATAAGAGCTTCTTGTGCATTTTTTTTAGAGGTCCAGGTATGTTTATCTATGACTGCAACGCATGCATTAAGGTCCTGTCGCTTTTTGGTAGACTATGTGCGCTTTGGAAGGCCAGTTGTATTGTCGGACCCCGTTATGCTCTTAGGTTCCTGTTTTGTGTTTTTTTGGGCTCCTGACCCACATTTGTAGTGCTCCAGTACAATTTTGTGGCTTCGGTGCGGTGTTTCTTAGTCCCAGCGCGATTTATCGCGCCCAGGTGCGTGGATCCGGGTACCCAACGCCAGTTTTTCTGGGCTCAAGGAGATTTTTGTGGATGTTTTTGTTGTTGTAAATTCCGAATCCCGGCCTGACTTTTCAAGTCCCTGGCGCCACGTTTTTGCATCTTACGTTGATTTTTTTAGATACGGTATGTTCTTCACTGCCATACGCATTTTGTGAAGTTGCATGTTCGGCGCTCCAGAGCCATGTTCTTGAACAGGACATTCATTTTGTTAAATCCATTTTTATTTTGGAAGGCTCCAGCTTTATTTTTTTGGATACCGATTTGTTTTTTGTGGTCACACTGTTTTTACGTGTGGGCCTAAACGCCAATTTTGTGGAGCTTCGACGAGACTATCGATGGGAATTGTGGGTCCCGAGCGCGATATTTTGGGGGACAGATTTGAGTTTGTGGGAAGTGTTGTACTTAGCTGTTGCCCCAACGCGATTTTGGCGGTTCCCATTGCAAGTTTTCGAGCTTCGGAACGAGTTTTCGGGGGCCCGAAGTACTTACTTGGAGACCAATGCGCGAATTCTGGTGGACCGACGCGAATTTTGGTGACCCCAGCGCGAGTTTTGGAGCCCGGCACGATTCTTGAGAGTTTATGCCTCAGGATAGAGGAGGGATTTTCCCCTTTGATATGCCACTGTGGCCACTGAAGGAGTATATTTTTGTCCCAGAGTGACATTCCGGTTAAGAATTTATTGTTGGAGCAGCTGCGACTTTTGGGGCCCGGCGCGCCCTTCTGGGCCTCCAGGGTGATTTTCAAGGGCTGCGACGCGATTTTTTATATATAGTCCAATGTGATCTTTTGGACCCCGACGTCATTTTCTTGGATCCATAGCGCGAGCTTTAGCTGCCTCGACACTCGCGACAAAGTATCTAGTCCCATTTCCTGAGACTACCGGTTTACGTCTTATGTCCTACCCTCCTCTATATTATGTCTTCCTTCCGTTGAGGGCCTTTCTTACATCCTTGGGCCCTTTACCATGGTATGGGGCTTCTTCTCATGCCCGGGCATTATTGCCAATTAGGGCCTCCTGCCACGCCTTGGGCCTCCTTAATCTGGAAGCCCTACCAGTTTGGGGAATCTTCATTTGGAAACCTCACTTCACCTGTTACACTCCCATCTTAAGGGCCTCCTCTTTTTTTGAAATCTTTCTGGTCTTTGGGGCCTTTCGTCCTGTAGACATACTCCTTTTGGGGGACTCCTCTCGGTCCGGCGGGCCCTTTTTTCTAGAGCCTTTTAATTGGTGGCCTCCTCTTCGTCTTGGGGACCTCTTGCTCTGCGTTTGATTCGACATCGCCATCTTAAGGGTGGTATCTTTTCCTGGTGGACCCTCTCTCCCCGATCCTCCTCTCATTATAACAACCTTTCTTATTCGTGGTCTTGTTATTTCGGGGCCTTCTTGGCCTCGCAGCTTTTCGCCGGGAGTTCTCTTATATGGCCTTTCCAACTTTAGGGCCTCCTCGTTTTGGGGTTTTTACCTTGTGTCGTCCTCTTCCGCATTGGTGCCTCCTGCCATGTTTCTGGATCATCTTTTGTATTCTGGTGGAGCCTTACTCGTTTTGGTGCCTATTTTGGTCTCGAAACCTCATTCTATCCACTGGCTTTTTTTCGTTATAGGGCCTACTCACTTTCTGGGGCCTCCTTCCATATTGGGGCTCCTTTGAAATTCTGGGGCCTCCGTGACAATTTTGGCTCTTGATTTCTGGGGCCTCCTACCGTTCCTAGGTGACTCCTTTTTAAATTATGGGACTCCTTTCGTCTTGGAGTCATCCTCATCTGTGTTTGGAGCCTCATTGTTCTCTTAGCAGGTTGCTTTTGGTCCTTGTCTTAAATTTTCCTTCTAGGGTACTCGTCTTCTAAAATGTTGGCCTCATCTGGCTGGTCTCAGTAGCCTTCACTCCTTCTAGGGTACCTTCCTACCCATCTTGGGGCCCCTCTTGCGTCGGATAAATATCTCTTGTCTTATTTTTATTGTAGGGTCCTTTCTCCATCTTGGGGCCTCGTTTTCCAAATTAAGAATACCCTGCCACCCATCGGAAGCCTTCTCGTGTAACCCTGGATGGCTTCTTGCCCGTTCGGTGGCATCCTTTTCGTCCTGGAGGTCTCTTTTTGTCCTGGGGCCTCCTTTTCGTCTTGGGGGCCTCCTCACAATCTCTGTTTTATGTCTCTTATAGGAACCTGATGATATTTCCTGGGGGCCTCGTTATCAGTCTTGGATCCACCTCGACAGCATCATCTTCTGTCCCGTCTGACTCCTTGCTCACCTTTTGTATTATGCATTTCCGCATAGTGGTCTCCTCAATTACAGGGGCGCACCCTAAAGTCTTAAGACAAGGGGTGGGGACGATTGCCCCCGCTGCCCCCACCCCGGTAGCGACGTCCCTGCTCGAAACCTCATCTCATATCCACTGGCTTTCTTTTCGGCTTGGGCCTTATTTATTGGGCCTCCTTCCCGTTTGAGACTCCTTTGATGTTGGGCCTCGTGCCAATTTTGGACTTTGATTTCTGGGGCCTCCTACCCTCCCTAGTGCTTCATTTTAATTATTGGCTTCCTTCTGAGGCCCGGATTTGTAGATTTTTGTTTGGGGGCCTCCTTTGTCCTGGGGCCTTTTTTGCCTGGGGGCCCTTTTTCCTGGGTTTGTGTCCTGGGGGCTCTTTGTTGGAGGGCCCCTTTGCCTGGAGGAACCCTTGTCTTGAGGGTCTCTGGTCCTGGGGGCCTCCTTTGTGGGGCCTCTTTGTCTGGGGGCCTCCTGGGGGTTTGGGGTTTTTGGGCCCCTTTTGTCTGGGGGCCTCCTTCCGCTGGGGGCCTTTTGTTGGGGGCCTCCGTGTATAGTTGGACCTTGATTTTGGGGCCGCTCCCTTCTAGGTGACTTTTTAAATTATGGTCCTCCTGGGGTAATTTTAAATTTCGTTTTGTCGGGGCCTTGTTCGTTTGGGGGCCTCCTAATTTCAGGGGACGGCGCCCCCAGTTCGGCAGGGGGTATTGCCCCCCCCTCCCCCAGCGGCCATATAGTTTTTGGGTACTTGTCGAATGATCGGCACATTGTTTAAAGCATGAAAATAAAAGTCTGCCTAAATATTTAGTTGGGGCCGTTAATAAAAAATCGCAGCGCCATCACTAATTGGCGCTGATGGTTCGCGTTATTGACAAAGAGTGTTTCGACAATAGCGACCTTTGATGATTGTTATGATATATAGTTAAGTTGTGGGCCGGGTAGTGTAGTTTACAGGCTATGGACCAACTTGGATGGATGTTTTTATGTAGACTGTTTGCGATTGTGTCGGTTTTGTCAACTACTGTTTGTTGTGTGCCTAGCGTCTCTTTTGCCTCCCTTTGGAGCCGATTGTGCCGACAGCCCGGGCAACGGATGGGCAGCCCGGTTCGGTACTGGAGGTACCTGATAAGTGTCTTTGCCTGAGGTCAAATGGCGGATCTGACATCTGTATTGCATCATTAGTAATGTCCAAAACACCATTAATACCAAATTTTGAAACATTAAAACCCAACCCAACAAACCAAAAAAAAAAAAAACCAAAAACCCAAAAACAAAAAAAAATTGCAATTTTAACCCCAATTAACCCCCAAAAAAAAAATAAAAGAAAACCAAAAAAAAAACAAAAAAATTAACCAAGGCGGCCAACCCCCCCCAATTTTATTTTCTTTTCTCAAAAATAAAAAAAACAAAAAAGGAGGACATACCCCCCCCCCCAGTGCCCAAAATTAAAAAACCCCCCACGGGGCGGGTTAAAAAAAAACACCACCCCCAAAAAAAAAAAAAACAAAAAACAAAAAAAAAAAAAAAAAAAAAAAAAAAAAAAAAAAAAAACCACAAAAAAAAAAAAAAAAAAAAAAAAAAAAAAAAAAAAAAAATAGATAAAAAAATTTACCTATTTTAACAAAACAAAAAAAAAACCACCCCCGCGCACCAAACCCCCACACCCCCCCCGCCTAATCTAAACACAGACACCCAAAAAAAAAAAAGACTAAAAAAAAAAAAAAAAAAAACTTGGACCTAAGCAAAAAAAAAAAATAATAGAAGGCGTTTTCTGCGATCCATTGACACCTGGCGGTGGGATGCCATTCAAGCTAAAACAGTCACGATCAGTTCAAACTCGGCGGCGTCCTGTACGCAAAATGGAACGCCCGGCAGTCGGCCTTCGCTACCGACAACAAACGTGACGTCACACGTATTTTGACCAATCACAAACCGAGGCATTCTAAAGTGATTTTTTAATTATTTAAGTGCTTTCAGGACTTTTTAAAAATCAGTGAATGCCACTATCGTGTTTAGAATTTAAAATCACTAGAGAAATTTAAAAAATACGGTTGGTCCCGACATGAAACATATCCATCTGAGCCGAATTCACAAAACTCAGAGGCGGGCACAAAACGCCAGTCATTCTGACTCTTGACACGCGCAAAGGCGTAGACGATAGAAGTCGTAGACCAACGACCGACTTATTGCATTCATCATTATTTTTAACCAGCGCCAAGCCGGAACTACAGGGGTATTGTGCCATCCAAAGTTAGCAAACCTAGGCAGTTATTGGAGCCCGGACTTCCCAGTACAGCCATGTCTAGATCTGACGAGATCCCGTCTGAGTGACGATGTCGTGGGACCTTTTACAGCAGAGAAATTGGAGAGGGGAAGCTCCCAACCTCAGATAGGCTTGCACGAATGTTAGTTTACGAGCTTATCACGCTTGTGACGTTTGTCCTCACCCCTCCGGGAGCTTCACACCCATACGCTGGACAGGGTACAAAGGATGCCGTCAGGGGGGGGTATGACCGCGTGCACTGTGTTGCAGCCATAAGACGTACAAAGACGACTAAAAATAACCTTGGCACTACATGGGATCGGCAACCGCAGTAGACCGTGTCATGCGAATTGGCCTATCCTTTCAGTTTTGGGCTAGATCCCGGCAATAAGGTTCTCGATTCGGAAAGTCAGTTTGAGACTTATAGGACGACTGGTCACCGTGCCAATGTCAGTGGCTGCCGTTTGAGCTACATACGTTTGCAGCTACATGAATCGACAATCAGCTGGTGACTTCATGCATGGTAAATCGTAATCATGCATGGCAAATTTTGGGTCCGTTTTGCAACTACTACTGGATACGGTTACTTGTATACAAATTATAATAATTGAGGTAAAAACTGATTTTATCTATGTTGCTTAGCATAATTCTACCAAACTACGCTCAACTGTGTAGAATTGCCTTCCATGTTCTTCATGCCATAACGTCAGGCACTGGTGATATCACATACCACGATGGAAGCTTGGAATGCTATTTTCCAATAGCGGCGCATCGATGACAAATCGTGCAATGAATTCACGTAGTCCAGGGTCAGAATGCTTAACAGCAAAGTAAAATAGTGGTCTATGAAACGAGGGTCGACCGGAACGCTCATTGTTTCGTATCATTGCAGCCTATTCTGCACTCTGTGCCTGTTGCATTAAATGGGCTGGAAGCAGAAAACAGAAGATTGCTTTCTGTTCTTCAGGTATCAAATCCTTTAATAAGCCTTGAATGGTGATAACATTAATTAATAGGAACGAATTGTGTTGCTGGGGCTTCGTTGCCATTAATTTCGTCCATGTATGGTTCTGTTGCCAAGATTATTTTTGCTTTGAATGTATTCATTGCTGATTCATTATTTTAGTTTCCATGTTCCGTAACTTACAGTCACGAATCAGAAAGTGTCACGCAGTTACGAGTCACTCGTAACACAAATTCATCTTACTATCAAGGATACTAAAGCTGTGCAACAAACGGTCGTAGACCTGGCAAGCCGGAGCATAAATTGCGGAGAGCATGGATGTACCCGTGAGAGTGAAGAATGAAGAATATTTAGTTTTGAATTGTGAATCAAATATAATAAGGATGTAAATCCTGCATGGTGTGAGCAGTGTATATCAGATTAGCTAAAGATGAAGGAATCAAAAATTGTCCACGCCTGCAATATTTAAATTTCCTTCGCATAAAAAGGTAACTATTATGATGTGCAATTTAAGACACGCCTTCTTTAAACAAAAATATACTTGTTCACTATGAAAGTCTAATAATACAAGATAATTGCTTGTTGAGAGATAATTGTTTCCCTTGCATTGTCATTCAGCAACTTTTAAAGAAAATAATGCATGTTGCTAATGCAAGAGTGGCCACAAAGCAATGGCATTGGTGAGTCATTTTAGCACAATGCGCTAAAATGCTAGTCTTGTGCTATGTGTTGGTCATATTATCCTGACTTCAGCCATATTTTAATCTTTGATATCCGATGAATCCAACTGACATTGTTGGGCTTCATTAGCATAACATAAAGTCTTACTGTCATGGATATGATTCACCTTCCTACTGATATGGTAATATAAGTAACAACCTGCTATTTGAAGCAATTAACCTGCCACCAATCCTGTAATTATTTTATTTATTAATTCATACACTTATTTATTTATTTATTTATTTATTCCACGATACATGCCCTCCACATGCAG
Organism: Imbricaverruca yamaguchii; assembly: GCA_034440575.1. Classification (NCBI taxonomy): domain Eukaryota; kingdom Metazoa; phylum Arthropoda; class Thecostraca; family Neoverrucidae; genus Imbricaverruca; species Imbricaverruca yamaguchii. Next base: position 1,906,928 of record JAOTOL010001613.1, read on the forward strand.
TGGCTATTATGGACAGTCCGGGTAAAACTCACGGATATTTACAAAGGAAGGATAGATGTGTGGTCAGTAGTGGGGGCAGATGCGCAACAAACATTCGTACACAAACATAATACAATGCCCACATCACCAGCTGCACTACGCACACCGTGCTTGCAACACGAGCTATAAACGAGTAGTTTATCAAGCTGATAGGAAAGCGATGGCCTAAAAGTGAGTTCATAGTGTACACACATCCATTGTGTAAGTTTTTTTGTGTGTGACTAGTGTTCTTCGTGGAGATACGCTAGTGCATGTTTCTTGAGGTTAGACAGCCTCGATGTTTTTGTTTCAGTAGGAGGTTTATTATAGTGGAAGACAGACGAGTAGATAAATATCCTGCAGCCAGCCTCTCTGTGCATGACTGGCAGGTACAGGTGGTCGTCTGCACGTGTGTGACGGTTTCGCAGGGTAGAGTTTGCAATGATTTTACCGGCAATGTGCGTTGGCTCATCCGTCAGAATGATCTTGTGGAGCAGAGTAGGGCTGTGTAATAGATGCAGATCAGCTGCGGTGAGGAGACCCAACTCGTTACGGGCATCATAAGTATGATCAAATTTCCGTAGATATGACACGACTCTAGTGGTCAAGTTAATGATCTTGTCTAGTCTGTTGATGTTTGCTGACGACTCGTTCCCGTAAACAGATATGCAGTAGCGGATATTGGATGTAACTAGGCTATTGACTATGGTGAAGAGGGTGTTGGTGGGCAGATGGTGACGCAGATGGCTCAGGGCCAGAATAAATCCAGTGCACTTGCGGACCACAACAGCTACATGGGAATCCACGACCTGTGGCGATCAAATGTCACCCCAAAGTTCTTACACGAGTGGCTCTGAACTATCACGGCGTCCCTAAAGCACACTCGTATCGGGGTAATATAATGAAGATTTTGACGAGATCCGAATGTAAGAAGCTGAGTTTTGGTCGGGTTCACCCTCAAACCGTTATCTAGGAAGTAGTCGTAGACTTGGTTCAGACATGACTCCATTTGACTTATCAGATTTGGGAGATCAGATCTGCGGCCGGAGATGAGGACTTGGGTCTTGTCTGCGAACTGAGTGACGTGTGCTACCGGGACGTGAAAACTGAGGTCGTTCGAAAAGATGTAATAGAGGAGTGAACCTAATGACGAGGCTTGAAAGGCACCTATGCTGTTTGGGAGAAAGGAGGAGAGATGCATGTTTCCGCGTTGATCTGAGATACTAACAGCCTACGTGACACCTCCAAGATATTTAAGGATATTCCATTTATTTAAGGATTTATCACCAAATTGTTCCATGCAGATGACACCATTTTTCGCTACGATGTTCAAATAGACCTCACAAGCTCATGCCTAATGCTCATTATATTCTTTTGGCAAAGCTTATATTGGTTGAGCAATATACATGTAGCGAACCGACAAATCGGTTGAAACACAGCGACATGACTGATAGTAGCAAGCCGCCTGGTCAGACTCTGTGCCATGAGAGCAGCCTGCACACGCTCTGGTGGATATCGCCAGCTGCATATCAAGGCAGTATGTGTCGACTTGGCTTTTAAGGACGAATGAAGCCTGCGCCAATGCGGCGGGGCAAATAGCATGCTGATCAGTACAACTCGTCTGCGGTCACTGCTGGGGCGGATACAGGGGATAATCAGGCCGGTGGCGTGGCGTACCGCCTGCTGGCATCACTCAGAGGAAATGCTGCTGACAATCCCGAGCGAGGACAATGTCAGTGTGACGGCGGCAGCAGTCGACCGGAGCCCTGGGTGTCGCCGCACGTCGCCGACCGAGAAAGTGCAACTATGCAAGCTACCATCAGCCAAGTGGCAAAATGTCAACACCTCATCCACTGGCGTAGCGTCAGTGAACATCACCAGAGACAGCAGTAATAAGGAGGTGCTGCAACGCAGCGACAGTCTTCCGGCTCTGCCCGCCTACCCAGCCCGCACGTAAGTAGAGGAGCGGCCAGTCAGAGTCGGCACGGAGGCGACAGAGCTGGTGGTGGGCGAGTGGGACCGTCACGGGGACCTGTGCAAAACTGGAACACCGCGAAACTATGCCAAAGACGTGTACACAGCAAGCAGAACACTTCCGCCGTTGTGGCGAACGTAGAAGCGTCTGAATAGGCACTGACAGTCCTCCCTGCGCGTAGCATGCCGGGCTGACGTGAGTCAGGCGTGGAAGCTGTGAGCGGGAGGGTGAGGTGGTGTGTGCAAAGAGTGGCCATCTAATCTAGCGATGAAGGTTTAACTACTTTTTTGTTGTTGTGCGGACAGCTGAACATAACTGGTTTCCATTTTGTCCATCGTTATGCTCATTATATTCCACATTCAATTACGTCTGTCTTATGTTATTTAAGTGTGACTATTGCCGATATCTAACCATGATTAGCAATTGGGGAGTGGTGCCAATGCTTTCATTAACTTTCGCATATATAGTGAGAAAATATACACCCATGAATTTGCTTCATCATGAGGAATCCAAACATATAACATTTGCGCATCGAAGGCGCGTGACTTCCCATCGTACGATAAATACGCTAGGTAGCATCACTGTTCCCTATGGACCTTCCCTTGTTCGTCTGGCTCAGGATAGAAACCGATTTGCATCGAGCAAATGGACACTTTTAGTGCTTTCTCGGTATCTGGTACAAAATATCCTTCGTACTCCTCGAGCTAGAAAAAAAATCGACACACCCTTAGTACAGGGAGTGGGTGGTTGAATGAACACACACTACATACATATTAGGATGGGTCGGTGACAACAATTTTGGAGGAAGAACTAAATCACTGTTCGTATGATAAAAATCATTACGAGCTTTTTTAATACCCACTCGGAGCTTACAAAGATGCCAAACGACGGCCCGCGAGCCGGGAGGCATATCTTCTTGGATAACACAGAAAATTACGACAGCATAAAACGGGAGCGGCATAGTTAAAGTCAATCTTGTTAACCCAGGCTTCAAATTTCCACTGCATTTCACCTGGAATGCAATGTTCCGGTTTCGGCGTAAACTCGGCGGCCCGTGTCAGCCGCCAAGTTATAAATTGTTCGTGATATAGGGTGGAATATATCACTTTCTGAACACTGAATTGACATCCCTCCAAAATGAGCATGAAATTGCTCTGGTGCCATGAATCACATAGATTCCATGGTGCCCCTTCTGGGGGCTACAGATTTCCCTTACAAAATCAGTCACCATGCTTTTCTCTCGGCCTCCCAAGCATACTTCCCTTAATGAACCGCTCCGCTGCCACGATGAAATTATCCCCATCCAAACCTCATTCAAATATCTCGGAATGATACTCGACTCAAATATACTCGACTCTCGGAATGATACTCGACAAGGCCCTCAAATATCTCGGAATGATACTCTATTTCAGCCCTCACATTACCTATATTAAGCAACGTTGGGCCATTCATATTAATGTCCTGCGCTGCATTTCCGGCGGGGACTGGGATTCAGACAGGACTACCCTTAATACAATGTGCATTGCACTGATTCGTTCAATCCTGGAATACATTGCGCTTATCCTCGATCATATATCCCCATACACTCACCAGATCTCGAATGCCCACAAAACCGCACACTTCGCATCATCACCGGAGCACTCCGCACCACACCTGTCACCAGATTCGAGGCTGAGACCACCCTTCCTAGCCTACAACACCGCAGAACACTACAACTAGTTATATATCACTTCAGGACAACACAACTAAATCACCCCTCCATCCTCGCATGGACGAAACCTGCGGCACGACGTTCCCCCAAAAAACAAATACATTATTGATTATCACTTGAAGCAGGGTCTCTCATCCACCATACAATTTTTCGAAGCAACTCCCGATCGAACCCCCCTCCCCGTCTCCAATTTTGGCACATGAATCGCCCCAATCTCGAGTATCTCTTTCGGCACAACACAAACCTACTAAGCCCCACGGACGTTCAGGACAAATACTTTGAATGACAAGAGACCCACCCACAACACACCTTCTACACCGATGGCTTACGTACCAGTAATGGTACTGGCGCCGCCTGGTGCGGTGGGCCTGACACCGGCCAAGTCAAATTAGCATTACATCACTCGGTATGCACAACGGAATTAATAGCCATACTCACCTGCCACATCGTCGCACGACACATCACCACCCCTACCACAATTTGCACTGATTCACGATCCTCGACTGACGCCCTAGCAGCAATACACAACACCAAACACTCCACACTCAACGTCAACCAACACGTCTTCCATAACAACCACGCACACCTGCAAGCTCACCCTGCTCTGGATCCCTGGCCACGCGGGTATCCCGGGTAACGAGCGTGCGGATGGCCTGGCACGAGCGGCAATAGGCCTCCCAGAATATAACCATACCCCAGTAACGCCCGGCGATCTCCTTACCTTAATCAATATGTTATTCCGTAATGCCATTCCGGCGATCTCCGTACAGGCCTGCTGGGCACAGGCCACCACACCCAGACACACCATAAAGCCCATATTGGCCAATTGGCCCTCTTCTCACCAACGCTCCCGTTTGTATGAGGACTACACGCCAGATTTCGCCTTGGACACAAGAAATTAACACATAATTATACTTGTACTGCATCACGTCGACCCCCAAATTGCTCCACATGTCGTGTTCGCCTCACTGTCGCCCATATCCTACTTACATGCACAGCATATGTTCCTCATCGCCGTGCTATTCTCCAGTATTTCAACCGCAACCATCAACAGATTTCGCTCCGGGCGCTCCTCGGGAATGATCACCCGGCAATCCTCGAAGTTTTATTTCGTTTTCTACAAGAAACCCATCTCGCAGAATTAATCTGATTCCTTTCACATTTTCGCGTGTTCACATTTCCTCGTCCAACTTGACCTGAAATAAAGCTGAAAGACACAAGACGCGCGCTGCATCCTTTGTTAGTTGTGTGACTGCATTACACCCGTTCTCCTTTCCGTCGTTGGAAAAACACATACATATAGAATACTTTACACTAGGTAGGTAGAGACCGATCCAATTTGGCCAAAACAGACGGTACTCCTTGTAAATTGCGCCTGGTTGTTTTACCTAAGGGTTTACCAAGCTGCTTGGTTTTTCTCCTACATAGGTTTACACAAGCGTCAACGAAACCATACACCCACACATACCAGGTCGGCCCCGGCGTCTACGACTCGCCCTTGGCGTCAGACCTCCGCTTCGCTTTTCAGGTCGCAGGTAGGCAGTGGAGCCTCTCCGCAGGTCACGATCCTGTCCAACCTCCACAGTGTACTTCTAAGTGTCATGTGTGTAACTATGTATGTGCATGTTTCATCTGTGTATGCATGTATTGGCCATTACGCCACGTTCTTTGCTTGCGGGCGTCTCATCTTTCCTCTCTTTCTTATTTGTTATATCCGGATGCCGCATAAGCCGGATTAAAGTAACTGTTCCTTAGCGTAGCATATCTATAGCGGATGGTACTCTGCCTCTGCTAAATATTTATTTAAAAAAAGTACCGGAGGCTCTTCAAAGTTGTGTGCTGGATGAATGCAGAATAGAAAAACAAGTTCAAAGCCGGAGACGTAACTAGGTTTGGATTTGCACATGAAAATTCCAAATGTGGAGAGGAAAATTATCGGGAAATTGAGTAGGGACGTATTATTTTTCTTCAAACCTTCGACATTAGAAACTTCGTTTTCACTTCCATATGAACCATTGACCACTTTGCAAGAGCAGCTCATTGTCGAACGGCACCAGTCAACCTCCAACTAAGAGAAAGGAGAGAGCAATTTCCTGGTGGGGATAATGTTCTGGATGGCAAGCATTCAGAAATAGCCTGTTTTACCAAAGCTGCCAACTGTCACACAAGCAACACCGCACATCCTTGTAATCTGACCACGTGCACCGTCCAGAACGACCTACGATTCCAGACGGGGACGAAACCAAATCCGCACAGATATTGCCGCTCTTAACAGGTTGTTTGTTTCCTTCGCGAGTGCTAATGAAGGAGCGAAAACGGTGGCACCCATTCAGTCCGTCCATAAATGGGCGAAATAGACAATGCTTGCCTTTTGGGAAAATGGAACCGCGAAGGGAAGAAAGAACCAAATCGATCGTCAAACGGTCAGCGGGACTAGGGTCGCTCAACACTTCACACATTTGGAAGCATATGTTCAGATGTTGTCCTAACCTGTAAGTCCGGTAAGCGACTTGTGTATATTGCATTCTGTGCTGAGCACCTGGGTGCAATGCAGAAGTGAATGGAGACTTCGACGCTGCTCGTACTCCAAAATTGCCCTTATGAACGAGAAACAGATTTTCAAAAGAATTTGGAATATACCTGAAAATACAGTGAACATACCACGCCATAATGCACCACAATTTCACTCTTGTTTGCCATAATTCCTGAAGTATAAGCTCCGCAAATATCCGATGTATTGAACAGATTAATGAATGAACATCAATATATATATATATATATATATATATATATATATATATATATATATATATATATATATATATGTATGAAGATATATATACATATATCTATATATATATATATATATATATATATATATACATCATTGGAACGTATTCTAATAATGAAGAAGACATGTCTAACAGCAACTTTCATGAAAATGCACGACGCAGAAAGATTATTACATTCTTGGAAAATACATCTCACTCTAGCAAGTAAGATAACTATAAATAAATCGCTAGTCCTGTCCAAGTTTGTTGCACTTTTTACGGCGCCACCAAAACCGAGTGCGTCACTTATTAGAAAACTTAATACATTATTATTTAATTGCCTTTGGAATGGTATGGAATGGTAATGGAATGGTAAGCCCAGGTGAAGCAGCGTTTACAAAAGAAGTTCAATGGAGAGCAAGCGACGATGGAGTTAGTCGCGTTCATTGAATCCCTGAAAATTTCGTGGATAAGAAGACATCAAAAGTAGCCCGAGGTGGGAAGGACTCTTTCAGAAAGTAGTTATTCATCGATAGTTTTTTATGGCACAGAAATACAAAACGCCTGCGAAAGCTAGCTTTAGGAACCGATAATATCCTCTGGAGGGTGTGTAACATAGCATATGCTAACTATGTCTCCACTATTGTCATTACCAACGAGCATGATTTAAATAGATGTTCAATCTAGTTTTCAGTCAAACGAGGCTTAAGCAGTGCACAATGTTCTGTTAAAAAGGAAACGTTTGCATTACTTAAAGTATCTTTTAAGTGATACTGGTGAGGTGTTTACACTTGCTCAGATACTGCATGGAATAGGAATTATGGTGAACATATTGGACTATATTGGCTTAATTCGAAGTCTGCCACGGGAGCGAAGATATAATAGAATCCAGGAGAAGTTTTGTGAACAAACTGGACATCCGTTTGTCGCTAGCATACTATAAGCGGGTCGTGGTGCTAAGGCATTTGATATAAAACTTCTTGAAGGTAAATACGAAGATAGTCCTAACGTTTTTGGAAAAGGGAGTTAGGTAGTATTTATTGGAATGATGTAAATGCAGTTATCTACAAGAATACATTTACAGTTCAATAGAAAATTCTGCAGTACAAAACTATAGCTGATATATTTGCGATTGGAATTATGAGCACGGTGAAATATTTTTTGAAAGACGTAGGTCAATGGCCGAGATCATTAGCTGGAGATGGTGACTTTATATTTGAAAAAGAGGTTCTATTCAGCTTGCATAGAAATGTTTTCGTGAGTCATGCTGTTATTATAGGAAAGCGTATTACATGTGCCGGTTCGTATCTTAGCATTGCTATTTTGAAAACACGTCTTCTGTATGACACGAAAATTGAGGAAATGATTGAGTTCATGTAGGAGCAGGAACATATCGAATGTGGTAAAATAATTGGTGTGTTGCCTTTTCTTGATTTGTTACATGTGATCGATGTACGAAGATAAATTGAGAGAAAGAAAACTGCACCGGTTTCTTGCCTATTATCGTATGTTTATCTTTTTGAGACCAGATATGTATCCGCCACGAGGTGTGTGCATTTGCGATGAGTGAAGGAACACTACCATCTGAAAGTTTTGCATAGTTAGCCTACCTTACTCATCGCCGTGCATGGCTGCATTATGTTTGTTTTTTGTTTGCTGGATTTTGTATTATGTTTTGACGAGATGCCCGCGTGTAGTTCTGTGTTTTTTCATAAATGTGTATCTGTGTGTGTTGTAGGTAACTGGGCATTGGTCTTTGGAAGCTTCTTGTAATAAACAATTTATTATTTAAAAATAAAATGGTATTTATTAAAAAAAACATTGCGCCCTATGATCTCGCAAATACCACTCCAGACTTATCACCTCGTAAAACGTCTAAGGATACCAACGCTATGCTAACTCCAAACTTGCCGCTTACGTTCCTACTTAAGTCATCTAGTGAATTTATTGATCTCGTACCCTTTAAACAGCGACAGGGCATACTGGCTTCACTGGATCCCACAAACCTGTTTACCAATGTTCCATTCGAGCTTACCATCGCCATCACCTGTGACTACGCCTACCGGCACACTGAACTCGCCCCACCTGTTGTCCCCGAGACCGTGACGGCCGCCATGCTCAGACTCTGCACCAATAGTTCCCTTTAGGTGCCCCCGGGGTAAACTTTACTACCAAACAGATGTTGTTGCCGTGGGATCACTCCTAGGCGTGCTGCTTGCCCAAGCATTTATGTGTTGGGTTAAACACCAGGTTCTGTCAGCCAGCAACAACCCCCACATATATTGCAGATACATAGATGACAACCTGATCGAAATAGTTGTCACATCCACCCACCAGCCCTTCAGTCACTCTTGCAAAGCGTGTCGGGACTAACTTTCACCATAGAGAAGAACGCAGATGACAAAATCAGTTGTCTAGACATTAGCATCGACACATTCTCAGGCGTTCTTGTCACAAACGCCTCCCAGAAACCAACGGGCACCAGAAAATGTCTTAGCGGCAAAAGTGAGTATACAGACAGGCACAAGTTTGGTGTTACCGGAGCCTACATGTACAGAGCAATTAAGCACTGCTCATCTTGGCAGTTCAGGAGCTGAAACGCGTCAAGCAAATCCCGAGTGACAATTTCTACTCGGTTTCTGTCATAGACCAAGAAATCAGAACACTTGACACATACACGACAAAGCCCTTCCAATCCCACGGGCACAACATACCATCTCTACTACACCAACACCATGAACCCTGGTTGGAAACAGGAAGAGAAAATGCCCAAGCGCATCCTAAAGAGCAACTCCACCCCCACTGATACCCAGTACAAACTAGCCCTTTTCATATACTACCGCAGCCCTGCAACGTCTAATCTAGTCATTAGCAACAACCCACATCGCGACCAAACATCTCTGAAAGTGTTCAAAGTTGTCAACTTTTACAAGTGCATAAAAGGAGAGTGCGCGCTTCTGCAGAACAGTAGCTACGTTGGGCACACGACCACACCCTTAAGCCACCGCATAACAACGCACTTAACACATAACAGGGCGGGCCCCAGACACACACCGAACGAGACCATTCCAGCCACCTAACACGCTCCGACATGACCCTGAACACCAAAGTTGTAGCGACAGCCCTTGATAAGCGCCGCCTCCAAATCTTGGAAGCGATTTTTATCAGGGTGATTGACCAAACCATCAACTACTAGAACAATGCATGAGGCACGTTGCTGTTATGTGATGGCCCACAGATCACTAGTCTTGAAGATGAGGATGAAACATCGAAAATATAATGAATATTCGACTTACATATATTAGTTCTGCTTATAAATATCGTACATGAACATACGCACGATGAAAACGTATCGTAGGACAGATAGTGAGTCTGAAGAGAAACAGTGCAATGCTCGTTCCACGAGTATTGCACTGTTTGTGTGTAGGTATGTATGTGTGCGCGATCGCACGTGTGCGTGTGTGTGTGTGTGCGCGATCGCACGTGTGCGTGTGCGTGTGTGTGCGCGATCGCGTGTGCGCGTGTGCGTGTGCGTGTGCGTGTGCGTGTGTGTGTGCGTGTGCGTGTGTGTAGTTAAGATTGTACGACGTTATCTGCCTTGTCAATATTGCGCCCAAAACTAACATCTTCGAAGTACCTGAGGAGTTAAAATAATATGTGCACACTGAGAATGAAATGAAGGAGAACGAAACACAAAGAGAATCATGACAATATTTCATGAAATAGAGACCGTCTGCGGCAGATGAGAAAGAAGTGGTTTAGCTTCCAGTCTGCCCAGTGTTAAGAAAGAAATTACAGGCATATTTCGTAGTGCTACACCGAGGGCAGAAAGCCAGCCTAACCTATGACCCCCTACAAACCGCTTGTGGGACCTACACAACAAGCACCTTAATGAAGTTAAGATGTCAGGGATGCCAATTTTCGGGAGCTCAATTAGCATGGCAGTATGTTAGATGAAATAAACATCCCTGTCAAATAGAATTAAGATTGATGTGAAAGATAAGAGAATGCGCAACCGGCTTTATTGGCTCGCAGGCTGTGCTTTCGTTTCAATATTTCCCAGAAAAAAATTGGGCGTTACGTATATATGGCCGGTACGCAGTCTGCACAGTGCCACATTTCCCTTCTATTCGTCCGAACCGCGGACTGCCAGTATCATATAGATGGTTTAACTTGTTTCAGAATGCTCGCTTTCAGAATGCCGCAGACCAACTCTGCTGCCACTCTGCAAGGATCGCTGAATTAACCACGTTGAACAAGTCTGCACCGACCGAATCTTGGTACCAGCTGAGGCATGCAATTCTGATGCTGCCTCGGCAGCAGCGTCTGCCTTTTCGTTTCGATGAACTCAGACATGGCTTGGGACTGACATCAAGCCCATCCAGCGTTGCTCTGATGTCAGAGTAGTCAGCCTATCCAGGATGCGTGATGCTCAGGGAGATGAAGGGGTAGTGAGTGGGTTGGTGAGAACCTGCAGCGAGTTCGCCGTTCCCGGCACGATTAAAGTATTTGCATAGCAATGTTGAGAAATAGAGCGCAGTGTATTCCATATCGCAAATTATTGTGCAGTAAGGACAAAGCAGTCAGGAGGTAAAGGATACCTTCTCTCGATTTTACCACTCACAAAATGCGTAGTCTACACCGCGCCGGGTCTGTCAGTGTAGAACCCGGAACAATCCGATTACTGGGAAATGTTATGCAAAGCTAGACCACTAAATTCAGCGCGACTGGTTTGGAGTTGCTATGCGTCAGCAGTGAGGGATCGACACCGGTAGGCGGCTCCGGCCAGGGCTCGACTGTGGTCGCTCCAACATGTGCAACTTGGCCAACTGGTATCTCTCCCCATCCACTGAAGCACGCGCACACAGTCTGGTGTCCCTCGGAATCGGCGACCAGTTACGTAATGCTCCTGTGGGTGTGTTTAGCATGGCAGCATACGATGGGAGGTGGGGGAATTGTGAGATACGAAGCGCGTGTTTTGGAGTTAAATACTTTCGACGTATATATAGTGGGGATTGATTCGCTTCGACTAATAGGCATGCTCTGCGAGAAGTTCGAAAAGCCCCTGTGGAAATCAGATTACGACCTGGTGTACAGGGTTCAGGTTTTGTGTATGATAATGCACCATCATATAGGTACTATTCACGAACAGTGAAGTATGGAGCGAACAAGAGCACCATACAAGCACAAAATAATGTTGCTCTAGCAGCTCCGTAGCCCACGAGATATGTGACTATGTATACTCGTGCTTCAAAGATTAAAACATTTACACTTAAAACATGCGTCGTTGAAATTATGTGTAAGTGTTAAGTATGCTAGTCGATCATCAGATGATACACCAAGACACCGTGCTTGGAGGGAAATTGGATTCAACATCGGATGGAAAGAAATCGAATGCAAACTCGAAATGAAAAACGTTTGTGCCGCAGCGACACAGACATAAGGCAATGGCTGCGTGTGCCTTGTTTGCGTTAGAAATGATACGCATTTCGTTTCGGAGGTGGGCAGTCGGAGACCGTTTCTGAAACCCCACCTCGGTGGGCTATCGAGGCGGAGCTGAAACTGCCGATTGGCAGAAGTGCTGGTGGAGGAAGTGCTGGTGTAGTGGATGACGACGATGATGATGATGTATTTGATGATGATGATGGCGGATGACGTGGTGGTGTAATTCGTGCTGCACAATCATTAACGAAGAGCGTGATATTGCCAGGTCATGCTGGTATTGTTTCACTTTTGTTGTTGATTAAAATACCAAGCAGGGTCTCACTGAAACCAGACCCATGCAAAACTCCATTCAGCTGTTTACAACTATTGAAAAAGATTCTGCCGACTTTTACACGTAGGAAACGATCGTTCATAAAACTCGCAATCCATTATTGTTAGTGGAGGGATCGAACCCTCTGAAATGTACCAAAGTGATACTGCTACCTCCGCCCCTGCGATACTAGCTGCAGCCAGCAGCGCAGCCAGGATTTTCTCGAGGGGAACCTGATCTAAAGCAAAACTTATTGAACCGATGCCGTTTTGGGAACGTGAGGCACTGCGGAGATTAATCGTTCGGAGTCGTGCAAATTCTCAACTTTCTTAACACGCGCCATGGAGGGTGGGGGGGGCGAAATCCACCCACCCCCTCCGATGCTTCGTACATACCACTAGATTTTACCGCCCTATATACGCTATTATTTGTGTACCTGTTTAGAAATGACCGGTGCGTTGCTTAAAAGAAGAAGAACGAAAATCTGCTGAACATTTTTTTCGAGTTAGGAGACGTTAAAGTGAAACAATTTCGCACAGCCAGACTACAAAAATCGACGCTGATGGGCTTCCCGTATATTGGAAAAAGGGAAGTGTTCTTGGCAACACTAGCGACTTGTTTGTTTATTGGTTGGTTCACGACACACTTTATGCACATTCACGGCAAATGGTGCCGCCCACACTGTTTCGCCGGTGGGCCGCGGGATTGGGAAATGTCCGGAGTGGCGCTAGAGTCGAACCCGGGACCTTTGGTACCCATAGCTCAACACCTTAACCACTCGGCCATCCCCGCCCCCACTAACGACTTGTTTGATTGTTGTCCTATGCAGCTTCAAAGTCATGTCAGATCACCGAGGTCAAGTCAGGTCAAGTTCATGGGAGGTTAATGGAACCAAACTTGGTCAACTGAATTATTGTCATAAATGGAAATGACTGTCATGCGATTGATGTCACTTTGCACGTTGCTCCCTACGCATCCAGAAAAATACTGTTTATCATTGTGCACCTAAATCTTTCCATACTTTATTCATGTATTTCACTCCTTTCTTCGCGAAGCCGATTGCGCCGAGCAGCCCAACAGAGCAGTCGGGTGGGTGGCCCGGTTCAGGTAACTGGAGCAGGTAATGACCTGATAAAGTGCTGTTATATAGGTGACCTGGTGTCAAATGCCGGGACTGCCTTGTGCATTTCATCATTAGTAACGTCCGAAACATCATTGATGCCCATCTTGGAGCATTTAAACACAATTACAGCGATCCATAACAATGATAAGCCAAACAACGCAAAACCAGAACATTTTGATATTTTGAACTGACTTGACGTTGAAGATATTTCCCTGGGGTTAGGCAATTTACACACAATATAGCTCACTACCGCATCCATCCGCCCTGTGAATTTCGATGCTCCAGCTTTAATAGGAGCCGAGATCCTGGGGGGTAATCCTCCCTCCTCCAGTGGGCCTAATTTTCAGAGGCCTTCCAGGGCGCGTGTTAATCTGCTATATTTTGTGGAGGGGGGGGGTCAAGGGGCCGTGCCCACCGCCTTGAATACACCTGTGTTAGCGTATCTATATTTCGAGAGTGGTAAGAGAAGGCTGCTAAAGTTAGCTTCGTGCGCTCATGCGCCGACATTGTTTTATAGGCAAATAATAAATATGCTCCAAGGGTCCACGACCAATTTAATGTGGCTATGCAGTTGCAACTACACAGATCGATGCAGTGTGTTTCTACAATATGAATTCGAACAATTCTCGAAGCTGTGGTATAGGCATGGGTTTGAATGAGACGTACAACACCCATGTGATTGTATCGGATCCAGACCATACGAACAGGCTCCGGCTGCCATCTATAGAGTAATTTCTCAACTACGGATACCAACCACGACCACAGTGTTATAGATGACGCTGAAGCGGCGCCAGCACCTAACTCAGCAACATGGCCTGTCGTGGCTATCATGGCAACACCGCCTGTCGTGGCTAAAGTGGAAACACCGCCAGCAGTGGCTACCATGGCAACACCACCTATCGTGGCTATCGTGGGAACGCCGCCAGCAGTGGCTACCATGGCAACACTGCCAGTAGTGGTTACGGTGGCAACACCGCAGTAGTGGCTACCGTGGCAACACCGCCAGCAGTAGCTACCATGGCAACACCGCCTGTCGTAGCTACCGTGGCAACACCGCCAGTAGTGGCTACCGCAGCAACATCGCCTGTCGTGGCTATCGTGGCAACACCGCCAGTAGTGGCTACCGTGGAAACACCGCCAGCAGTGGCTACCATGGCAACACCGCCAGTAGTGACTACCGTGGTAACACCGCCTGTCGTGGCTACCATCGCCGCTATGGCACTTCATCAACTGAAAACCGACCGTGTACGTGGGTATGATGGACATGACTTTGTGTGGCAAGCATACATACTGCAGCACCACGGTGTGGGTACAATTCCCCAACTGTGCTTTCGGAAACGACATAACGGATCGATGACCTGACATGACTTCACCAAATATCTCGCCAGGAAAAGATCCGCAAATCATGTTCACGTCGGCAGCCACTGTCAGACGGCAGCGAACAGGCCCGTGGTGCGAGCGCGCCTCTCCTCGGGAAGCCCGAGAAAGACCGCTGCCGGTGACCTCATGCGACACATTCCTTCGAATAACGTAGGCAAAAAGATGCCTGCTAAAAATACGCTTCCAAAGACATCCCGGCATATACTTGCCCTATATGGAGTAGGCATTGACACAACCTACACATGCAGTCAATCGCACACTGGACTCTCCGTCATAGCCTAAACTTCTCGGAGTGCACATTAGCTGATAATATGTGTTAAAAAATGTGGAAAGCACTATATTTAAATCATCTCATGACTGCAGAACATGACAGTTTGGATACCATATATGTCGGATTGAAGCTTTTGAAGTACTTACACACACACACACACACATATATATATATATATATATATATATATATATATATATATATATATATAAATATATATGTACATATATATGTGTTATATATATATATATATATATATATATATATATATATATATATATATATATATATATATATATATACATTCTGACATCTCGGCAATGAGAGGACCAGAATGAGAGGGGTTTCACAGCCAGATGTTGGGGCACAGCTCTAGGAGCTGGGCACAGGTGAAGGTGGCAGTCATGCCATTCCGTGCCGTGTGCTCCATGGTGACATTTTCTTCAGCTTGTGGCTGGGGATTTGCCCCTTGTGGTGGGGGGTCTGTCCCCTGTAGCTAGATATGTGCCCTCTCTCCATGACGCCGACCGTCTCCATGACCAGGAACTCATCTGCACCAAGAACACGAGCCACAGGGCCGATTGTTTCGCACTTATTATTTAGCGGGCAGCCTACGTCGACTTGACCCGCCCGGAGAGTGACCTCAACAGGAAAACTTCCCAGCACTTCCTCATCGGTAGCACGCAAAGGGGAAGAGAGGTTTACTTCAACCAATCTTCTCCGTGTTCTACAGTCAGGAACATAGTCAGGAAGCAGCGGGGATCATCGCCCACATGCCCTGGACTCGTACGTAGTTGTCTACTAGTTCGCTATGGTGGAGATAGAAAGGCCAACAACACTGTGTATGGCCACCGATGCTGCTCTCAAGTCTCTGGGAACGTCTACGAGCCCGCACATGAAATATGTACGGGCTCACCATGGCAGAGACAGAAAGAAAAGAAAAGAAAAAGAAAATAAAAGAAAGCAATGTAAAATCAACGGAGTGCCGTAAAGGGCTCAGTTCCTGATATGGATCTCAAGTGGCAAATATGCAACGCATCGCTATCCACACGGATGCATTTGCCTTTAAGGACGGGAAGCAAATAATCCTGGGAAGCAAATAATCCTCGCTAGTCATGAGCGAACAGTTAGTTTTCTGGTTATGCAGATGTACTTATGGCAATTGCACGTGTGCGCAAATGCACGTATGACAAATGTACGTATCCGTAAATGCACACAAGCGCAAATGTACGTATGTGTAAATGCACACAAGCGCATATGTACGTAAGCGCAAATGCACGTATTCGTAAAAGTATATATATGCAAATGTACGTAAGTTCAAATGTATTTAAGCACAAAAGCACAGATGTGCATAAGTACGTAAGCGTAAATGTGTGCATGTCCAAATGTATGTGAGCGCAAAAGTACCTATGCAGAAATGTAGGTATGCGCAAATGTACACAAGTGCAAATGTGCGTAATCGCCAACATCCGTAATCGCAAAAATACGTATTCGCAAATGTACGTAAGCGAAAATGTACGCATGTGCAACATTACGTGAGCACGAATGTTCATGACCATTTATGTAAATAAATGCAAAAGTATGTAAGAGCAAAGGTATGCACATGCAAATGTACGTATGAGCCAATGTACATACATTAAAGCATAACATTACTTTGCGTTTAGTCGCATTTGTTTAGTTATATATGCCATACATTTGCGCTTACGTACATTTACCTACGTAACTTTTCCTTGCGCACATTCGCTCCTACGTACATCTGTCATATGCACTTTGCCATATGTGCATTTGTCATACGTACTTTTGCGCTTACGTACATCTGCTATACGTATTTGTGCGCCTACGTCCATATGTGTATACGTACAGTTGCGCTGACATACTTTTGCGCCTATGCACATTTGCAATTACGTACATTTACGCATATGTACATTTGGGTTTACGTACATTTGTGCTTACGTAAATGTGCGCTTATGTACATTTGCCTACGTATCTTTACCATTCGTATATTTGTTTTTATGTACATCTACCATACTTACATCTGCTATTAGTGAATCTTCCATACTTACGTTTGTGCCTACGTACATCTGTCATACGCACTTTTGCGCATACGTGCGTTTGTTTACGTATATTTGCCTTACATACATTTGTCCTTACGTACATTTGTCCTAGAATCCTGATCACTAGCCAACCATATAATACGTGACACGTGGAATTGCTAGCTCAGTTGGTAGAGGTCTGATCCCAGAGATGGGTTGGGTTCACCCAGACAGGGTGAGTTTGCTTCTCCTATGTCTCGCGGTCGATGTGCTGGAAAAGTGCTGGTAAGCGGCCAGGAAGAGCAACCTTTAGCCGGGTGGCTATGTCAGCCCGTTGAAGCATTGTCAGCACGTTGAACGTTCGCTATAACATTTGCAGTTTAATTTATATGTAGAAATTTTCGAATTTTGAACATGCGAAAACCAAAGAAAAACAGGCATCATTTGAATCATCTTCATCCATGATCATTTGCACCAGGCAGAAAATATATGTCTTGAATCAATTATATATGAAAATATATGTCTTGAACCGAACCGGCAATCCTCCTGTAAGTAGATGGGACCACTTCTGTATGCGCTTGGCTACGGGTGGTGACGGTTGAAGTTCGTGCCAATGACATGCGCGTCGAGGAATGTCATATTTTAACTTTCTACTTTCATGTCTTAACTGTCTTTTTGCCTTGCCGCATCTGCGCTTCCAGTCCTCGAAAAACGCTGACTTGCAAAGAACCACTATACACCGACAGGCTGTAGGTAACCCGGGAATATCACATTGAACGAAACTCAACTCTCAGCCGACAGACACCGCCAAAGTCATACAGCAAACACAACTCGATGCAGTCCACAAACATTGAAACCCTCCTGCCACGCTGGACCAGCCAATCGCTGGGAAGCACAACAGACACACGGGGAGCAGTGCTACATCGTACTTGGCTTCGTACGCGATTTTGTTTAGCATTTGCTACCTAGAGAGTTGCTCCCACATCGCTTCTATGGCACTGACAGAATGAAATTGCTCGGGGAAATGGTTTATGGAATGTACACAAACGGGAAAATAATGAAGGCTGTTAAAGCAAAGAAGTCATGCGTAATACCAATGATTGAACAATCTTATCATCTTTCAAGCAAATGTTATCTGGTAGAAAACCCGTGCTCAATTCATGCGCGATGCATGCTTCCTTACGTGCCATTGACGAAATATGAGGTCCCATGCTAAAAGTTGGTATTATTTTTGGACGGTACATACAAGCTATGGTAGACGCACTTCCCAGATACATGCGAATCACCCACATAACTGGCTGCCTGTACTGCAATCTGAGGAGCTTCCCACACATGCCCTCAGTGAAATCGTATAAAATGTGTCTTGCTTTGAAGCCGATTATTTTCATGCACAGCTATTGGCCTATATGCACCGACACATTACAAAAAAGTTTCAATTATATCCAACACAAATGCACTGGACATTCCACGTTGAACCACATCATATCCGTGGCGAATCTAACTTGGTGCACCAAACTTTAGAAGCAAAGCGATCTCAAACCGGGAATACATATAGCATCCTCTATTTAGCATGTAGAGACCACAACACTACATTTGAGGAAAAGAGCTTACCAAAAATGTCTCGTCTTCAGCAATCAGCACAGCCTAAGACAGCACAACAGACACACACGCAAGGCTGTTCGAAATATTTTGTCAGCTGTTGATAGTACTGCAACATATGTAACAATAGCTTGTTCACCAAATTTAAAATACCGGCTTGTAAAGAGCAGAACAAATTTTAAAATGCAAGGAAGTCCTCGTCGCGCATTCCATTATGCATATTTTTGAAACAGTAGGACCACGTGATATAACATAAAGCACTCACCATTATTCAGTCGGTGCCGGAGATTCCGTTGGCTTTTCTAGCACACGGCAAAATACGAAATAAATATAGTCTGATTTATTGTCGGGGCGGTTTTATGAACACGAGTTCTATTGCTAATCAGAGTATGTTGAGTGAGCATTGGCCCCGCCACCCGATCAATGAATTTCAGTTCAACGACAGAGTTTTGACAGATGGTGTAATGCTATGCTAATGCACCGGCACGGCCACCCCGGGACCTCGTCCCCGGCCTTAGCTGACCGGTTCCCAACCGACTCTTCCAGTTAGTGCTAAATCCGAGCGCGAGAAGCGATTTAAATCGTCTTTGCCAGGACCGGGAAGACCCGTGCAGGCCAGCGTTAAGACCAGCTGAGCCATCGGGTTGGCTGACCCGGCGCTCCGCTAACACACGTTTACACTACTGAAAGACAAAACTAAACGTTTCGCAAAAATTGAGGACCAGAAACTGGCGGCTCGGTATTCACCCCTTTCAGTTTAAATAAATATATATATATATATATATATATATATATATATATATATACATATACATACATATATATATGCATATATGTATATACATATAAATATATACATATATATACATACATATATATAGATACACATAAATAAATAAATACATATATATATATATATTATATTATATTATAATATATACATATATATAATATATATATATATATATATATATATATATATATATATATATATATATATATATGATATATGGATATATATATATGATATATGGAAAGAGACAGAGGGAGTGAGATAGTTGTCTGTATGGATGCATAGCATATTTCGCGGTAGCTATCAGAGCTTCCAGACCGTGACATTTGAAGACTGGGCTGGCAAGTCCAAAATTAAAGTTTTCTAAGATCGGTCCAATGTTCAAGTCACTTCAGGAGCTCCTGCATGTAGATAGCAATTGTAATGCTCGCTTCCCCTCCAATCTGAATATTTCTTGGTTATTACACCTACGCCTGCTGTATTGTTGCACTTGATGGATGTTACGGCTGTTGTGACTTCAACTGCTGTAGTCATTGGTGCTTCTTCAAGATAATTGAAGTTTTCTTCCAGCTGCACACAAGTCCACAACTGGACCGCACCTGACAATTTGCATCCAATCCTTATAGAAATGGCTTTCTTCTAATGCTTTTCCCAAGGCCTTTATCCTTTATCCTTTATCCTTATCCTCCCTTTATCAGGTGATTCAAGAATGTCGCCATCAGGCTGAAATATATCACAACAATCCACTATTATATTGCTCCTGCCTGCCTTTGAAGTTTTGCGAGTTGGAAAAAGTATTAAATCGCTTCTTGCACTCTTTCACTGGCCTTTGATCTGCCAGATGCTGCAGTATTCTCGCTCATGTATAATATGGCTTCTTCGTTCTGCCTTATTATATGGCTTGACCTGCGATATCTTTTCCACCAAGCTATCTATCCAAGGCCGTTAAATATTTCCACGGTGCTCAGTGAGCCAGATGCTCAACCACTCATTACCTTGGTGTCACGTTGTGGTAAGTTCATTGTCACGAAACGTAGATATTTACGAAAATATGTCGAAGTCTCATGAAGCATGCATTCATCACATTTCTTCTCTTCGAGATTGATACAGTGAAAGCATTGTTTGATAATTTGACCTTTGATAATTTGACCTTGACATACTAAAAAATATCAAGTTGAAAAATAATATGCCGTAAATATTGTCGATTTTATTTGACAGCATGGCAACAAGCTGATCGCAATCAGAGCCCGCCAACGCCGAAAATATTCAGCACAAGACATACAGATAGCGAAAGCTACCCTGAGCTATTCAGAAACTGTTGCGCTGAAGTAGTACCGGAATAAAATGGCGATTGCATCACAACTGGCAAGGTGACACGGACAGTGGTGTAAGCAGAGTAGTGGCGGCATGAGCAGTGGTGTAAGCAGAGTAGTGGCGGCACGGACAGTGGTGTAAGCAGGGATGTCCGTCGGCGGTGCTGAGAGAGGTCTGATGTTTTGAACAACCAGACACCTAAAGCCAAAGTGTGCCGAGGGCGAGGCCATGGGACATATACTTCCTGTTGCTCCCGGTCTGAACCGACCACGGAGCCGTCTATTGGGAGAATGGTAAGCGTTGGGTTTCTACTGCCGGTGGCAGTCGGAGTACCGAGGCACACGCAGGGCCAGATCGGTGGTCAGTAACCCCCAGCAGCAGGAAAACAATCCCAGTGTGAATTACCCGGCTCTAGATCGAGACGCCTTCAGCCATCACGTCTTGAGGTTCCTCCTTCACATCTGGAACGATGAGATTCTTTGGGGTCCTTAGAAACCCTCCCCTCCGAGCTTTTGGGAGCAGTTTCGGGAAATTTCGTTACTCTTCCAACCTCCATTTTCACATATCATACGATAAAAACTTCAAATCTCAAAATTGTCAGAAGGTGGCTGCAAGACCATGTATTAAAGCAACCCGAGCCTTTTTTGGCGTTATCGTGGACGACCAGCCTGTGGACGAAATCAGCTCAGAACTACACAAATTTACATCGGTGGCCACGACCAAAACAGAAGCATAAGGCACAAGGTGTTTGCCTGATTAGTTCTATGGTGCACGCGCTTGGTGCATTTTGTGTTCCTGACACGATTTATACCACTCTCGTGCATTACTTACAAACACGCAAGACATCTCATTGCGTACTTTGGGTCAAAATTTCCTCTCACATCTTCGAAATACACCTCTGCTGGCGGACTCAGAACTTAAGCCAACGTCACCATGTCTGCCTAACTGTGTTGCTCTAAACCAGATGGCCTAGATTCATACGGGATCGAACTGTGTTGCTCTAAGCCGGACAAAGTAACAATGCATGAAATATTGCAAAGAAGACACTGCAAGCCGGTAAATTATACCATATCAGCAGTGTCCTCATATTTACCTTTTTCGGTCAGACCCTCACACCCCGTCTCGGAAGGATAGTTTAAAGACCCCAGCTAACTTCCAAACTAAGGGCTGTACGAAGACGAATGGGGTACCATGAGCAATGTGGCACGACAAATGTACTACGATTTGTTTTGATACAGTATTGAAAACAAAGATGACGGCGTTTGAGAGAAAAAACAATTGAGTTTCCAAAACATTTTATATACTGCATATTATGGTTACATGTGCTAGTATAGTTGCATAGGCCGTGCAATACAACTTTGACAACATGTTCTCCAAATGTCATGAAAATTAGGCGTAAACCGCGTGTCTAGGTAGGCATAGCCCACCGCGTGCGCTTTATTGTGGCCTCTCAGGCCATTTGAGGGAGGTGAATAAATCTGGATGAGGCACTTCAGATGTTTCTGCATGCGTTCCAGGCTAAAAACGATACCATAAGAACATGAATATTGCAACAACAAAAATTGGGAAATTGTCCATCGTGTCAAATATTGTCAAATGAGCCAACGTTGGCTGTACCCTCAAAGCAATAACTTGCACTGAAACAAATCCGTGATATGCGTTTTGGAGGCACTCCCAACTTGCACTCATGTACTAAGTTTCATATAGATATATACTCATGTACATGCTTTATTGATCTCGAAATACGTCCGGCGGTATCCCTCTTTGACATGAGCTAGGCCAATGAAATTACATGACCTGCGGTTAAGATTTGTATGTCTGACACAAAAGTGATCAAGGAAAAAGTACTGAAAATTTTGCCGCGTTGCGCGTCGCTGTTTTCACCATTGCTGAAAAATCGTAGGGTCTAGAAAAGACCACGCCCGTGAAACGGAGCAGCTAAGAATAATGCGAAAAAGTGAACATGCCCGCGAAAAATGAAAATATCTATGAGCCAGGAATAGCGCAGATGCACTCTTTCTAGCGCACTGGTAGGTATGCCCTGGAATAAATCGTTATCTATCAAAATACACCAAGTTAAACTGTCAGCGTCCAATTTATACTTGAGTAAACAATATCATATTATTATATGTCATGATGAAGGCAGATTTGTCACAAATTATTTGTTTTAGAAAAGTACATAGAGAATAGGTTAAAAGGGCAGAACGTCTAAAAAAAATATTTTATTTCCGAAGATTTCACCTATGGTCCTCATCCTAATGTTACCCAGAAAGGCATTCGATTAGATGTTTTAAGTGTTATGGTAATACTTCCCTTTTCCTAGTTTCACAAACCTTTCTAGCCAATTCGCTTTTGAGTATGTTACCTGTGTTTTTAGCACTTGTGTAAGGGCCATGCCACCCATGAATATCCCCTGGGTGCGCCACTGGGGCCACTGCCAATCACTGATTCCATTTATAGCTGCAGACAAAGCAGGTAAACAAGCAAGGTAAGCAGAGCATGCATCATGCATCTGTCCATTGCTAGTGAAAGCAATCTAACATATTGTATCCCGCGCCGTCTTTCCTGTCAAATCCTCCCACCCCGTCTCGGGGGGGGGCGGTTGAAGAACCCATCTAAAATTCAAACTAATCATCGCACGAAAACGAAAGAGGTGTCATCGGAAAGCGCTCGACCAGTAGGGTCCGGGTCCACCCCCCAAAAAAAATTCCCCAAAAGTGACGTCACCAAGGGGGCTAGATTTTTACGACTTTTCACGACTTGCATTATGTTTTTTTACTCTGGGGAGATCATTTTGGGGATATATGAAGAAAAAAAATTAATTTGGAATGAGAAAAGGACAGCGAAATCGACCAGGGCTATAATTTGTTTTGCCCCCCCCCCCCTCCAAAGTATTTAAAAAAAAATGAAATTTCACAATTTTTAATTTTCAAGTTTTCTTTAATTTTCACTTTCCAATGGATAGAGCAGACCGAGAAATGTTGTTGGAAGTCAACTTGCCCTAATAAAAATGCTTACTTTAGCCAGAATCCTGTGTTTGAAATGCAATATGGCAAATACGCAAAATTTATATGTAGCCAAAAAAATAAAAATAAATACTTCCACTGATACGTTCTGCTGCATACGTAAAAATAAGCAAATGCTGAAAGTTTGATTAAAATATCTGTATCCGTTAAAGCGTGACAACTGGCTGAACTTTTTTGGAGGTGACCTCACTTGACCTTGACTAACTCGTTGACCTTAGATGTCCTGACCAAAATTGTTTGAATCAGCATGTCAAATTGATGTGGGAAAAGGTATGCCAAATTTGTGCGCGCTGCCTTGCGCCGTTCATCCGCTATCTGCGAAAAACCTGAGGGGGCGGTTGAAGACCCCCCGAGACTGGACGGGATATCGTGTAAATCTCAAATTCTGAAATTGAACATACGCCATTTTATGACATTACTTATAAGCAGGGATGCGGAGCCGGAGCCGGAGGCGGAGCCGGAGCCGGGATACTTCCCCGGAGCCGGAGCCGGAGCCGGAGGCGGAGCCGGAGCCGGAGCCGGGATACTTCCCCGGAGCCGGAGTCGGAGCCGGAGTCGGAGCCGGAGTCGTCCAAAATTTTTCCGGCTCCGCATCCCTGCTTATAAGTATAATCGTAGATTGTATCCCGAATAAATGATGTACTGCCTCTAATGATGCCATCTACCTATCGGTCCGCTCGGTATTAAGGTCATAAATCTCAAATACCTCCGCAAAATATCGCTAAAACCGATCGAGTTTCACCATACACACCAGCATTCCTCGTACTTCCCGCTCTCCCGACGGCGACATGCCCGCTGAACTGGTGACAAATTATAATTGTTCTTGGTAGATTCAAGCCACGTAGCCGCTTGAGTTCTGATTGCTGGTGGTTCAAGTATCGAAATAGAATGGCTTTCAATGGGTTAAGCCAGCCGGTTACGAAATATTCGCTTGGTGGGCCTGATGTCGCTAGAATGACTTCATTCTACCCGCGGTGAAAGGGAAGCTAAATGGGCGCGGCGCTTTGAGAACACAACTTGACGCTACCCGCGGCGAGAGGGAAACAAAATTACAAATGGTGGCGGGAGGTCGACGAATACCGACGTTCGCTCCTTCTTCGACGTTTTGAACTAGATCATTGCGAAACACTTCTCAGTACTCTCAGAAGACAGTGTCGAAAGTGCCAACGTTTTGTGGTATCATTGATGCGGCCTCTTCTATTTTTGTGAGTTCCAGCAACGTGGGAATGTTTTGGCTGGCGCGAAAACGTAGGGAAGATTTTCGGTGCATCGGAAGCACTCTTTCGGTAAGTTTCTGCACCTTTGCACACCATATCAGGAACTGATACTCCAAAAAAGGGGACATAGAGCTCGAATGGAACCCTTCCACGTGGAATTCCAGGAGCGAGGAGAGGCAAACACCCCGTAGCGAGTAAGCCTTTTTCTCCGTGCATCTGGCAGACTTATTGACATCTCATCCTTCATTCACGATAGACATCCTGCGTTCTTAGGCATGCGAGGATACATATCTGCGGCACTAGAGCAGAGCGTGCAATAAATCATACAATGTCAGGTAATTTTCTGAATCGCCCGAACTGTCTTGGACTGACCCATATCACCATCCTTCTTGTAAATTATCTTCGAAATGTTCTGAACAGAAAAGACGAGAGAGTGAGGTGTGCAAAAGCTTATGAGTGTGTCAGGGCGCTCTTTTTCTGTTTGCTTGCTCGTTGGGAACGGAATTCCTGATGTCGAACTTTTCCGGCCACCGCTATTCGCCACTATTCGCCATCGCAATGATATGGTGAGTTTCCGTCGCATGTTAGTCCAACGCCTTTCACGACAGTTGGACTCAGTAATATATTGTTGTCGTGTTTATCGAATAGACAACAATACCAGCAGATAACCATATCTTAGGTCTCACAATAGCAAAGCGCACTCTCGCGGTTTCTCCGCTCGGGAGGCTATGGTAACACCATTACGTCGGAATCGCTTTCCACTCACCCACATTCGCTTGCGGTATCAGTAAAATAACAGGAGTCGGTTCTCCTTTCTGGGAACGTGTGCTAAAAATGTTGTCTAGAACAAACTCCGCCCCACACCCCCACCCCGACACACCGCCGGTTCCCGTTCAATACCTATCGCTGTTCAGTTCAGCCATAAGAAACACCTATCGCACGAATCGCAGGGCAGTCCCGAAACTGTGCATGCCTTCTAGTCACTGTCAACAACAATAGTCCGCCGGCAACTCGGATGCTTGGTAGTTGTGCAGACAAAATGATAGCAGACACCACTGCGACTCCGTCCCAGTCTGTGTCCCCCCCCCCTCCCCCCACCACCCGTGCATCGTGTTATTATGTTACGAAGTAGGCACAATCCACTTCTACAAGTGGCTATTACTTGACCTGGTCAATCACAGCTTCAGAAATAGCTGTCCAAAATCTCAGTGTTATCTAATACACAACGGCTTCAAAAGACAGACGTGCATGCGACTGTTCTTCAGCAGCAGTGGACACGATATGCGCCCTCACACACCCCTTCAAAAGTCGGTGCGCGTGCCTCCGATGGGGCTGACGGCCGATTTCGTGGCTGACTGGCGTCTTGGCGGCACGGACATCGTATGTCCCAGCATCATTGCCGGTTCCAGCGTGCGGTATATGTAGCAGACGTGACCGACGAGCACGACACTATGCAACAGCACGAGTAAGTTGGAAGTCATCGAGTGGAGCTAGTGTGCCGCCGACGTCACGAATCACAGAGTGTAGCAGACACAGGTCAGCACGCAGGTCAGACGGTTGGCGGTCAGCAGTCCCAGCTCTCTGTGCACAGCACTAATTCGACCATATTGCCGTTTCTCAGTTAGGACTCGGGCAGCAAAATTAAGCACTTTCATCCAATTCTAAATGAAGGAGAATATGATAATGTGGTACTTTCTCCATGGCTTGTGTAATTTCAGTGACACGTGAACGTATAATTGTAACATCAATCTGGACGTTGTCCAATAAAGAACCATATGTATTTTAAACCCATCGATCTTCATACCGTGCAGTGTGTTGCAACAAAGTATTCCTAAAAACGTTGAACAACGGACCAAATGTAACTACTGATATATGATATTATGTGTTTATTTTCAACAAAAAATGTGCCTTTTTGTTCAGTCATTGCAACTATGCATAACAATGCTAAGTAACAAATATTTTCGGTGAAGAGCTAGTGTGCACTACGAACTAACCCAGTGTCAGCTAAGTAGGCAGCCTGGATTGACATTCAGTGGCAGTTGCTTTGTTCACGAGGTCACGCATCGCTTACTTGCCCATGAATTTCCGTTAGCCCAATGGCAGGCAGGAGAGCAGAACTGACATGGATTTGTAAATGGGCAGTGCCCACTGGTCGGCTGCAATCAGCTGACCAAACCCAACAACGACCCAAGTCCGGGAAAAATGTAAACAAATCGACCGGAATACTTATCCAGCTTCGAGCCAAGGTGCGTTTGAGTTACGAGTTTGTTTACATCTGAGAACTTTGACATATCTGACAAACCGGCGACAAAACCAACACGGGACACGTTATTTCGCGGCTTCTGGCGAAGGAGAAGCAGGGTCATTTGTGCCACCTTTAAAGCCAGTGGGGTTTGCAGGCAAATTCAAAGCAAGTGTAGATTTACGTTAAAGGAGTTTTACGTCATAGTGAATGCGACGTGTTAAGGTGGTGATGGGCGGGTCTGGATGCAGGATTGTCTCCCAGATGCTGGAGATGGCCTTGATAAAGCTTGGTTTGTTTTACTCTTAGATAAGATAATGCATACTTTGGAGCGAGGGACGGTTGACAAGAACATGGTGTATTTTTGTCGAGAAACCGGCATTAGCCCTCTCTTGTCGAAGAACGCCGAAATATTTTTACCGTGCAGACGCGGTGGATACATTCAGCACGGCCTCCCGCGCTAGCTGCCGCAGGTCAGTGGTAGTTCGTAATAATGATTAACACGCATTCTACTGGGGAGGGGTTAAATCATACAGGGCTTTATGGAGTTAATGCGGTATCCTTGGAACTCGGCTCGGTTGGTTATTCGTTTTACGACACATTGACCGTTGAGTCACCTAGCGTCGCCAATCTCTCACGCCGATTGGTCGCGGGTGAAGAGTAGCGACAGACGAGTCTCGAACCCACAGCCATTCGATTGCGAGACAAGCAAATTAACCCAAGACTACTCGTCCCCTTGGACTTCGGTTCATCTACCAACGTCGGCATCATTGGGCAACCGCTATACTTTAGTACAATTTCAAGTGAGTCGGCTCATCCACGTCCGACGGCACAGCCAGTTGTCGGTTTTCCTCGTCGTAAGCCATCGTCGCTTAGCTACCGGCTCCTGTGTTGGACAAGCATGAACGAGTGAGGGTTTGAGTAAGTAAGCCCCGTGCCAGCGACTCAGTAGGATCTGCCCAATGTTATCGAGGCGTTGCGATTCCAGTTACGAATCCGAATCGAGTGAGTCGGGTAGTCCACTCACCTGTTGCCATGCCTCGGCTTAGACGGTGACGAGCCGCCTTCCCCTGTCTCCATTCGCTTGTGATCCTTCTAGACAACATGCTGTTTCTGCAACCTTCAGCACTCAGCGTGACCTGCTCCGGCTGGTCTTGTTGCTGGTCGTGTTGCTGGTCGTGTTGCTGGTCGTGTTGCTGGTCATGTTGCTGGTCGTGTTGCTAGTCGTGTTGCTGGTCGTGTTGCTGATCGTGGTGCAGGCCATGGTGCAGGTCGTGGCGCCGGTCGCCAAGCCTGCAGTTAGTCAGCACCGGTGCTGAGACCGAGGTGGCAGGGACGCGCGTGACCTTGCTCGAGGCCAGCCGCACGTACCAGTCGCGGTCTCATCTTCCCCGCTAGCCAACCAGCGGCCGCCGCGGCCGACCCCGCCCACCGAACTGGGCGCGGCAGGCGCGCACCCGGGGCCGCCCCCGGGGGATCAGAAGCCAGGGCTGGGCTAGAGGCCAGCAGCAGACAGGAGCGAACCCAGGCCTTCTCATTGGCCACATCAACATCTAGGGTTTCCAGCCAAAGATACTCCAGATTCTCCACGAAGTGACAACATTTTGTTCAGATGTTCGCTCCCATCGTCCAAGCTCATGCCCCGTTTGGGTCGATGCACCTGCGCAACTCTGGTACCTCAGTGGTGACAGCCGGCACCGTGACCTGACGCAGCGCAGACGGCAGGCTATAGCGCAGCACGGTCATGGCTCCGACTCGTGCAGGGAGTTGAACCGAGCTGTGCGCTCGGCGAATGAGAACTCCACTGGACAATCTACCGCACACCATTATCCGTCTAAGCATATAAGCTAAAGAAGAACGTAATAGAAGATGGGACACCGAAATCAAAGCTGCAGTGGGTAGAAACGTTTGACCGTAACATGGTATGTTATATGCTATAAGATATATATATATATATATATATATATATATATATATATATATATATATATATATACATATATGTCCCACGTTTGCCAAACGTGGGAGCATAGCAACACATTTCTGCACATCCGCTACTTGCACTAAGGTGCATCGCATCACGCTGATGCACATCCGTTTCCTATCTAAAGTGCCATGGCTTCACATCAGCCGCCCGCCCAAAGTGCCATCGCAACACGTTGCTGCATATCCGCTGACTGCTCGAGGAGCCATCGCAACACGTTGCTGCATATCCGCTGACTGCTCGAGGAGCCATCGCAACACGTTGCTGCATATCCGCTGACTGCTCGAGCCATCGCAACACGTCGCTCATATTTGCATCGCAACACGTTGCTGCATATCCGCTGACTGCTCGAGGAGCCATCGCAACACGTTGCTGCATATCCGCTGACTGCTCGAGGAGCCATCGCAACACGTTGCTGCATATCCGCTGACTGCTCGAGGAGCCATCGCCAACGCGTTACTGCATATCCGCTGACTGCTCGAGGAGCCATCGCCACGCGTTACTGCACATCCGGCATAGCATACAAAGTGACATATGACAGGTTACTTTGTATTTGCTTATAAGCACTATGATCTCACATATATCGTCTTGCGTCGACATATGACAGGCTGACAAATAAAATAGACAGAGTGCACGGACAGAGTGGACAATTAATAATGTAAGAAAAGGGGCAAATGATCTGAAATGATGGTCTGGAGCACGACCTCCAAAATACACATCGCAGAGCCCATGATCGGGGGGGGGGGGCATGCAGTGTATCCGACGTGATTCTCTCGATACAAGCTGTTGGTTTATGTTCATTACTCAGGAGTTCATCATGGAAGAGTGGAACCCTGTGCACGGCGACCCAAACCGTTTCTCATCTTCGGTTCTGGGTAATGACCAGCACCGCTGACAACTCGTCAACACACTTTCCATTATTCATTGTCTGTATTCATGTTTTGTATAGTTTGCTTGCTTGTGGTTTATTGCACTCTTGTTTATGTCATTTATTGTGATCTCGCCAAATTCCTGAAAAGAAGGTTTGCCAGTTTCTTCGTTAGCCGACGTGTCTCCAGGCGCGATATTGTGCGTCGCGAATTAACTCTCGCGAACATCGCCTGTCTATTATCATCGTCAGGTGGCCCTGTTGCCCGGAGCCAGCAGGGAAGAGGCTTACCTCGGTAGCGATGTTGTCCAGAACCATCAGGGGAGGACTTACCTCCGTAGTCGAATCCGATCTCGGAGCGAAGGTTCTGCTCCAACGTGAAGTGCTGGTTCTTCTCCAAGTCGAAGGTGCCGTACGATACGTTCTGAGCCTTGAGGTAGTTGACCAGACTGGCCATAGCCAGGTAGCAAGTCTGGTGTCCAGAGATGGACAGGTAGGCGTCCTTCTCGTACATGAGCATCACCTTTCTCCAGGAGAACCTGGAGTAACGCGGACACGACGGTTAGCGGTCCTGCACCACCGAAGTTCCGTAACACCCCTGACATAGTGTTCGTGTTGGGAACAGTTGGCAACCGAGGTTGATTTTGATTGTCTGCCGTCGCACTGCAGACAGCTCTGATCGTATGTACCATGTCTTGTCTTTGGCAGGCATGTCAACGACTTAAAATAATGGTGCAGTGTATGCAGTTACTTAACCTGGGTCCAACTATGCATGTACTGTTTCCGAATGCAGGTGGCATGGGCCGTCAGTCACCTATCCTTTGAGCCACTGTGGTACACCTGACCCACACTATCATCTCCAAATTCCTCGCACATACCAACAGTACAGGGACACCCTGTCTAAATACCCTAACATTTGAACTCAGTCTTAATTGGCCTATATTCAGTGAACTAATATCAGGCAACTATCTGGATTTTGACAGCGCCCAGAGACAGACGACCTTGGTAACGAGCCAGCGGTGCGTACGGGAGCGCGGCGTCGTAGGCAGGTGGACCGGCCGGTCGGTGGTCGGCGCAGCGGAGGTATGGACAACATTGTCCGGTCGGGACGACCGAACGTATCTTTTCCGGCAGCCGTGCGAACCGGCTCTAAGGCCAAATGTATGAGAACTGCTGGTTAGATATATTTCCTCAGGGGCGGTGGAACGAGGAGGTCAGTGGCCACTTTAGGACTCGCACAGGTGTGGGGGGGGGGTAAGACGAAATACGCCGACCCCTTCAGTTTTCCGAGGATGTGTTACAGATTGGTGGGGAAATTGTAACGTAATCTTGCGAATTTGTGAAAATTCACAAGCACATTTGATGCAAACAAACACTTTCGAAACAACTGGCATTAACCCAGACACCACCAAGCCGCCCGACCTCATAAACTGGATCACTGGGGTAACCTAACCTCCCATCACCTGTTCCCTTACTGCAGCTTAGGTCAAGCAGTTGGTGCAGATGCCAATGGAGGTACATATCAAACTGTGGCCTTCACACACTCTGGCTGTGCAGTGCGGAGTGTGGAGAGGTGTGGAAAGCTTTTCACTGGGGCCATGTGAACAGTCACTTATCTGAACACCTACTCAGTGGAGTTCACCCGGACGGCGATCCAGGGACTGACGAGGATTGCTGAGCCTGGTCTCGCTACCGACGAGAAGTTTCCATCCTGGTGTCACAGATCCATTGTACAATTTACCTTTGACATGCTCTTCGGCCAACAAATTGTTCCCGCAAGATGTTTTGTCGCGGCATTATTGATGAATTGCAATTAACACTGCGCACGTTCTGGCTGGCTTGTGCTCACTTTTGCTCACTCATATTATTCATCTTGTTCAGCCCCATTGAGCTCGACTTGATTACTGATAGGAATGGTAATGGAAATAATACGAGTTATGCTCCATTAACTAAATATGGAACGCCTGCAAGGTGCTTATGGTAACAGCAAGCATTAACTATCACGTTTCCAGTCCCTATCCGCGTTTTTGTGCTTATCATACCCAAGTTGCAAAAAGCGGTTTCTGATTTATCGTGCGTAGCAGACTTGAATCGTGCTCAAACCTCTGCTCCTGCTCAAAGCTTCATGAAGCAGTGATATTTCCAAAACATATACACAGCTGCGGATACAGAGCTAGGATACAGAGTTGGGATTCAGTGCCAGGATACAGAGCTAGGATATAGATCCGGTATATAGAGTTGAGATACAGAGCATAATCTCCAATCTACAGAGCCTAATAGCGTCGCATAAGCGTCGCAAGAAAACAAAATAGGTGTCCTCGGAAAGCGTTCGACGAGTAGGGCCGGACACCACCCCCCAAAAAAACTCCCCCAAAGTGACTACTAGCGGCCCTCGAGTTTTACGAATTACATTATGTTTGGAGCTCTAGGTGGGGGGTCATTTTGAAGGAGATTTGAAAAGAGGAAGGAGATTTGAAAAGAGGAAGTAAAATGGAGTCAGAAAAAGAAAGCGAAATTGACCAGGACTATACAATGTTTGACCATCCAGGAATGTTCTTTTTAATTCAGGATTTTTGTTTTTCTTGTGTTCCTTAATTTTCCTTTATTAATGGGTATAGTGGACAGAAAAAAAAATGTTGCTCGAAGTCAACTCGCTCCAATAATAAAAATGCTTACGTCAGCCAGAATCTTCTATTTGAACCCGTCCCGTCTCGGGAGGGTCTTCAAACCCTCATCAGGTTTTTCGCGGACAGCGGACGAACGGCGCGTGGCAGCGCGCCAAAATTTGGCATACCTTTTCCCACATCAATTTGACATGGTGATCCAAAATGTTTAGGTCAGGTAATCTAGAGCCAAGGAGTTAGTCAAGGTCAAGTGAGGTCACCTCCAAAAAAGTTCAACCTGTCGTCATGCTTTAACGGATACAGATATTTTAATGAAACTTTCAGCGTTTCCTTATCTTTACGGATGCAACAAAACGTATGAGTGGTATTTTTCTTTTTCTTTCGTTTTTGACTAAGGAAAATTTTGCATATTTGCCAAATCGCAATTCAAATACAGGATTCTGCCTAAAGTAAGCATTTTTTATTCGGCAAGTTGACTTCCAACAACGTTTCTCCGTCGGCTCTACCAATTGGAAAAGGGAAACTAAAGACAACTTGAAAACTCAAAATGTTTAAGTGATTTTTTTTAATTTATTTTTTAGGCCGAAAAACATTATAGCCCCGGGCGATTTCGCTGGCCTTTTCTCATTCAAAATATATTTTGTTTTTCATATGTCCCCAAAAATGAACTCCCGAGAGTCAAAAACATAATGCAAGTCGTAAAAAGTAGTGAAAATCTAGCCCCCCTGGTGACGTCACTTTTGGGGGAAAAGTGTTTTGGATGGTGGACTCCAATCCTACTCATCGAGCGCTTTCAGATGACACCTCTTTCGTTTTCGTGCGATGCTTAGTTTGGATTTTAGAGGGGGTCTGGATGTCTTCTGGAACGAGTGCATCCCAATCGAGTCCCAAACACCAGGTCTCTTGAAAGAGACCCTTCACGGTTAAGACGAAGGGCGCTAGCAAGCCCAGTGGGTCAAACAAGCGTGCTATGAACCCGAGGATCACCCTCTTAGTCACCGCCATTTCAGGATGGGCTTTGGTACCCTCAAATGAGAGCACATCCTCATTAGGGTTCTACCCCACTCCCAACACCTTATGACATTCTAGCCCGCCTTGACCCGACAGAATGTGTGTTTTGTCAAGTACCACACGACTGTTTGAGACAAGCCTCGTGAGGGTCATGCCTGCTTTGCTCAGCATATCCTTAGCTTCGGCAACCAAACCACTTGCTCCCCCTCTAACCTGCTCCCCCTGAAGGATTTTTTTCCCTTTTTTTCTTTCCCTTCAATAAAACATTACCCTTGGAAGGGGGTTAAATTTTTGCGTTAGGGTGGTAGCCTCAAAAAATAGAAAATTTTGTAACCTTAAAACCAAACCCCACACCCCCTAATTTTTAACCACTAACCCCCCCCCATTCAATTTACTAAAAAAAAAGTTTATGCCCCTCCCCACGAAAAAAAATTAAAAAAACCTTAAAAACATCCTCACCCCCTACACACACCACCAACACCAAAAAACAAAAAAAAATAAAACTTAAGGAGGATGTCGAAATAGTAAAAAATCCCAAAATTTAAACACCTTTCACACAAAATAACCTTGGTGGGACCCTTATAGCATAATTCATAACTTCGCCTCCAAAACTCTTTGCCCGCCCCCCACCCTACACCCCCCTTCAGAAATTAAAACCCCCCCCCTTTACTTTTTTTTTTTATCTCCCCCCTCTTTCTCTTTTTTTTAAACCCCTTCCTACACTATTTTTTTCATATAATCTTCCTCTAGATGTTTTTCCACCTTATTTTCCTATATTTTTCCTTTTTTTTTTTTTTTTTTTATTTTACCCTTCTACTTTAACTGCTTTTTTCCTTCTTTTTTCTTATTTTTATTTCATATATTTATATTTTAAATATTTAAAAACAAAATTAAACCCTTAATATTCATCTTTTTTTTTTATACCCCCTTTTTCCCCAATCCCCAAAAATCCAATACCCAAATTATCTCGAAGCCTGCACTCCCCACCCCCAACCCCCCCAATAACCTAAACAACACCCCATCACCATTGTTTAACAAATGTCTCCAAAAAAAACTCACCCAAACCCCCCAGACTCTATCTACCCCCAAAACCGCCCACCCACCGCAAGCCCACAAACCCCCCCCAAACCCCCAAATTAATTCCCCAACCAATTACAATCCCAACCCTACACAACCTCCCCTCCTCGGGCTCTTCAACCCCCGAGGAGGTTCCGAAGGGAATTAGGAGTTTAAGGGAAAGGAAGGGGTGGGGCCTTAGGAACCCCAACAACCGACCCCAACCCCCCCCCATAACCTACCACATTAACCTCCAAACCAAACCCCCTAAAAACCTTAAAACCATAATAACTCTAACAATACTCCCTAACACCCCCCCCCCTAAACCCCCTACCACTCCACCCTATACCTTCCCCCCCCCCACCACCCCCCCCCCACCATAATTACAACCCCTAAAAACTACTTTCAAAACAATATAACCCCTTTAAATTAATATCAACCCTTTAACTTTTTCCCAAATAAACTAGCAATAACCAAAACAAAATATAAAAAACCCATTACCAACAAAGCCTAAAAAAATTAACATTAGTCAAATTTCATGCGCTTTTTTGATCCCATTTGGGACTTTTCAGACTTAACCTCCTTTTTTAATCTTTTTTTTAAATTTAAATTTTAAAGCTTTATATTATTTTATAAATTTTTTTTTACCTTTTCTCCTTTACACCTTTCCCTTCAAAATTAAAAAACCTTTTAAAACACCTAAAGCCTTTAATAATATTTATTAATTTTATTTCAACCTTCTTCAACCTTTATCGACAATTTCCTGTAATTTTTTTTCCCTATTTGCTCCCCCATCCTACCCCTAATACAAACCACACACCCACCACCCCACCTCTCCCACCCCCAACCCCCCCCCTCCCCCCTCCAAATCTCCTACACTCCCCACCCCCTCCCCCACCCCCCCCCCCCCCCCCCTCAACCCAATTCAAGTCTAAGATATTACTAATGTTTTTTATCTCTTCTTTCATTCTTTCTTTTCTCTTCTCAAAACCTATCTCCTCCCCAACTTTCTTTCCTTCCCTACCCCCCCTTTCTCTCCTTCCATTCTTTTTAAAATTTTTAATGGTAAAAGAATGATTGGGGGGTTAAAACCACTACCCTTATTATCCCCCCCTCCTACCTACCCCTAAAACCCTACTTCTAAATTCTCAAATTTTTTAAAAATTTTTTGAATATTCTTCATTTTTTCTCTTTTTCTTTTTTTACTTTTATATTAACAAAATATTTACAAAAAAAAAAAAAATCACCTTTACAATTTTCCCCCTCCCCTTTAATTTTTCCTTTAAAACCTTGTAATTATCCTTTCTCCTTATTAAACCCTCCACACATTTATTTTTTTCTTTTTACAAAAATTTTTTAAAATTTAAATATTTATATTTTTTTTTGGTGGGATCATTAAATAAAAACATAAAATAAATATATCCCAAAAAAAATTTCCCCTACCTTACCTTCTCAATTCCAATACCCCTAACTTTGGACTCGTACCCACAAGTCACACCCACCCCATACCCCAACAACCCCAACACCCTCCTCCAACCTCTTTATCCCTTTAATCCCCTTTTTTCCTCCCCCCCTCCCTCCTTCTCCCCCCCCCCCCCCTTATCCACCCCTTTTTAAATTTCCTCCCCCTTAGCTCCCTTCTCCCTCACCCCCCACCCCCCCCCCCCCCCCCCCCATCCCCCCACCCCTCCCCACACTCCACCCCTTCCCCCCACATTCCCCTTCCACCTTTCCCCTTCAAACTTAAAACTTCCTTCAAACCCCCCCCAAACTCGCTCCCCCCCCCCCCCCCCCCCCCTTCCCCCCCCTTTCCCCTTACCCTTCCCCCCCTTTCCCCATACCCCCTATCCTACAATTTCCTTAAATTTTTAGGGCTTTTGCCAAAAATCTTTTCCGAAAAAAAGATACAAAATATATAGAGAATAAAACAAATACCATTAATACTCACCCCTACACCCCACGACTGCTCCCCTACACCACCCCCCCCCCCCCCAACCCCCCCCCCCCCCCCCCCCCCCCCCCCCCCCACACCCCCTCCCCCCCCCCCCACCTCCCCCCCCCCCCCCCCCCCCCCCCCACCAGTTCTTTACCCTTTTAAAATTTTTCTCAACTTTACCCCCTACACTTATAAACCACCCCAATCAAACTTCCCAAACCACCTAAACCATTATAACTAACTACCTCTAACTCTCTATCTACAAATAACTATTTGCCCTCTCACGCCCCTTATACTTGGCCATATTTTTCCCTTTTTTAAAATAATTTCCACCCAAAACAAACTAAACCCACCACAAATTACAACCCAAAAAGCTGGGCGTTCCGATGGCTGTGAGTTCTGGCAATATCATCAAGCAATAGGTTGTATAATATGCATCCCTGCGTAGCGTTGGACAGGTATGGTTGAAAAATAGCTGCTCCCAGGTTGTGTGATCTAGAACGTTATCATCTCCAGAAAACCTCTTTTTTCATTTCGCATTTGGGGGTTGAATGATGTTGAACAGTATATTGTTGTGTGATGTAGTGTTCAATATTTACTGGAAAATGCAACCTGAAAATATGTTGGGTTGAAAAATAAAAAAATAAACTTTTGGTATTCGATTGCCACACATTTATCCCTCCACCTTCAGGATCACAGCATATAGGTCCAGCCCTGGAGACAGAATTGATACCACAGACGTGGAACCTCGAGGGTTCTGTTATAAGATAATTTTTCAAACAAATTTAACCAACTGATTCGAAGCCGTATCAAACCAAGAAGTGTCTGGATTCTTCGTCGTGGCAGATTAATTACTATATTTAACGGCCATACCTACATGATCTGCACGCAACATGGAACCCAATCCACACTGCATTGGAACTTCAAGTGTATGGCTATTACAGCGATATTATAGCATATCAAACCGAGCTTACGTCAAAGAGGTGTCCTGTTACACGTGGCAGTATGGCATCTGTTCCGCGTGACCTTGATATCGTGTCGGAAGCCCGTGATTGGTCGATGGCTGGAACTCTGCTATTGACGTGGGCTGTTGACACTGGGCGATGTTGGCTGGTGTTTGGAGTTGGCACGGGTTGGCGCGTTGTAAGCGGCATTGTCGATGAGCCTCTGTGTAGCAGTCGTTGGTGTGTGCGGCGGACAGCGATTGGCGTTTCATTTGTTTAACTTGCAGTACAAGCAAGTGAGAGCACAAGACTACAAACATCCAATGGGAAACCGTGCATTCCGAGTTCGTGAATGCCTGGTGATCTGACAAATATCGTACACTTGGAGAGAAATGCTTGGATGTCCAAAGATGCATGGGGAATATGATAATTTAGTATTCTACGATGTATGGTGAATATGTGGATGCATGGGGAACATATTCCAGGATGCATGGGGAATACGTGGAAACTAATAATTTAGCTTTCTTTGCGACTTTATTGATCACTCATTCAATGTTCACACAGCCTCGTTAAATGTCAGACCATCCCACGGTTTCGAGTATTGAGACACGAAGTGTGTCACAACGTTTGTTGTGGTGATATGAAATCGAATCGAATACAGCGGAAGACTAAAACTATTTGCACATTTACCGTTATACTCCTGTTGGGAGACATTCACACGGTTCGGCTACTGTGGACATCATATTGTACCAATCGCCATTGCATGTTTACTCGTCGGTATGTGCATGTCCACCCAAGCCAGACAGAAAAATTGTGCCCGAGATGCTCGATGAACTTGCATATATATATATATATATATATATATATATATGCACAGACGGGAGTAATGCGTCTATAGAAGAACGAAATACGACGAAAAATGCATGGTGCAACGCAAGAAGCATCGCAGAAACGAAACACAAAATGCATACCCACACAGCTCACGTGCCATTTCATACCGACAACGAAGCAATATAGAATACTGAGCACTAATCACCTCAAGCATATGTCAAGTGTTACCTGAGTTATTCACATACAGAGTACTACCGACATACATCCATAACCATATTGGCCTTGAGCAATTCCTGAATGGTCCGTGCACAAAAAGCACGCACCATTCATCTTTGACTGGTTATCCTTTTCGATCACATATTGTCCAAGTCTTGATTGGCATCGGCCACGCCTTTGCACTAGTACATATAGTTAGGACTCCATGGTATGTGTATTACTCGTGTTATTTTTCCAGTTCTTGGTTCAAATTGCTGTTGGTGATACATTAAAGAATCGGCCAGTGGTAGCGCACGCTTTTTGCAAGTCCACCTCCAGATCGGGAAATTCAAGTTCTACATCACAATTTTTACCCATGTGCTTTAAGGTATCAACATAGGCGGTCACCGCCGCCTGGTGCCTGCACCTCCGACCTTGCCTGACCAATTGCCAACTGGCTATCCCAGCCGGGGGTGTTAATAGCGAGCGCGTGAAGCGACTGGAAACCGTTGTGGTAGGACGGTAAACCCTTTACGAGACAGTGCTTCATCC
This sequence comes from Imbricaverruca yamaguchii, assembly GCA_034440575.1. Taxonomy (NCBI): domain Eukaryota; kingdom Metazoa; phylum Arthropoda; class Thecostraca; family Neoverrucidae; genus Imbricaverruca; species Imbricaverruca yamaguchii. The sequence continues at coordinate 1,946,157 of JAOTOL010001613.1, forward strand.
TATCCACTGAGCTATCCAGTCGACAAATGTTGTTTGTTGTTGATGTTGTTTGTTGTTTGATGTTACAAATTTTGGTTGGTACACGCTGATACTGTAAGGTTCTCAACCAGCGCTCCATTTTTCCATAGTCGGAGATTAGCTGGGTTGTTCGAGTGCTTGGCCCCTCTAGCAAGAATTGCTGTATTAGAGTAGCAGGAGTGGCAACGAAGTTGTAAAATGGCGAGCCAAATCCCAGATGCATCAGCATAATCAGCTTGTAGTTTTGTGACATTTGACAACTCTGCTGTAGGAACGATGTGGAAGGCTGGGCGTTGGACAGCAACACAGCAAATTCAGGGAAGCCCGTGCCAAACACTGAGGCCAGCCATCACTCAGTGGCTGCTGACATCGGTGGTAACTGGTCAGCGGTGACCACTGATCGCCCGCTGACATCAGTGGTCACTGGTCAGCAGTGGCCACTGACCGTGACTGGTGACCAGTGGCCGTGACCGGTGACCACTGACCATGTCCGGTGATCACTGACCGTGACCGGCGACCGTGACCAGCGACCGTGACCGGCGACCGTGACCGGCGACCGTGACCGGCGACCGTGACCGGCGACCGTGACCGGCGACCGTGACCGGCGACCGTGACCGGCGACCGTGACCGGCGACCGTGACCGGCGACCGTGACCGGCGACCGTTACCGGCGACCGTGACCGGCGACCGTGACCGGTGACCACTGACCGTGACTGGTGACCAGTGACCGTGTCCGGTGACCACTGACCGTGACCGATGACCACCGACCGTGGCCGGTGACCACTGACCGTGTCCGTTGACCTCTGACCGTGCCCGGTGACCGGTGACCGGTGACCGGTGACCGGCGACCGTGACTGGTGACCAGTGACCACTGACCGTGAACGGTAACCACTGACCGTGACTGGTGACCAGTAACCGTGTCCGGTGACCACTGACCGTGACCGATGACTACTGACCGTGACCGATGACCACTGACCGTGACCGGTGACCGCTGACCGTGTCCGTTAACCTCTGACCGTGCCCGGTGCCCGGTGCCCGGTGCCCGGTGCCCGGTGACCGGTGACCGGTGACCGGTGACCGGTGACCGGCGACCGTGACTGGTGACCAGTGACCACTGACCGTGACCGGTGACCACTTACCGTGTCCGGTGACCACTGACCGTGACCGATGACCACTGACAGTGAACGGTGACCACTGACCGGTGACCGGTGACCACTGACCGGCTGCCACAAAAGCGACACGACCAACGGCTGCTGGCTTACCTGTCGAAAATCTTCCCCAGCGTGGTGGCGATGCCGGTGAAGCTGAACCCGGTGCGGGTTGTCATGTAGTACTCGTTCTCGGGCTGCGTCTTCGGCAGCGCGAAGTCGTACGACAGGCCGCCCGCAGTCACGAGCGGCACGTTCCAGAACTTGACGAGGCGCGCCACAGGAGCTGCAATCAAAGATGCAGATGGAGTTGGTGTTCGGCGTCGCCTGATCTAATCCAGTCCATCCACAGTGCAGCGTCGCTTGTCATCGTTAGGGTGGGAGTGGGGCTGATGTTCGATGGTGGCTAACTATTATGTTGAAGTGGGAATAGTGCTCCTGTTCGGTGGTGGTTGGTCATCATGTTGAAGTGGGAATGGGGTTCGCGTTCGATTGTGGTTGACGATGATGTTATATTATGAATGGGGTTGGTGTTCGATGGTGTTTTTTTAGTGTATTTTGGTTTTTTTTTGTGGGTGGTGACCATTATGTTGAAGTGGGAATGGGGTTGGTGTTCGATAGTGGTTGACCATTATGTTGAAGTGGGAATGGGGTTGGTGTTCGATAGTGGTTGACCATTATGTTGAAGTGGGAATGGGGTTGGTGTTCGATAGTGGTTGACCATTATGTTGAAGTGGGAATGGGGATGGGATTGGTGTGCGTGGAAGGACGGCGTACAGGGGTGAGCCAAAATGGGGTCTCGATTTGAACGTCCACACTTTCTTTAGAAAATAACCCCGAATATATTGCAAAAGAATGCATCAAACCAGGTTAACAACTTGCTGAAATTGGCGTGAGAAATTCATATGCAGAGCGATGCTGTTCGAGAACAAAAACCTTTTTGACCAAAACATCTTCCATCTACTTACTATATCTTCCATGTAACCATGAAAGTTATACAATATTTCGCTGCGAACTACAATTTAACCGTTCGACATTATGACACAGGCTGTGGCTGGCGCAGGAGAAGAAAGCATCACGAAAACCTAGTCTCACGAACACTGCAATGGGGGTAATTACGTCAGCCGGAACCGGCCTCAGTGGAGGTAATGAGGTCATAGGACGCCATACTGCTGTACGAGATGTGACCACCCCTCAGTCAGTAAAGATTCTGCACACCCATCCGACCTGCGGCCGGCTGGAAGACGATACCGTCAGCTGGCAATAACGGTCCCGTCAGCAGACAGATCCCGTCAGCCGACACCGACTGTCCCGTCATCCGGCACTAACGGTCCCGTCAGCAGACAGATCCCGTCAGCCGACACAGGTGATCCCGTCAGCCGACACCGACTATCCCGTCAGCCAACACCGACAATCCAGCCGACTGCGGATCAGCAAGTGACGAACCATCAAGACTGGAGTTGTGAACTGATGTAACTATTTCAAGTACCGAATTGCAGACCGAGTCATACATTCGTTTCTATTGGTGTTGCACGCGTAGAAGCAACTCGAAGTCGCGCAAGCAGCATGATGCAATAAGTTACAAACATCAGTTCGATTGCCTACCGGCGTGGGAAGGGATATCTAGTCTTTTCAATGGAAGTGAGACAGCCTGTGTTCCACCGGAAACATCTTGGGTGTAGTGTCGGTAAATGAAGCGGACGAGCCGACCCGCACGAGGGCGGCACGCGCTTTATCAGCCTGAACTATATATGTGGTGCGTCGAGTGCCCGCTAGAGTTGCTCGAGTCGGTCTGGTGGTGAGACCACCGCGTACAATGTGTCCGGTAATACACTGAGACAGATACGCCGAGGGGCGTCGGCTCCACTGCAGACTATGTTTGTTTTGAAATATAGCTGCACTGTGTTCAGAGGTTCAGCTGTTTTGTGATTGGCAAACAGAACGTGGCATTCGAGTACGACTCTGGTTCAGTGAGGGCTCACCATTGTTTTGACCAAATCACTTTGTTTGATCTGGTGTATTTTTTGGTCCCCAAATTGTTCGGTTTGGTTGTTTGGTTCGAGCTGGCTGCTCCTCTGTGTAACATCATGTTTCCTTGCTCAGCTTGTCTTCTGCTCGTGCCATTTGTGCGTAATTCCACGGTACACTGCACTATCCTGAGCCTTGAATCTAACTGCAATTCATTGCTATTGTAAATTATCATTCTGAGCTACGAATTGTTTTGCCTGTTTCGCTTGTTATAATAATTATAGTTTCATGTCGCCATCTGACAATATGACCTCATACAGTAGTTGTGCGCATAACGTTGTTTCATATCTGGATATTAATACTCAAATATCATATGAGAAGATTTATAAGTTCGAAAGCATGCATTTTGTCGTATGTCAAAAGGAACACCCAGTATAGTGTACCATCAGTAACATAGGTGTAGGAGCAAAGGGGACAGGCCGTCATGCTTCCTCCCAATTTTCATGAAGGCTTAGCATTAATGTTATGGCAAGAATTAACTTCGAAATGGGTTTGGCCCCTTTTTATAGACATTTGTATTTATCTGATCTGGCAAGAATCTAGAATGTACTTGCTACGGCATCCCACCAGCCTTCTTTGAAAAATACTTTGCACTCGAACTTAGGTCTCGTGCACAATATAATGATTTTAGAACTCGGCATCAACATTCCCTTACCAGCAGCGTTTACTAATATATGTTCAGATATGATAAATTGAGGCGCTTAATATCCATTCATTGTTTGAAGTAACTTCCTTTACTGTTGTCCCGGACGGGCTAAAGAATAGTCACGGATAATGTAACCACAGCACTAATATTATTATCAGGCAGTAATATTTCGAGCCCGGAGAGTTGAGTGTAGAATGTAAACACACCGGCAAGCTTATCGGTTATTCGGTGGTTTGGGTATGCTTGGTTCTATTCTTCAAATTTCAGCATTGTCGCCGACAAACACAACTGGCCACTGAAACTGTTGTGCGAAACTATTTATCGCTGCTAATGCATACCTTTCACAATGCCAGGTCGGCTCGTTCTATGTTGCTGCTGAATCGCTAGACTTGAGAGCCACAATTCGTGGTAAACCCGGCCTTTGATCATTCGAATTTGCCCGGCGGTTCACCCTGATCTGTCGGAGACCGTCGCATTGTTTCTGCTTACCAAAGGTCCGACTTTGAGCTTGCGTCGATCTCTGCTACGCTTACTCGCAGCTCAAGAGCAGCCCTGCCGCTCCATTCTCGCTCTGCCGGCAGTCGCTCTTTCATCGTTCTGTCAAATAGCTTGATAAGACGTGTTCGTGTCTATGGTCAGTGCGCGCTCGCACACTGCATAATCAAGTCATTAGCCAAAACCTCAAATGAAGCAAATATTTGAATTGCTAAGGGCAGGCGCGTTAGCCACCGGCAGGTGAATCAGCTGTTGATCCCAAAACACTCGATCCGTTGTCCATGCACCGTGAGTGCATCTACTGTAGCGAAGTTGCTTCTAGCCGTAGCTTTGGTTTCAGATCAGGTAGCCAAGTCATAGCTGTACATGTTTGTACTTGCAATAGGTTGCCGAGCCAGGTATGATTAAATCATCGATCACTTGATAAATCATATCATTATCTAGATATACGACCAGATGTCTAATCGCTCCTGATAGCGACCTCGTTGGGCATTGGAGCGCCCGTGATCCGGTTGGTATCCTGCTGCTGGTCTGTCAAACGATCGAGCTCAGCCGGTGCGATTGCGATTCGACGAAATTGTTCTTTATCGTTCTTCCTTTTGTAACACTGAGACTGCTAGCTGTTTTGCGAAGTATTTCGATACATTTGTACGCTTTACTAGCTTCGTGGACAAAAATAAACACATACCATGTCTGTTAGCTGATGAAATTTACATGCTAAGCCGATGTATTTTTTCCACCGCTCACCGCGCACACCCTGCACGACCTTCTGTGTCCTCGGTATTGCGGTCGCTGGCCGGACCACAGCGCGAGACGTCTGTCTCAGTGGACCGGGGCCAATGATTGCTCAAGGACTTATACCGCATATTGATTATTGGGGCTTATACCATATGTGCATATTGGCTTATCGACATGCCGCTGAGCCTAGTCCGATACGTCTGTAATCCGACTGCCTATGGAGACTGTGAGAGACTGCCTATGGAGACAGAGTCTGAGACCATGTGTCGGCGGCCGGCCGGCGACGGCCCGTGACTTCCGCCGGGTGTGTCCGGCTGGGTGGTACGACCGCCGACGCTCAAGAGTCGGTGTAGAGTTATCGCCGGGGGTGAACTGTCACGCTGCTCTGATCAGTCGCCGAGTTTACGCTGTCAGTCGGGTGAGCGTCCTTTGCCATTTGAAACTTCAGTTAATGGAGACCAGTCAGCAGAGATTCTTTCGAGCCAAGGATCCGCGGTCGGGACGAGGTTTCCCTGGACCAGTGCATTGGTCCAGGGTAAGAACCACTGCAGTGGTTTTTAGCCGGGGGTACTCGCTCCCCTATGGGTGCGAGACCGGTTTCTAGGGGGGGGGGCGAGCATGCTCTGATCATCCGGGGAGGGGAGGCAAAAGCGAGCATATTTTGTTTTTGTTGTAGTATGAACATTAGGGTGTGTCACGAAGGACCTTTTTTGGAAATTGCACTTTGCTTAGTGAAATTATCGTGCAGATCACCTAAAAAAAACCTGTGGTCGAAACCAAATCGAAATCACAATAAACAAAATATGCGACAGGCCGATAAAGAAACAAATTTGCCGGGCGCCCGGCGTTGAAGTCTCCAGTGATGGCGCTCCGTTGCGATTGGCATCTAACACCACGCGTCCGGCCACCGTCGCAGCGCCGCCGCGGCGCTGGGACGAAAAAGGCGGCAGTCGGTGCTGTGGATGACTGATTAATGGATTCTGGTGATGAAGCTCATTAATAAAACTCAATGAAAGTGTTTAGTGGGGTAAAAGGCTTTTGATAAGCACCAGTCGCTTAATAAGTTGCCTGGATATCTGACGCATGAAAGAAAGGTTCACTTTACGTCGCTTGTTCGTTCCATTTTCAATCAGTAGTTCTATCGGCGTATAATGCTAATATTTTCACTTTTGAAAGCTTGAACATCTTCAAAATTCCTCGTCTTTTTACATCGAAGACCAATTAAATCATTCTGAGACACTTGATATCTTATTGTTATGACAAATAGACCAGGCGAAATCGGCATCATGCTCCGTTCAACTACAACCGAAGGAGACTGGCATACAGCGACGTCACCTTTTGTACGAGCGGCCACATTTTTTGTACGAACTATCATTTTATAACTGTACAACTTGTCTACATGCTCGACAGAAAACCCGACATGAAATCCTTTTTGCTGCTGAACACTGGCATTGCTGACCTGTGTTTAAACTTCGCCACAATGTAACCGTGGCGGGCCTCTTCACCAATTACCTTCAAAGACGCCTCGGTCACCACTTTCACCATCCGTTCCACCGTCTGACTGTGCACGGGGTATGGCGGTACTTCGAGAGGACTCACGATGATGTCTAGTAAGTCATCATCGGACAGTTGTTGCGTCAAGGGCGGCTCTGTTATCGCCTCATTACACCAATCAATCAGCTCCATGATGCTGTATGCCCCCATATTCAATTTTGGAAGCTTGAACTTACGCACTTCGTCAGTATCACTATCGACTTGAGTTCTGCGACACTGCTCGATTTGAGTGACCGCCCTTTCCCGTGTGGCTTGATCTTGGCCCGCTGCCATTGCTAGCAGTACTGCCTCAGGGTGACATCAGTAGATGTTGCGCTGTATTACCGGCTGCACCATGGCCGCTATCTCAGGTCGCAAACTTTTGAGAAGTTGCACGCTGTGCAGCGCATTGCCAGGACCGTCAGAACATTTCCAGTTCTTCTTGATGCAGAACCACATGGGAGTATAGTGGCACACGATGAACTCCGCTAGCATTCTCAGACTGTCTGATGGCTGTTCGGTTGATATGTAGAGCCGGAGAATTCGCGCCGCCAGAGTCAGCCACCTGGAGTGGTTTAGTGGACCCATCTTCATTTTCGCAGTTCTATCTTCCGTCTGGACACTACGCGCCAGACTGTACAGAATAGCCTGATCTGAACTTAGGTCACTGAGAATCTCCTGCGTCATTTCTGAAACATTTCCGCCATCGATTGGCTCAAAATCGACCACTGGCAAGGTTTCTACTGCGCCTGCAGCAGCCCGGCCAATCAGCGCACTAAACGACTTAGGTCCTCTTGTGACTCCATCTAACTGGCTAAATACTGCACGAAGATTAAGTTCATTTGCATGAAGTTGGCACACAAACCAGTGGACGGGGCGTTTTTGTCCGAGCTCAAACAAACGGATAACACCACCTTTTTGGCCAGTATTAACTCTCGTGCCGTCACAGCCAAGCACAGAAACATCCGCACCAAACTCATATGCCACGGCGTTCAGGCCTGAAAAATGTTCTCCGCTTTCCCAGTCTGTGGGGTAAAATGTCCTAAATATGCACTGTCTGGCTCGGATACAACCACAATGCGCTCTTCCGTCTTCTTTGAACTGGCTGTCATAAGCGTGTCGTCTTTTCTACCGTCGAAGTAGAGACCAGATACACGACCTGCATGATCCTCATGGTTCTGGGCTACTACCTCTCTTCTAATCCGATCCCTTGCTCGCCATACTTTTTTGCTATCCACTATGCAGTCCATATCGTCAGAAGTGATCCGACCAATGTCCACTTGGAAACCGTTTATGATCGCAGCACACGCACGATTAGACACTCCGTACCAATCTGCTGCTAGAGCCGTATTTAGCAGTTCGTCTGTGTTACTGTTCACCATATACTCTGACTCATTGACTACAGATGTGAGCGATGATGAAGCTGTGGCGGAATCTTCGTCTGAATTAGAATCTAGCTGGGCCATTCCAGAAGGTCCCGGTTGTGGAGATGTGACTCTCTCGGCGGTCAGACGCCTCCTTTCGTCCATGGCGCGTCGACGAGTGGTTTCACGGATATCTGCGGTGCCGATTTGCATTTAGCGAGGTCCTCTCTGGTCTTGGACAAAGGGAAACTCCATTCGTGGCACTTTGTCGACCATCGCACATTTGCAGCTATCGATATCAGCACATTTGCAGCGGGCTATATCAAACAATTTTCCAAACCACTCATCACCGGACGGACGTACACCTGGTGTTGCCGACTTCTTTCCAGCAGTTTTCATGTATCGCAAGTAGCGATCGCGGCATTCTCGAACCATATGTTCGACTCGGGCCCTCCCAACAACTGGTATTCCTTCGCAGCACCACATTTTCATCACACTTTCCGCGACAAACTTTATATGGGGTGCTAGCCTCTCTTTCAACCTTTTGTTCGCAACGCATGAGTCTCTATTCATTTTACTCAAGTAATTCAGAACGTCAATTCTCGTGGGCAGTCGGTTTGTTTTTAGTTCAGAAGGAACCAAAAGCCCTTTGGTGGAAGCGCGGGTCTTCATGTTCGAACTCTTACCCCAATCACACCGACGCAGGTAATATCACACTTCATAGGCAGTGGGCACAACTTGCAGACACCAAACCACTCTTTTTCGGGCCGTCCCGCCGGGTCTCCGCCGCCGACTGCCTTGTCTCGACGGCCCTCCCCTCCCCTGTCCCCCCTCCCCTCCCCTGCCCTGTCTCGCTCTTTGTGTGCTCTACCCTCACCGTGCGCCGGCCGTCTCCCGCCCCATCCCAGCCCCTCCCCCGCGCCATGGGACGATCGCCGCCGGCTCGTGTCGCCCTCGTTAAGAGGTTGTCCCTACTGCTGATAATCCCAGTTTCCCTTGAAACTTGAGTAACGAAAAGGAACAGGAGACTTGAATTGACTAATAAAACAGGGATGTATGGCATGCGAAGCTATTTTGTGTCGTTAGTGCGTACGCAATTTATTCGAATGATGATTCATAGCACTGTGAAAGGTGGAGCACAGACAAAGGAAAGTGGAGCGATCAGTCCTTCAGTGAAGTTTAATCTTTACAATCAGATATATCCCGGTTCCCCTGATCTGTTTTTGAATTACCAGAATCCATTCATAAGTCATCCACAGCACCGACTGCCGCCTTTTTCGTCACAGCGCCGCGGCGGCGCTCCGACGGCGGCCGACGCGTGGTGTTAGATGCCAACCGCAACGGAGCGCCATCACTGGAGACTTCAACGCCGGGCGCCCGGCAAATTTGTTTCTTTATCGGCCTGTCGCATATTTTGTTTATTGTTTGATTTCGATTTCGTTTCGACCACAGGTTTTTTTTTTAGGTGATCTGCACGATAATTTCACTATGCATAAGAAAAACCGTTCAGGAAACACACCCTAATGAACATACAATTTTGTCCTATGCTATCCATACTCGTGTGTACCATATGTCCCTCGGTATATATATATATATATATATTGTACATTGGTTCAGCATAGGATATGGATACCATGTGGGCAGGACGCAAGTTACTCAATTAATGCAGTCCTAAATTATTATTAATATAACACGGTGATTTTCCAGACGAATTGCTCTTTAAAATTGCACGTCATTTAAGATATATATATATATATTTATGATATATATATAAGATATACATAGTAGGAGATTCTGACTTGAAATGCGGGAAGAAAGCAGCTTGCGCGTGCTTCAGTGAGAATAAGGGCGTTTTGTTGATGTTTATTCTTCAACGAGAGCGATGCAGTTGACCACAAAAACATTATGCACTCGCTGTTTCGGACGGAGAAACAGGTTGGCGTAGCATTGTGCATGACACGTTGTGGGGTGCAAATGCCAACAACAGCCAGCCGGCACCTACCACAGGGTACAAGGTTGTGTTTGTCGCTAATGTGGGTGGAATATTGTGACTGCAAGATACCGAATCGTTAGATTTGGTTTACAAAGGTAACTTTACTGCGGTGGTTGGCGATCTGACAAAAGAGTGTGCATATTCAATGCCCAGGGCCAGTTTTGAAGGGTGACAGGAGTAAACATAGCTTACCCAATTCTCAAAATATTGGAACTTCATTTTAGGTGCATTTTTGCGATGTACATTGTACGGTCAGTGGTGAAAATGGTGCGATGTGAGAACAGTAAAAGTAAATGATCCAATTGGAGCACAAATGAGGAAGTCATTTTTTCAACGTGGATTGCAATTCGTCATAGCTATCGTACAGGAGCACCAATCACATAGCATGGCTGAAACTGGCTGGCAATATAGACCAGAGTGCTGGAATGCTCGGAAAATTTGCAATTTGAAGACCGCTGAATTCGACTAACAACTGTTGTCATCCAGTTTACTTCCTAAGTCAGGCTTACTTCATCTGACTTCTATATTTCCAAATAGATGACGTCCCAAACGTGGATATATGTGTGTATGTTCAGGGTTTGTGTGTACATAAGCTGTTACTAGTCCAAAAACTGGTCATATTAGGTAATTGAACCCACTATGTTTGTTTATTCAGATAATCAATTAGTCAAGTATCCGGTGTAAAGCTTTTAGATCGACGTAGTTATCAAGGCCTGACCCCGCCATTGGGATGTCATGACGATTACTTCCCGCTTGTGCACGCGTGGAGTCGCCTAATGTGATCTAAGCAGTTATAAATTGTGCTACTTTGAATTCCCCTTCATCTGCAATATCCCGCGCAAATGATTCATACCTGGGGATATAGTCATAAACAACACCTCCATAACCCTGAGGAGACGCATGATTGTCCTCCCTATTATTCATATGCTGCTTTTTTCTTTCTTTTTTGTAAATGCTAAACATTGCTAACAACCAACAACAGGATTACTTAGCTTGAACATCAAGCTTCCCTGTAGGCTTCCATGCGTACATCAGCGTTAGTTTGGGCTCGACATTGCAATGTAGTTGTGCCATGGCAAGTGGGAGGTAGGTGTGTTGTACCTACAAAGCTAGGTACACACCTATCCTAGACTATCACTCAAGTGTAGAAAAGTTCGCCCTTGTAGGCATGTGATGTAGTCTAGTGGAACCGCGCGTCACAACTCCGAAAGTTATGTTCTGCTGCACTGGATGTATTGTGCAGTTGCAAGCAATTACACGGTAATAAACGACAATTCGTACACTTCAAAAGGATGTTGAAATAATGGTTCTATGACCTCGCCGACAGTAAATGTTATAAGTTCTACATTTAGGGACCGAAAGACTTATTCAATTTATCGATGCGTCCGATGGCAACAGACCCGCGCGGCTTGACAGTCCGGGTCGCTCTGCCAGCGGGTATCTGGAACATCACTCTCTCGGAACACCCTAGGTGTTCCCCTTCTTCGTCACACGAGCTTCGTTCTGTAGCTAAACTCCGTGCTGTCCCATTATAAATGAACCCCGTGTTGACCGCATGCTGACCCCGTGCTACATAAGTCCCGTGTCGATCCCGCGCTAAATAAACCACTTGTTGACCCGGTGCTGCCTGACTGGTTTGGCGCGCGACGGGGGGGGGCACCCGCCTGCGAACCTTTTCTCACTGAAGCTGACATTACCGGGACCGGTGCCGATGTCGTAATTATTTATAATGTATGTTCTGAAACCCGAGGATATCCGCAGTGCTGCTTAAATTTTGATGCAGTGATTGCTAGGCGTTTATCTCGTCGATCAACATGATTTTCAATGTTGTATATGTTTCACAAATACTTTCGAAGGGAAGATTTGTATCGCTTTTAAACATTGGCCACACAGTTCGTGCATGTGCGGGCATGTCGGGTAAGTTCAGGCGTGTCATGTGCATGGCAGGGGGACTGGTTTGCAGTGTGATGGCCGGAACCCTGCCTTCGCGGTGGGGAGCAACAGGCTATGTCGGGGCCAGAGCGTTTCCCCTCCCCTGTGAGCATCCTGTGCCCCTCTCTCCCGCGCGACGACCTCTGATCTGACCAGGGCGAGACCGAGCCTAAGGTTCCGAGCTTCAAGAGTAGAGTCAAGCAACTGGAAAAAAACTACTACTCTGGAGTTTCCCACCTCCCCCATAAGAAAGACGACAAGAGGATTCAGAGAAAGTGAAACTGGGTGAAAGCCCATAGTACCCCTCCTTTCAATGTTGACGTGGTGACACGAGAAATGAATGACTCGGAAAACTCCGGTGGTGCCTGAGGATTGGACAGTATTACCAATTTCCATCTAAAACACTTTGCGTGAGACGGAATGTACGACCCTCAATATACCAGGAGGTGCTGGGGAGCACCTCCTGGTATATCCCGTCAAAACCCAGGATCACTTAATAGCCATTCTTCGTTGTATAAAACACTTTGGACCTGATGCGCTCTTTGCCCTCACTGAACTTTTCAATCTTTCCTGTTAAATGCACACAATACCTACAACTTGGAAAAAAGCATCATCATCCCCATCCTGAAGACAGGAAAGCCGCCAAATAAAGTCATGTCATACAGACCCATTTCAGTATTGTGTTGCATATGTAACGAAGTTTCCATAAATGTACTGTTTCGGCCGTCAAATTGGTAAGCACTGACATAGCATTATAATACTGTCCAGTAACTATAGTTGCCGTTACCCCGTAAGCCAGCCGACCTGCCGTCCCGCAAATGTAACTCATCACGAGCCTGAGCCGGCCGGCGGCTCGCCGCTGGTCCGCGCCGCCGCTGTGACCGGACGTTAGGGTCGAAAGTCCAATCTTCGAACAATAGACGGCCGCCTTACCGGGTCGTCTGCGGGGCGCGAAAGTGTCACCTGACGGTTCGTTACCGGGTGGCCTCGCCGGGATAGGTCGGAAGGAAGACGTCATTTACGACCAATAGTAATTGTGGCTCAAAATACTCATTATTAAATAGCCAATCAGAAAGTGACGAATCGTCTTGAGTTGTGTACGGAGGGCTACTGGCTTTGTCTAGACCATCGAGTCAGTCGCCGGGAGACAGTCGTGAACGCGGTTCTGCTGTTGGTTTGTGCGGTGTGCCGAATGTTTGCGTGCCGAATGACGAAATCGTGCAATATACCGTGCAGTTAACAATCTGTGTCGAACAACCGGAATGACGCTGCGCGCAGTTCTTCCTAGACATCATTTCGCTTATATAGAATCCCCCCCAAAAAAAAATTATACACATATAAAACGTCCTGGAGCGTCTAATGTTCTCGCCGTGTGTGGGGTTCAACAACTCGCAGCATGGATTTAGTCCGAATCACTCTACAACCAGGGGTGAGGATGGCCGAGTGGTTAAGGTGTTGGGCTCTGGGTACCGGAGGTCCCGGGTTCGACACTAGCGCCGCTCTAGACATATCCCAAACCCACGGCCCACCGGCGAAACAGTATGGGCGGCGCCATTAGCCGTGAATGTGCATAAAGTGCGTCGCGAACCACCCACTAAACAAACACTCTACAAATACTTATTTATCCACCCTCACTGACTTCGTCCTATCAGGATTCAATGAGAACAAGCCGCCCTCAAGAACGATCCCGGCAAGCCGAGATTTCAGAAACGCGTTCGACTCGATTCCTCTAAACGTCGTAATTGAAAAACTTAGTTCTTTAATTGGCAAATTGATGAGTCTACATGCTCTACCCACTGGAGATATTCTCTGGCTATGTGATTTCTTGACGGATCCTCGCTCGGTCGTCAAGATCGATAATGTGGAATCAAGAAGCCGATTTTTTAAAAGGACGGTGTGCCAGCTGGAGCCGTGCTTTCCCCTCCCTGTTCAATTTATATGTAGCAGACACCCCTCCCCTACAGACCGCACCCACGATCCCTCCAACAACACATCACAAAGCTTTCAAGATGGCTTATAGAGAGCAGGCTGATTCTTTTCCCACACAAATGGACAGTGTCGATCATGGCTTCTGATTCTCATCAGCACAATTTCAATCAGAAACCGTACATTTACCAATCTGCTATTCCAGTCACCAAAAACCCAAAATTGTTGGGCCTGACTCTCGAGTCTACCTACGTTTCAGCACACACGCACACACTCACACACACACACACACACACACACACACACCCCCCCCCCCCCCCCCCCCCCCCCCCCCCCCCCCCCCCCCCCCCCCCCCCCCCCCCCCCCCCCCCCCCCCCCCCCCCCCCCCCCCCCCCCCCCCCCCCCCCCCCCCCCCCCCCCCCCCCCCCCCAACACACACACATACACACACACATACATACATCTCCGAATCGTTGAACAAAAAACTCGACAAGAAACTAAGCATGCTGAAGGCCATTTCCTTCCCAAGAATTGGGCAGAGCAAAGAAACCATCTCGTATACTTACCGCCAATTAATGCGTCCAACAATGAACTACGGAGCAGCTGTGTTTACTCCCCAATTATCCTCCGCAGTTTTTTTTTCAGTTGCAGACTTCCGGACAAATGTCTCCGCGCAATCACAGGATGTGTGACGATGACGGACGAAAGAGACCTCCACCATGAAGGATTGATTCTCCCCTGTCAGAGATCATTTAAACATGGATGGAGCACAGGCATGGCCCAGCTCTTAAATTCCAGCCACACCTGCCACCCACCTCTTACCATTCACTAGGAAGAAAGATGCGCGAAACATCCTGCACCTACTTCAAGAAGTGGTTCCCCGCCTGAAGCACCAGATACAGTCAATCCGCTTTCAATGTCGAAGAGGATCCACGACAGAGTGGCAGCAGACGCAATCCGCGCCCTAGGCTCTTCCAAAGTCCTGGAAACCCCACCCACAAAATTGACAAAGTCGAGGAATTACTAGCAAGACAAGAGAAAGAGAGAGAGAGAGAGAGTCGAGCTGGCCCGTATGCGGCTCGCATCTCTAGCAGCCAACCTACAAGTCGCCACTGCGAGGTGGAAGAAGAAACAGTGCGACATCTGTTCACATGCTACGAGATCGCCCTCGTCAGAGCTGATTTTGAGCTGGAGTGTCTGTGGACTCAAACAAAACAAAACAAAACAAAACCGCTTTTAGCGATTGACTTCCTAAAAGCGGTAGGGCATCTTGCTTAGATAGGATGACTGGGGAATTTCCACAACCAGGGGAGGGACCAGGTTCGCAACAGCTGATTGCGATCTTCGCCGAATCCACCGTCGTGAAATCTCATTGACTTAACATGGGCGAGAAAATGTTCTTTTGTAGATGGTCCAATGCCTAAATACTAATGAAAAAGCTCAATATGTTTTTATTGGTCTTGGTCTAAAAGTGATTGATGTAGCTTCTGGTTATGTATTTACATTTTTTATATCCCTCTTTTTCGCAGAAAAAAACAATCGGCACATGTTTCATTAAAACCAATTAATGGTGTAATTGATACGAGAACCTGGCGCATATTCATTTAGCATTGGGATTACCGGCATTACTGCTGTTCTTACGCGTTTGTAGTGGTATATGCCGTTTGTATCTCGCACTTGTACCAAGAATGGTGGTTATTGGTCTCATGACACCTCGACCGTTGAGTCATGTAGCGTCGCCAATCTCTATGCCGATTGATTGCGGGCGAAGAGTAGCGACGGGTGAGGCTCGAACCTTCGATCCTTCCTTCGATTGTGAGACGGGCATCCATTCCATTCGATTCTAATCCTTCGATTGTGAGACGGGCAACTCACCCCAAGACTACTCGTCCCCCAAATACGAAAAGTAATTTGCTGGAGATTATCACGTAAGTAACCAATTGCATAAATACCAAAAGCGGTACAATTTCTACCACTTTCTGTGCAAGTGGAACTGCAGCAATGCTGACAATTTCATGGCATATACCAATGTTTCAAGGGTGGTGGTTGCTAGGCATAGGTACCAGTAGCAGTCGATGCGCCCTGAGCGCGAAAAATTAAATAAATCAATACTAGGCATAGGTCGAAGTTACTATCGAAGTTACTAGGCAAATGTATTTTTATCAAAATAGGCTACTGATGCTTTCCTATGTAATCTGAATGAGATTGGTGTCCATTTATTCGGAAAATGACACATTCTCAAAATATCTGCAATTGAAGTTGGCGTATGTATTTCTCAAAGTATTCATTTCAGTAGAAAAGACCATCAAATTAATGTAAACAACATTTTTTTTTAATGGAGCAATATTTCTGGGCAATGCAGATACATGCTACTCCCCTCCCAAACAAAATATAGGAAGTGTTTGGAAAATGTGTATATGTGAGATAATACGTAGTGATTAGTAATCCAAAATTACAACAAAATAACCAAACCTAATCTGATGTTTGATCACCTAAGAAAACTGATATTGGACTGCCGAAAACCTATGGATGCTAGATGGCATACGACCAACAATTGTTTGATTGCTAAAATCTACAAATGCTTGAGCATCTAAAATCATTGAATATTGGATCACTTAAAGTGTAGTGATGTCAGGTAGACTAAAACATTTGCATCTAAAACATCAATCGTAGTTAAGTTACTGCTAGTTACATTCATCACATCTCACCATGACACAGCAATCACACGATTGTTGTTCACACGATCACACGATGTTGGTGGTCAGAGCACTAACGTATGAAGATGAAGCAATTAGGATGTATGTTGGCCAATGCATGGTCAAGAGGTGGGATGGCCTGGTGAATTGTCTTCTGCCGAACTTGATTGAAGCTGCCTGTCGCTCAAAGAGGTTATTGTACTAATTGGACTATCACTGCTGCACAATTGAATCCGAATCATAGTCACCATGTTTCTGCCTATTAACCCGTCCCGTCTCGGGGGTCTTCAACCGCCCCCTCAGGTTTTTCGCCGATAGCGGACGAACGGCGCGAGGCAGCGCGCCCAAATTTTCCATACCTTTTCCCACATCAATTTGACATGCTGATTCAAAATGTTTAGGTCAGATCATCTAGGGTCAACGAGTTAGTCAAGGTCAAGTGAGGTCAGCTCCAAAAAAGTTCAACCAGTCGTCACGTTTTAACGGATACAGATATTTTAATGAAACTTTCAGCGTTTGCTTATCTTTACGGATGCAACAAAACGTATGAGTGGAATTATTCATTTTTTCGTTTTTGACTACATATAAATTTTTCGTATTTGCCGAATTGCTGTCCAAGTACAGGATTCTGGCTAAAGTAAGCATTTTTTATTAGGGCAAGTTGACTTCCAACAACGTTTATCAGTCTGCTCTACCCATTGGAAAAGGAAAATTAAAGTTAACTTGAAAACTCAAAATTTTGAAATTTCAAAAAAATAAAATGTTATTTTTGGGGGGCCAAATAAATTATAGCCATGGTCGCTTTCGCTGTCCTTTTCTCATTTCAAATATATTTTATTTTTTCATGTATCCCCCAAAATGCACTCCCCGGAGTCAAAAATATAATGCAAGTCGCGAAAAGTCGTGAAAATATAGCCACCCTGGTGACGTCACTTTTGGGGGAAAATTGTTTTACAGGATGGACCCGGACCCTACTCGTCGAGCGCTTTCTGATGACGCCTCTTTCGTTTTCGTGCGATGCTCAGTTTGAGTTTTAGATGGAGGCTCAGTTTATACTGTGTTGAATGAAGAAGAAGGCTACATGGGAGTAGTGAAACATGAGAAGAAGACAGTATAGACATCCATGCACGAAAAGCGAAAACCAGGTTTAATTACACCAAAAAATGAATACATATATTTGTATATGGCTATTTCTAACATTTTCATCATGATATTCAAGCAGAATAATGGCCAGCCCTTTCTACATGGGGTAACGATAACAGATTCAGCATAGGATGCAAAATGTATGCTTCCATTAACTGAGCTTCCATGTCACAAGGTGAATTAATATACGGTGCACAATTAATGCGAGTGTGTAATTAAGCCGTGCAATGGATCTACCATTTCCTTCGTGAATCACGTTCGACATCCAGCGTACAATATCGGTAGGTTTTAGATGACCGAACATGAGTATGTTTTAGGAGGTCCAATATCAGTTGGTTAGGCTAGATTCAGTTAGGATATTTTTTTGTAATTTGACATCAGTGTTCTTTGTTAGCCACCAAAAACCCCATTTCCCCACACTTTCCATATTTGTATGGCGTGGGGATAGCATGTACGGTCATTGTCAATATTTATTTTTCTCCTAGGGTTTGAAAACTCTTAGTTGAACGATATTAATATTATTTTTAATGAAATTACTTTTTTCCTAGATATCAGTCCATGAACCTGAACTGCTGATTTGCTGAGTTTTCATATCCCATATAAATGAATATCAGCTTCCTTCAAATCACATCAGATAATGATGCGAATTGAAGGAATGTTAAATGTTAAGTGTGGCGGGGGGTGGGGGGGTGGGGGGGGTGATGTGTGGCCTGGTCCATGGCCGGAAAGAAACCAGCGGACCGATCGCTGGGCACCCATCTGCGTATCCAGAAGATGAACCACGAGAAGCGCTCTGGACTCGTCTCCTAAGCCTTAGCGGCCTGACGGTTCCCACCGAGGAATTCTTCCACACATTCAGAGAGATGGATGCAGCGTTTTGTGTTCACCATGCTCAAGAACCCAACTATCTCAGTATACATCCAAATGTCATTGAAAGTTTCCGCCTGGTGTTGGAATCCAGATTCAATTCCACAGATAAAATATAATTAAGTGCTTTGCGAGGATCCGGACATTTATTCGTCTCGGGCTGGTGAACAAGGCGAACGTCGCCAAGCTCGCAAAGCGGCAGCAGCGAAAAGCCGAGCAGTTTGCTCAGTGATTGCAAAGTTTGGGCCGCACTTGGGCGACACTTCACATTCAGATCAGTGTTTGAGTCCTTCATTGTTTGGACGTATAGGTACATCACCTGCCGTTGATCATATATATGCCTATCAGTACTTTCTACACAAATATTGCACGAGACTAAACGTACGTGTTGCAGTTGCATCGAGTGTACGTCCAGCTCAAGAACTGATATGTGCCTGTGTCTGTGAAGTCGGCAGAACGTAGACTGTAGGTTTACGCGTACTCATCGTCCCACTACAGTGCTCGTGAGTAGTCTGTGTATGTATGCATGTCGAGTTGTTCTCAGCCACAGATGTCACGATGAGGATGTTCCATCTATTCTTGCCAGTTCGTCCGATTTTATAAGGTGCCAGTTATGTATGTACTGTAATTTTAGGTATTGTAATGTATTGACGCAATGTAATCTCATTAAGAAACGTGGCTTATCTCCACCTGCTACCGATAACCTCTTATGTCACGCGTTTGGTGGAGCTGCGGTAGCTTAGTCGGTAGAGTGGTGGGCTCTTGACCGCAAGATGATGGGTTCGAGTCCCGCAACCAGTTTATCGTCATGTACTTTTCCGGAACCGTGGAAGTTGGCTGAAATCGTACCAATCTTCAAGAAAGGCTGCCCTGATGGTCCCAAGTGTTATAGGCCCATCTCGATCTTGAGTAACGTGTCAAAACTGTGCGAGAAGATAGTAGTCAACCAGCTCACTGCGTATCTCCACCGAAATTGTCTTCTTAACAACTCGCAACATGCCTATCGACCACTTCACTCTACTGAAACTGCCCTTGCTGATGTAGTAGCTTATATCACAAATTGCATCGAAAGGCGCCACGTTTGTATGCTCGCATCAGTAGATTTGTCTAGTGCCTTCGATTGCGTGTCTCATAGCCGACTCTTAACCAAATTAGAGTGGTACGGCATCGACAGCTCTTGGTTTAGATCTTACCTTTCAAATCGCAGACAGGTAGTTAGGCCCGGAAAACTTGTATGCAACGTATCCTGTGGTGTTCCACAAGGAAGTTTGTGCGGTCCAATTTTGTTTTTGTTGTACACAAATGATCTTCTCTCGCACATAGGTGATGTCTTTAAAGTCGTTGCTTACGCTGACGACACACAGGCGATGTTGTCATCGAAATTGGAGGACATGATGTATGCAAAACGTCGTCTCGAATCGTGCTTGGAAACTATGAGCTCGTGGTACCGTGTAAATCTTCTCAAGCTCAACCCATCTAAAACGCAATTTGTGATTTTTGGTTCTCGCCAGATGATCGCGCGGCTACCTAGCATCAGCCTCTCTGTTCTTGGATCGGATATTTCACGTGTCTCATCTATCAAGTACCTGAGCGTGACCATGGACGAATCCTTAACATGGAGTGAATAAATTGGCGATATTGCTAAGAAATGTAACCCCATTATCTTTCCTCTAGCCAAGCATGTACGTTCTCTTACTGAAGAAACGCTGTCGAAGTTAGTGCTTGCACTGGTTTTCCCCCATGTAATGTACTGTTGCTCAATCTGGTCTGCTGCATGTGACACCGAACGCGTGCGAATCCAAAAAGTCATAATGAGGGCGGCTAGGATCATAACTAGGATCTCTCGCTATGCCCATATATCGCATGTTTTCGAGCGGTTGGGCTGGCCTAGCTTTCAACGCTTTGTAGACATTAGGGATTGCTCACTGGTTCATCTTGCAGTGCATCACTCGGGAGCACCTAAACCCTGCGTGATCTTGTAACATTGAGAAGTGATGTCAGCTGTCGATCTACGCGATCAACACCGTTTTCAGTAGAGCGCCCACGCCTGAAAACCTATTTTGCGCAACGCTCTTTCATGTACCGTGCTGCAGTTCTTTGGAACAGTCTCCCCGAGGAAGTTAGGGCCGAGAATATGCGACGGGCTTTTAAGTTTAAGCTGAAGGAGGCGCTGAGAAGAGATGTACGTGAAAATGTTTGAGTATTGTTTGCGTGTGTTTCCTAATGTTTCAGTAGCCTCCTGTCCCACCCCATTTTTTTTAGCGTTTTTGATATTTGATGCTGAGTGTCTCTTGGTACCAATACAAGGAATACAATGCAATACAATACAATACAACCAGAGGAATTACCGAGTCCACCCGCGACCAATCGGTTTGAGAAGTTGGCGATCCTATATGGCCCAGCAGTTAATTGCGTTGTAAAAGAAAGAACCCAAGCTTCTTTTTCTGCTTCATGTGTTTGCTTCTCCCAATATATGGTTTGCGCTGTGCTTCCTCGATATATCATTCTAATACGCACTCTGTTGGGCGCCGGAATATATATATATTCATGTGCGCAAAAAGACGAACGCAGTCGATGCGCCCAAAATGCACATTCAAATCCACCACAGAGTACACAACCGAGAAACAATCGGCAGTGGGAGAGAGGGCCTTCCTCAATCTTGGCAGTCTCGTCTTCCCCAGATGTATGCTCCGCGTATTAAAGTCTGATTGATGAACAACTTTTGTTGCCGTATTTATGTCGTGGTGTACTGCAAAATGCGTGATATTTCAGGCTGCACGACGCGAATAAAGGAATCATATTTTAAAATTAAAATATTTCCTTTAGTTAAAAATAGAACACATTGAACTAAAAAAATGCATGGTATCACGTGGTAATTTTTAATTCCACCCACAAATTAAGCTGTTATTAAAGTTGCTTCCGAGCTGGCCTGACATTGAAATTGATATTGCCACTGCATTATTGCATGCATGACAGTAGTTTGATTCGCATGGCGTCAGCGACGCAGCCAATTCGTTAGTTAGTTAGTTATTGGGGTTTAGGGGCGCATCGACTGCAGAGGTCATGCAGCGCCCTCGCAGCCAATTCATTTCGACTGAAAATGCCGAATGACGGTGTGCGAACATGGGCAAAGCCATCGTGGGGGATGAACGGGGATGCTTCCCCAATCTTGCCAAGTTCCGCGTTAAGCCTTTGACAATGCATGATAATCGAACAGAAATCCTCATGCGGGCATCTAAAATCCGTCGTAGCGCTCACGGGTTCCACAAAGTAGTCATCGAATCTAAATCGAGCCTTCATGGTACGAAAAGCGTGATTTTTTGTTTTGCGCCGGCACTCCAGAAAGTTCAGGATTGTCCCCGAAATATTTTAGCCAACGTCTGCTCCTGTCAAAGCAATGCTTGTCCCAGTCCTGGTGACGTGTGTTCGCCGTGTATCGTAAGAGGCGTGGAGCCGAGCTTAGAACTGGCATCGCTCTGACTCCAGCGCGGGTCCAGTCATTTGACTGTTCGGGAGCATGCACAATTGTTGGTTTTGTCACCTTGATAATCATGTACTGTTATTAGATGCACACCTCGAGGAGCAGGGACAAATGTTGGTCGGCGTATACTGGTGGAAGGGGAAAGGGCAACCGTTAGTTTTTAGCTCAATATTTGCGATGCACTGCCGTAGTGCCACAAATGATTCAATTCAGGGGGTCCTGTCTCCTGTCCCACCACCGATGGTCCGCCGCCCGTGTCAGGAAGGGACTGCGGGACTGGACGCTGCCATAAGCGGTGACGTGTTTCGTACTTCCTATGCCTGGCTGATTAGAAGAAGTGCCCAACCATCAATTTAAGGTGACCGAACCCCAGCCTAGCAGAATATCTGCGTATTTCCCTTCTCTTTATGAAAAAGGTCATCCCATGTTAACAATGTCTTAATTCACTGTAGCTTATTAAAAGGACTTCCAACGACGCGCACAAAAGACTGCCAGTCTCCAGCCTCGAACCAGCTACTTCCGGGTCGGCAAACTGACGCGCCACCAACTGCGCTACCCACATCGAATCGCTCACCCCGCTTAAGTTAAATAGTGTCGATGGATATGGCATGGGTCTAAATAACACCATTTTGCACTATAACTAACACGTTCATGTGAAAGCCTACCATGATTATCGAAATACCATGAAACAAGATTTCAGATGACGTATAATTTATACCACTCACGTATACTTGTTAGTCAGGAACGTAAGCGGAAAATACCATTTCTTCCTGTCATGATAACTTGTTGAACCCAAATCAGCGCCCAGATGACGTCCCCGGCTGCCAATGAACATTGACAGGGGCCGCCCTGGACGGCCTCTAAAAATAACGCGCACTGGAGGGGGTGGATTCCGCCCCCATAAGATCTCGGCTACTATGAAGGATAGAATAACGAAGTTCGCAGGCTGGATGGGCACGATAGTGAACTCTATTGTGTATCAAGTTCATGACCTTAGGTCAATATCTTCAAGGTCAAATGAGGTCAAAAGAGCAAAATTTTCTGGTTTTGTGTG
Organism: Imbricaverruca yamaguchii; assembly: GCA_034440575.1. Classification (NCBI taxonomy): domain Eukaryota; kingdom Metazoa; phylum Arthropoda; class Thecostraca; family Neoverrucidae; genus Imbricaverruca; species Imbricaverruca yamaguchii. The sequence goes on from JAOTOL010001613.1 coordinate 1,969,218, forward strand.
GCTTGGCTTGTCATTGTTATGGATCGCTGTGATTGTGTTTAAATGCTCCAAAATTGGCATTAATGATGTTTTGGACATTACTAATGATGCAATACAGATGTCAGATCCGCCATTTGACCGCAGGTCACCTATATATGAGCACATGATCAGGTCATTACCTGCTCCAGTTGCTGGAACCGGGCTCCCAACCCAAGTGCTCCGTTGGGCGGCTAGACACAAACGGCTTCGCAAAGAAAGGAGTGAAATGCATGAATAAAGTGTGGAAACGCTTAGGCACACAATGACAAACAGTAGATTTCTAGATGTGTAGGGAGTGACATGTAAAGTGACATCAGTCGCATGCCAATCATTTGCATTTATGACATATTCCAGTTGACCAAGTTTGGTTCCATTAACCTGTCATGAACTTTACCTGACTTGATCTCGGCAACCTAACATGACTTTTAAATTGTATATCATAACAATATGCACCAAACAAGTCACTAGTGTTGTCAAGAACACCTCCCTTTTGCAAATATACGGGAAGCGCATCAGCGCCGATTTGTGTGGTCTGGCGCTGCGAATTGTTTGTTTTACTTTAACGGCCCTAAACTTGAAACCTTTTCGGCCGATTTTCATTTTTCTTACTTTTAAGCAATGCTCTGGTAATTTCGAAGCAGGTACGCAAAAAACTGGCGTATATCGGCCGGTACAATATGGAGGGGTTGGCAGATTTCGCCATCCCCCTCCAGGGAGTGTGTTAACCTGTCATGTACTTGACCTGACTTGACCTCGGTGACTTGACATTATTTTGAAACAATGTAACATGACAATGTACATCAAACAAGTCGCTAGTTTTGCCAAGAACATTTCCCTTTTGCCAATATACGGGAAGCACATCAGCGCCGATATTTGTGGTGTGGAACTGATTTTTTTTTTACTTTAGCGACCCCTAACTCGACAAATTTTCGGACGATTTTCATTTTTCTTACTTTAAACAACGCGCCCGTCATTTATTAGCAGGTACACAAAAATGGCGTATATCTGCCGGCAAAATGTTGAGTTCTCCTCGAAAAACCGGAGGGGTGGGAGGAATTCGCCCCCGCTCCCCTCCAGGGCGCGTGTTAATGTCACGAATATATAAGTGCTGAATTTTGTGGTGCCGCCTGTCAAGAGATGTTTGGATCGGAGCTCTTGGAATTGCGGTACAGAGCCATTGAACATATACCCGGGTGTTTTTTAATGTCGCCAACGCGAGGCCCGTAGCCCATAGCCACATAGCCCAAAGAAATTTGCATAGACATGCGTGAAATATATGAGCCCTGGGGAGAAAAGAGATTCGTTACATCAGGCATAGTTTGGGCTATGCCTGCTCCGCGCAATAACTTTATTTGAATTGAGTCACCTACCCGTCCATCAGATCAAAAGCCATTTTCATGCCGCTCCCTATGCAATTTTCACGTTAGAGGTAACAACGATCTACCACCACCATGAACATAATTAGAACAAGAGGGAACGTCCTTGCCAAGAAATCCTGAAGTTGAAATTAAATGAGACCTGCATGCCCAGACTGAAGTCGCCGGCGGCCTGCCACCTACCCAGACTGGTGTCCCAGATGGGCCGCCACCTACCCAGACTGATGTCCCAGATGGGCCGCCACCTACCCAGACTGATGTCCCAGATGGGCCGCCACCTACCCAGACTGGCTGATGTCCCAGATGGGCCGCCACCTACCCAGGATGCAGATGGGCCGCATACCCAGATGATGTCCCAGATGGGCCGCCACCTACCCAGACTGATGTCCCAGATGGGCCGCCACCTACCCAGGCTGGTGTCCAAGATGGGCCGCCACCTACCCAGACTGGTGTCCCAGACGGGCCGCCACCTACCCAGACTGATGTCCCAGATGGGCCGCCACCTACCCAGGCTGGTGTCCCAGACGGGCCGCCACCTACCCAGACTGATGTCCCAGATGGGCCGCCACCTACCCAGGGGCCAGATGGGCCGCCACCTGACTGTCCCAGACTGATGTCCCAGATGGGCCGCCACCTACCCAGGCTGGTGTCTCAGACGGGCCGCCACCTACCCAGGCTGAAGTCGTAGGCGGCCTGCCACCTAACCAGGCTGAAGTCGCAGGCGGCCTGCCACCTACCCAGGCTGAAGTCACAGGCGGGGCCAAGCAGCAGCGCCACCTGGTCGTCGATGTAGGCCTGCACGGCGTGCGCCGGCGCGTAGATGCTGGAGCACCTGGTGTCGCGCACGTGCAGCGTGAAGGTGCGGCCGGCCAGCAGGCGGCGGCCGGCCAGCTGGCGCAGCGCCAGCAGCACGGCCGGCACCACCCTGCCGGCGCTGCTGGCGTAGGCGCCGTCGGCGGGCAGCAGCACGCCGATCGGCAGGTCGGCGCCGCGGCGCCGGCCGCCGGCGCACGCGTCGCCGCGCGCGCCCGCCTCGTCCAGCGTGTGATGCACGAGCGTAACGAGCGGCGCGCCGGCCGAGTCGCGCGCCAACACCCGCCGTCGGCCGGCGCGCGCCGGCGTCCAGCAGGTGCAGGCCAGCACCAGCACCAGCGCCAGCACCAGCGTCGGCGTCGGCGTCGGCGTCAGCGTCGGCGTCAGCGTCGGCCGCCTCATCGAGCCGCCGGCCGGACCACGCCTGGAAAGACGTGCGAGGTTTGTGCGTCACGAATGATATGTTGCAACAAAATGGCTGTCGTGACGCGGTTGAAGGGTATGACGGAAACGAAGTTGGCATGGCAATTGTTGCCAGCAGGCTGAATGTAAACCAAGTGGTTCCAACTTAGGATTACATGAGATACTTAGGATGATTGTTAATTGCTGAATATAATTGTAGGAAGATTGTTAATACGTACGTATTAACCATGCTTCCATTTGCATTACTTTGCATCGCATTACTACATACACTGTCGGTTAAAAGTTACTTTTCAGTTTCACAAAAGCAATGAGAGAATTGCCCTCCATTGTCCGGCAGCTACTTTATATGGTATGTTTTATGTTGAGTGCGTTAGACCTTGTCACATCAAGAATTTACGGAACAGTTAGCTCATCAATATTTAATTCACCTCGCGTACATAGTTACCCGTGTAAAAAAATGTTTTGCATAGCATAATATTTATATTATGCTAGAGCCTACTATTAATATGCTAGAGCCTATTTATATCCCAGGCCTACTGCCGACCGTACACCATAGTTCAGTGACATGGGATCTGACAAATGATGTTGATTTCATTGATAGTGATGTTGTCTACAATCATATCAGGAAAATAAAGCCAAACAAAGCAGCAGGACCTGATGATATTTATGCTAGGGTGTTGCGGGAAACTGAAAAGGAACTGGCATTTCCACTTAGTATAATATTTTGTAGATCAGTTTCACAAAATGAAATTCCAACCGATTGGAAAAGGGCAAATGTAGTTCCTATTTTCAAGAAAGGAGAAAGAGGGAAAGTTGAAAACTATAGGCCAGTAAATCTCACATCCTTAGTCTGCAAGGCACTGGAATCAATTATCACGGATAGAATAGTTAGTTATCTGGAAGGTAGCAGATTGATTTAAGATACTCAACATGGGTTTAGAAAACGACGATCGTGTCTCACAAACCTCTTGGACTTTTTGAACTTCGCCACAGAACAATTTGATCAGGAAAATCAGGTTGATGTAGCATATCTTGACTTTAGTAGGGCCTTTCACAAGGTACCCCAAAGACGGTTAATGATGCAGCTTCAGTCCCATGGTATTGCAGGTAGCATCTTAAAATGGATAGAGTTGTGGCTTTCAGATAGACAGCAAAGAGTGATGCTAAATGGTACAAAGTCATCATGGCAAAATGTTCTTAGTGGAGTCCCCCAGGGGTCAGTACTGGGGCCACTACTGTTCATTATATTTGTAAATAACATTGAAAGTGGCCTAAGCAGTAAAGTTTTGAAATTTGCGGATGATTTCAAGGTCTTTAGGGCAATAACAGGTCAAGATGAGCATATCTCGCTGCAAAAAGACTTAGACGAACTTGTGAAGTGGTCCGAAGAATGGCAAATGAAATTTAATTTTGATAAGTGCAAAATCATGCATCTAGGTAAGCAGCATATGAAGGCTCTATACTTGATTGGTGGCCAAGTGCTATGAGTGACTTAACAGGAGAAGGATTTAGGTGTTATTCTAAACACAAAACTGGGGGCATCAGAACAGACCAAGGAAGCCAGGAAGAAGGCACTGAGAATGCTCGGGGCAATAAATAGGAATGTATCATACAGAAGTGAGGAAGTGATCAGGAAGCTTTACTGTGCATACGTCAGGCCACATTTGGAATACTGCATCCAAACTTGGTCTCCTAGCTATGAAAAAGATTGTTGGCTTTTAGAGAGAGTACAAAAGAGGGCTACAAAAATGGTTAATGGCATAAGCAACCTGGCATATGAGGAAAGATTGAAGAAATTGAATATGTTTTCACTTAGATATAGAAGGCTGAGAGGAGATCTAATCGAGGTCTTTAAATTTGTCCATTGTCTGGAGAGGGGATATCTTGGGGAAATGTTTAAATTGAACAGAAATTATGCAATTAGAGGTCATAAATTCAAAATTAAAGTTAACCACAGCAGAACAAGGTTAAGGCAAACTTTCTTCACCAACAGGGTAGTAGAACACTGGAACCAGCTGCCAGAAAACAACAAGAATAGAGGGCTTGCTTTTCAGTATTACAGGGAGGGCTGATTGACAGATTTGGTGGGCAACTGGATCAGTGTACAGAGTGCAACCAAGAAGGGCCCTTCTGGCTCATAGTTGCACTAATCTTTTATGTCTTTATGTCTTTATGTCTTTATAGGACACGACCCATGATCATAGAGATATTCCAATGTGACTGCCAGGACACTATATCGAGAATAACAGAGTACAGCCATCGCTTGAACACCATGCAGTCGAAGCTGGTAGCGCAGAGACAGAAGAGCATGTGCAAATAGAACACGCATGCGAACAGACTGATGTTTCATGAGACGCCATGGCGAGACGTGTCTGCTTAAAATTGATCCATTGTCATGGACATACAGTGGCTCATATATGTTCTGATCGGAATGATCATTAGCTTCACCGAATATCTGGGAAGGACGGGACACCGGATGGGAACTACTGTCAACGATAGGGTTCTTCTCCATTAAGTGATAACCGTTTGAGGTGATTTCGATTGGATTCTTTGCATTTAACACGTGTTCGTGAAGACGTAATCGGATAGGTCGGACCGCTCACCAACACACGAAACGTTTTCGATACTGAATAGATTGCGATTAAGTTGGCACGCCATTCCAGATATCACTTCAGTTGATAGTCGCTTCAGATGTCACTTCAGTTGATAGTCGCTTCAGATGTCACTTCAGCTGATAGCCACCCCAAATGTCACTTCAGTTGCTACACCTCTATCTCTCATCGCTCTATCGCTCTCTCTCTCTCTATATATATGTCTATCTCTTTCTCTCTCTCTCTCTCTCTCTCTCTCTCTCTCTCTCTCTCTCTCTCTCTCTCTCTCTCTCTCTCTCGCAGCTTACACTATTCTTGAATATTTGCGTAATATTCTCCTGAGCTCTCTGTTCGCCATCTTCTTCTGATAACGCCACACCCGCCTGAACTCGTCCCGGGCAGTCGACTTCTTCGCTGCCATTGGCTGGGCTGAGGTGTAATGGAGGATGCTACCATAATGATTTGGTTTACAATGTAGCTCAGTTGCAAACTTGTAGTTACTACGGAGAGTTGTCATTGTAAAGCCCGTTTTACGAGTAGTGGAACTGATATTAGTTGAGCCTCCAGGTAAGTTTAACCAGCCACATTATCTTACCTCCTGTGGTGTCATGGAAACGGATAAGCCACTTGTCGACACTTGGAAGAAAGTCTCCATTTTTGGTTGAACTGGTGGCCAGGAATGGTAAATATCTGATGAGCCTTGAGCAAAAATGTGTTTTAAGGTCGGAAGCATTTTCTTTTCACTCACTTGAAAATGCTTTACTTTTTGTTAATTCGCAACAGATAGGCTTCGGATCAATAGTACACAATTGCAGGCATGTGTATTGCTTGAAACCCGCCAAGCCACTTTGCCGTGGGATGATCACGTGATGGCCACACATATTTTACTTGAAGTGGTCTGGCCAGGAAGCCAGTTGAAAAATCGCGGCAGGGGAAGATAAGCCGTGCATGAGCCGTGGATGAGCCGTGGTCGATTAATGTGCTGCATGTTGCTAATGTTTTTTCTCGTTAAGCATCACATAAATAAGCATGCAATTGTTGTTCAGCCCATTGACGGTGAGCAGTTCGTTGTTGGGAGTTACGATGTGAAAATACTGTACAAAAAAAAACGGTGAAAATCTAGGGAGAAGTTTATTCGTGGTATTTTCTGATAGCTTCGTGCTTTTCCACCAGAACAAGTGAGGTGGCAACAAGTGACCATAAAATGCCTTGAATACTAAAAGTAACACACCCCAGTAGTCGTTACAGCATTAATTTACATAAATGAGGCTTGTGATCAAGCTGCCACACCAGCAGGAGCAACATACCCAGGCGTGGAGTAAGTTGAGACAAGGGTGATACGCCAGATGAGTTCAAAATATTACCCATTTATAATTGTTTCAGAAAAATGTGTGAATAGCTAATTGATGCCCACAAAGTCACCCATTCAGAATATGGGCACAACTAATCGATGTGCCTCACCGCATGTGCTGCAGGCCCTCCTAAGTAAAAATCGGCTCAACTTCGTCTTCCTCTACACCGAAAACGATCACAGCGTCAACGGAGCGGGCGCCGAGCGGTCGGAACTCGTTCTCTGATTGGCTGGACGCCCGGACGGTCTGCTTGTCGGCGGCAGGACGGCTGGCGCGCGGTGTGAAAAGGGGAGTGCGACGGAAGGACGCTCCAGACTACGGGAACGTTCCCAGCACATTCGACTTTCCCATGGGACGGTTGGATTGTAGTCAACTTGTTGATCGGCGCGCACAGGGAGCGCAATGCACAAGTGAGCGTGTGCAAGGTGGATATTGCAGACATGTGATCTTTCCTTTAGTGAGGATGGCCCAAGTGATTATTCGCCGGAGTGAATTAATGGATTGTTCACAGTGGAACAAAACTATATCGGTAGGTACGTACCTAGCCAGGCGATAGTTCGAAATAGCATGGAATAAGAGAGGTTGAAAGGACTGCGAGGTAGGTACCTACTACACAGCTACTCCGTGGATACACATGGCGGTAGGTACATTGCTATATGGAAGTACCCATTCCTATCGATATTTCAACATTGCACCTTCAGATATTGGAATGATGGGCAGGTATCAAGGATAATATTTGACCATGAAAAGATGGCTCATTTCCGGGCTTCCCTTGCATGACGCCAAACATAATTTACGTTTTGAGGGATGTGAGACACCGTAATTAGAAGGATATGATTAACTTAAGCCAGGTAGATCAAGACATGCTCCCTAGAAACTTAGCAAAGGCATACTGAAGCATCAGTACCCCACATTTGGTTTCTGACATTCAGATGCTCACTGTCGATTTGCAATGGAAAATCATTCGCCTTCCCTGACACTCAGTACACTGAATCATGCACAAACAAATTGCCGTGGATAGGCTACGGATGATAATGATGCATATGCATAACATTCTGCGACTTTCACCTGCGTAGACTTCACACAAGCGATTCGCAACTGACGGAAATTCGCGGCTTTTCGGCAGCCTTTACGTTCCAGCCCTGCCCCGATGCTGCCAGATTTATCCACTGTTGCCAGATGTTTGACAATGCTAGTAAGTGTTGGTACGTTCCAGCTTTTCGCTGCCACGTTCCATTGACACTCCGTTTACGTTCCGATCGCCATTGGTGCTTGGTGTGAAGCGGCCATCAAGAGAATAGATCCACACTTTGTGTACAAGACGCTTTGAAACTTATGAAGCTTGATACTTATGACTTTAGGTACTTGTGGTGGACCCTGTCGTTCCAACGTAAATGTTATGCTGTTGTCAACGAGCTCATGTGTCGATGAAGTTGGTGAGATCCAGAAGTGGATGCGTGAGGACATCGCCATGCAGGGGTAAAAAACCATCAAGTTGGTCGCCGACCAAACCGAAGCAATATTGCGTGGTCTCCTACCCGAAAAGCGTACAAGGAGGTAAATGAGCAATATGAGCACGTGGCACTTTGCCTTCGAATCCAAATTCGTTGCTGCTCTTTGGTTGTCCTGCAACCATGAAGGACGTACACACGAAAGATAAACCATGCATTAATTCCGACCAATATACCCGGCCCACTAGCAGTAAAAAAAAAACACGTTAAATTGATTATGACAAAGAGCCTTCGCCAGACCCCATCTTATAGAATATGACAAAAACTAGCAACATATGGTATGTCGTGCCCAGCTAAATCCGCCTAAGGGGGCTGTAATAAATTAACTCAGAAATTTGGCATTTTCACTCTGGGGCGCTAGGACGCTTATCAGGGGTGACTGGGGGTGGGGGTAGGGCGCCGAAGTTGAAAAATGCTGTAAGGCACACAGCCCATGTGCTTGGGGCACCCCAGACAGGTTCTGGAGGAGCTGGAACGATTTTATTTAACACTGGGGCGCCTCCAATAGGTAAAGGGGTATGCATTTAGTTTTATACCATGTGAATTACTGTGCCAAAAATTCCATCACAAAATATTATGGTGAAGTAAAACACAATTGGTAATCATAAGTGGTGGAAAGGCACCTTTTTCAGAGTGTTATGGGCTCTACTGAGGTATGTGTTGTTGGCCATATGAAAGTTAAACAAAAAGCTTGAGATCCAAAAATTGTGCAGCATTATTCAACCACGAAACCATAACAAAATAAGTTGCACTGAAATTGATCAGCATCTTATACATCAAGTTGGGTCACACTTCTTTGTCAATTTGGGTTACATAACCTAACCCAGCCATTGGGCTACCGGGGAATTGCACACCAAAGGGACAGAGCATGATTAGCTGACTATTGCAGCTAAGAAGTATGTGGTGCCACATATGTTGCAAGCTTCCCTAATTTTCATGAATGGGTTATTTATCCTTCACATTATGAGGTTTATATTGTACGGCAACAGGTACATCACAAATAAAAGTTAAACAAAAGACTTTCACAAACACAACACCACAAACTTTTCAGCAATGAAGTGTCCTGTCTACTGTGGGTAATATAATGTAAATTTAAGGTAAAAAGTTTGTTTTGTAATATGCATGTCTCCATCATCTTGAAACGTCAGAAAGAGGTGAAGCTAATTTCTGGAAAACTACCATTATTGCAATATTCAGCAGCATTGAGTTCCACAAATTTTGCAAAGAACATATGAATGCATAGGCACTGGAAGACATCTGGACAATCGATGAATATCTGAGGACTGCTGCAGATGTGCATTCAGCACTGGATGGATCCACTGAAACTTTCTCAGTGGATCCATCCACTTTTTGTGTGCCGATAAATGCTTTGTTCAGAGCCTGCCCATGTGCACCCATCATGCCCACAATTGCACACCTTTCTTATTATCTTTTTGCTGGCTTCTCACCATCACCTTCATCAACTCTCTGCTCTTCTGCAATTCCAAAGCCCAACTTAGTTTGCTTCATTCTGATACAATTAGGGAATAATGTGAATAAACTCATGCAAGATGTAAGATGGAGCAAATAATGAAAACTGGAGCCCACACCTTCCAGGAAGGACAGGGGGAGGGCAGGACAATGTCAATAAATGCATGATTTTTTTGGGTGTGAAATAAATGGCAACCATTGACATTCTAACCTCCAAGGGCCACTCATTTGACCTCTTATGATTACATATGAGACAAATGTCAAAATTTTGGTTTAGCTTTGGATGCAACATTTGAAAACACCACAACTGTGATGCATTAATTGCTTTCCTTTGTATATTGTCACATTTATCAAACATTTTGACCCCATCCTGGACTGGCACAATTTATGGACACTGAGATGGGGGTCAGCATGTGATGCTTCGCTATGCACAAATGATCCCAAATTGGAGCATGGAGAGCCCTACAGCACTCCTGAGCTGTCAATGGTGGGATAGCTGGAACAAGCCCCATTGGGCAAAGCTTAAAGCAAATTTGAATGATTTTTAGAGTAATCCACTGTATGTCCTCACAAAACTCACTCATGATGTTTTCTGGCTATTCTGGCTATTATGATTACATATGATTTTGGTGCTGCTGGTATCCTTACTTTTACCTAGAAACTGTCAATAACCATCTGGGCATGCACAGTAGGTCTTCAGTGCATGCATTTTCCACTTGTATTGTGTTAAATACCAAAACTATCAATGTATGGGAAAGTGTGGCAACGCGGAACACCCTCTCTCCTGCCAGCATTTTACTGCCTTTTACCTCAGCTAGATTTCATTCGCCTTGTGTAAATACCCATGGAGTGTGAATGCTTTTGGCTATTTCATATCTTATCTTAAGCTTTAATCTCGTGTCAAAATTTTAAAATGTTGTTTTCTACTTTCTCATACAATTGTTTCAATAAGCGGAAATTTGTAAATCTTAACAACTAGGTAAGACCGTTTTTTTGTTTCTGATACTTATGTTCTCTAAAATCAACATTTGAGTGCTAAACAAGCTTGCAGTAGCTACGAGTCGTACATTACAAAAATAATCCCAAGACAAATCCCAGATCCCTAAGATTCGCTTTGGGGCAAAGTGGACCACCCCTTAGAAAGCAACCAATTGTTTGCAGTGGCAGATCCAGTTCCATTTTGTGGGCCCAATAGGTGGTCATTGCAACCTACGAAATATATTACATTTGTCCCAGATTGTCATTTTGGGATTTATTTCAGATTGACAATCAAGTAGTAAATTTCTACCTCCCTGGACACGCCTATGCCATTAAAGTGCAGCTTCGTTTGCTGACATTGCTTGCAACTCCTATTTCTAAGACAAGCTACCATACACAAGTCACAAAATATGTCCCCTGACATTTGCATTTAACACAAATGGCGTGCAATTGAAATGGTCCACTTTGCCCAACAATTTTTAAAAATTGAGGTGCGCTCATTGAGCAAGGATTTCTCAGTTATTTATATAAAATCTAGATAAAATTTCCTCCTTAAAGAAAGGATGACAAGGCATTGGGCTCCATCAAAGAATTGGTCATGCCTACATATGCCATCTCATCTCCGACTTACAGGATGTCAAACCTTAGGTAGTCTGCTTTGCCCCACTCTCCCCTACCCATGGTTTGTGAACCTTAGAAGTGTGGGGCCTAGAAGTGTTGCGAATTTAAGCCAGCTTAAATAATAGTAGGCCACTGTCTGGCATAAATTCAATTTAAGCTGGCTTTTTTTCCATCCCTATGTTGAATGTCACCATTAATATGCCCTACTCTTCACTGATCATTTGCGTACCTGTCCAGAAACTTTCATCTGGGGGAATCACTAGGTGGAGCATAACTCATGCATTTACATGAGGAAATAAGCATAACATGGGGGAGAGCTGGTTAAAAATTCATCAAATTAGTGTAACTGGGTCAAACTTTTCAACTTTGAAAAATGAAATTTACCCACATATTATGTTGCATTTGGATGTCCTGATCACCAGTGGCGGATCTACAGGGCCTGTTTAGGGACGGCAAATGTTGGGGAGGTAAATGTGCAAAGCTGACAAAAGTGCCAAAAACATATTGATTTTGAGACAAATCTGGCTGTTTAGTGGGGGGGGGGGCAATTGCCCATTTTGTCATAATATAGATCCACCACTGCTGATCACAAATGTTTTCACTTAAACAACTTTCAATTACATTAAATTGACCTTGAAGTTTATGCTGCATGGACAGCTTTTCCCCATTTACTAACATGGCAGGCAGATGGTGGAATAATGCACCAGATACTGTTATCAGCACCAGAGATAAATAGGCTCAGTGGCAAATTTTGCCTGGTTTCATATGGAGGGGGCAAGGCCGGCAAAAATTCCAGAAACATATGTGAGAAAGCAGGTGGAGAATGGTTGGCAGGATGTTCGACATGATGCGAAGATGTTAGAAGTGATTCGCTGCCAATTTGATTTCTTTAAATTGGTTAAAAAGAGAGAACTTAGTGCGACCGGTTTCTATTATAAATCATTACCAAGCACCCAAGCATCAATAACTCAGTGCTTGAAAATGATTTATAATAGAAACCAGTCACACTAAGTTTTCTCTTTCTAACCAATCAAAGATCTAATATTGGTAGCGAATCACTTCTAACATTCATATCATGTCAAGCATAGGTGATTTTTTTTTCACATGTCCTACCAATTGGGGTGGATGGTTATTTCCGCCCCCCAAATCCACCAAATTTTATGTAATGCCTGGAGGGAACGGACAACAGGTAATGCCTCCTTCTTGGATCATTCCTCATACCAGAGGTAATCTCAATGAATTTGAATGGTTAAAATTGAGCCCAACTGTTTAACTTGAAGTTCATGAAGATCAACATGCATATCGCCCGGTGATCTACGGTCCGTTCCGAGTTGAACGGACGCATCAAACCATTTCAATTTCAGTACTGGCACAGGCTTTTGCCACCTTCAAGTACCTATCTCTACAGATAGGTACCTGAAGCTCGAGCTCGAGAAAAACAGGTTTCCACTCCGATCGTACCTACCCATTCACTAACAATTCGCCAACCACTTCTGTTCGTTCCACAAATGTTCGCTTCAGCGATTCTCTCCTCACATCATTCGTTTTGCCGTCAGGTGTCAAGGTGGGAGGACGTCCGTTGGAGCTCCAGGTTTCCAGATAAGACGTTGCAGAACAGGGCAGTATTCTAGTCTAAGCTGCGGATAGGTGTTTATCAATTACTTCTGTGCTTATATTTCATTAATTTTTATCTGATAAGCATTTTCGTAGCACGCAAACTATACTATATTAACCTAGCGACGCTGCCGTGCGCCATTTTCGTGTTAGGCGAGGCTTCGTGGCTTTAGGCGTGTTCTCGACGCTTCGATTGTTCTCGACGCTTCGATTTCTGTAGTAGGAGATATTACAAGTGTGTAGATTTCATAAGTACATTAGACAACATTCATACTATCCTAACATACTTTTTTTTCTGCATAGTGTGTTTGGTGTTGAAGTTTAAGATAGAGTTTAAATTGGTAGTAAGTTGGGGGTATTCAAAAGTGCTGTGTGACTGTTTATTTTTCTGTCTAGCCATAAGTGATATCAAAAGGGATATTCAGATAGTTGTCTACTTGTGTGGAAGACAATTAGATTATACTTTTTTTAAACAACAAAAAACAATTGTTTAATAGTTTCTGCTTTTCTTGAGGTACTCAGATAATTAGCTGACAGTATAGCAGGTAGCGATTTATAGTGAATGATAGTTTGCTTTTTTGTCGGCTGTTTAGCGAGTTAATTTGAATCTAAATCTAGGCATAAGCTACAGCGTTTAGGATGATTTCGACCAGGATGCAGGCACTAGAGGAAGAGATTAGGACCCTAAAGGCAGAGCTTTCCAAGCTCAAGGCTGCCCTTGTTGCACAGGGTAGGCAAGATAAAGCAACAAGGGGTCACTCCGTAGCAGGGACATCATATGCCCAGGTGGTCGCAGGCCACCAGGTAGCTGAGGCTTCCGCTGCTGTGGAGGTGGCTCGGATCTCTCGAGAGGGGAGTGTTAACAGTGAACAGAGCGGGGGGGTAGTTCTGGTAGGCTACAGGAGGGGAAGTGGCATGAGGTCAGGGGATGGAGGATTTGTAGACGCGAACCTAAGGAAAGGGTCAGTGAGTGGCAGGTGGCAGGGCAGGTGGTAGGAGCGGGAGGAAGTCTAGCCGAACGGCCCAGCGGGCAGGCATATTAACATCAAATATGTTCCAGGCATTGGATGACTGCCCCCAGGATAGTAGTAGTAAGGAGTCAGTGCTGGTCCTAGGAGACTCTCGTGTGCGACATTTAGAGCGGGTATTTTGTAAAGGTAGGAGGGACAGGAGGTGCATCACCAGGCCTGGTGCCAAGGTGAAGGACCTGGTACCTGTGGTGGCACAGGCCACCAGTGATCTCCAGTTCAGCACAGTCATAGTGCATGTAGGGGTAAATAACATAGGTCCCTCTAGGAGTGAGGAGCTTCTGCGGGAGTACAGGGCCCTTCTGGCCACCCTGAAGGGTACCAATAGAGTCATTGTAGCAGCAATTTTAAGAGGGAGGTGCCTAGGGCTAGAGCATCCCTGAGTGGAGCTCTAGGGCTGATAGTTCATCTAGTGATAGAAGAACTCCTCAGTATGAAAAAGCCAAAGGTGGTTATGGAGCATTTGTCAAGTGTATGATGTTTAATGCCCAGAGTATCCGTTCCAAATTTGATGAGTTCAAGTGTTATGTTGCTAAGGAGGAACCAGATTTTGTTTGCATTACGGAGGCATGGGTCAGTGAAGGGTATTTTGGAGATAACTTACAGGACTATGAGATCCAGAGATACAATATGTTTTCATGCAATAGGGGTCCAGCAGTGAAAGGGGGTGGTGTAATGCTCTATATGAATAGCTTATTCAGTTCTCAAAAAGTAGCAGGTGGGGATAAAAATGTGTCTATGGAGTCCATTTGGCTTGATGTCACTGTGGGAAAAGGCAACAGCAATACTCTTAGGATAGGAGCTGTCTACCGATCAGGAACCATGCCACATTCTCAGCAACTGGAGCTTGACAAGGTGATTTGTGAGGAAATCAGTAGAAACTTAAAGAGGAAGTCGGGGAGGAAGCCGCCCTGGTAGCTCAGTTGGTTAGAGCGCTGGCCTGCACCGGTCTCCCCTGTATTGGCAACACAGGGTTCGAGTCGCTTCGCGCGCTCGCATTTAGCCCCCGGCCGGGAGTGTCAGTTGGCAGCTGGCCCGATAAGGCCGGGGACGAGCTACCGGGCAGCCGTGTCGGTGCATTGGCGGCACGTTAAACTTTCGGTCTAAATTCAGCCGTTGAACTGGAGCTCATGGATCGGGTGGTGGGGCCAGGGTTCACGCAACAAGCTCTGCTTAGCAATAGAACCCTGGCTCCTGAAGCCACCCCAGCAACAACTCGGATCAAATTTATTTTATTTAAAAAAAAAGAAAAAAGAAAAAAGTGCCTTATTCTTGATGACTTTAATCTAAAAGGTTATGAAAATGCTGGTGTTGGCTCCCATCATGCAAAATGTTTAGGAAATGCCTTGAAGAGGACCTGTTCTTACACCAGTTTGTATCGGAACCTACCAGGCATGGTTCATTCTTGGACCTTGTATTCTCGGATTTAAGTGACTTGGTTCAAGACTTGACTGTAGGCGAAACTCTGGGAAGAAGTCACCATAACATAGTTAGATTCAAGGCACATGTAGGGGAAATTATCAAGGATAATTTGGTAAAGGTTCCAAATTTCAACAGAGCAGACTTTGACTGCATGAGAGCGGCTTTAAGTGCCATCAGATGGGAAGAAGAATTCTCCAATTTAAATTCCTGTGAAATGTGGGAAAAGTTCAAATCTTACTTGAAGGAAATTCAGATTAGACATGTCCCCCAAAAGCAAAGACGCAAATGAAGGGTAGGAAAGCCAGCATGGCTTACACCAGACTTGATAAAAGCAATTAAGGCTAAGAAAACTGCATTTAGAGTCTCTAAAGAAGCCTCAAACGTCGTTAATCTAAAGGCGTATCGAAAAGCTAGAGACACTGTGAAGCAAAAAACCAGCGCAGCAAAGCGAGCAAAAGAACTGGATTTAGCTAGAAACTGTAATGGGGACAGTAAAAAGTTATTTGGTTTCTTCAAGCTGAGTAAAGTTTCTAGCACAATTGGTCCACTGGAAGTAAACGGGACTACATTGGGTGAGGATAGTAAGATGGTTGAGGAGCTGAGCAAGCAGTTTAAATCAGTGTTTACATTGGAAGATATGACCAATCTGCCGACCGTACACCATAGTTCAGTGACATGGGATCTGACGAATGATGTTGATTTCATTGATAGTGATGTTGTTTACAATCACATGAGGAAAATAAAGCCAAACAAGGCAGCAGGACCTGATGATATTTATGCTAGGGTGTTGCGGGAAACTGAAAAGGAACTGGCATTTCCACTTAGTATAATATTTTGTAGATCAGTTTCACAAAATGAAATTCCAACCGATTGGAAAAGGGCAAATGTAGTTCCTATTTTCAAGAAAGGAGAAAGAGGGAAAGTTGAAAACTATAGGCCAGTAAGTCTCACATCCCTAGTCTGCAAGGTACTTGAATCAATTATCAAGGATAGAATAGTTAGTTATCTGGAAGGTAGCAGATTGATTCAAGATACTCAACATGGGTTTAGAAAAGGACGATCGTGTCTCACAAACCTCTTGGACTTTTTGAACTTTGCCACAGAACAATTTGATCAGGGAAATCAGGTTGATGTAGCATATCTTGACTTTAGTAAGGCCTTTGACAAAGTACCCCATAAACGGTTAATGATACAGCTTCAGTCCCATGGTATTGCAGGTAGCATCTTAAAATGGATAGAGTTGTGGCTTTCAGAGAGACAGCAAAGAGTGATGCTAAATGGTCAAAGTTATCATGGCAAAATGTTCTTAGAGGAGTCCCCAGGGGTCAGTACTGGGGCCACTACTGTTCATTATATTTGTAAATAACATTGAAAGTGGCCTAAGCAGTAAAGTTTTGAAATTTGCGGATGATTTGAAGGTCTTTAGGGCAATAACAGGTCAAGATGAGCATATCTCGCTGCAAAAAGACTTAGACGAACTTGTGAAGTGGTCCGAAGAATGGCAAATGAAATTTAATTTTGATAAGTGCAAAATCATGCATGTAGGTAAGCAGCATATGAAGGCTCCATACTTGATGGGTGGCCAAGTGCTATCAGTGACTCAACAGGAGAAGGATTTAGGTGTTTTTCTAAACACAAAACTGGGGGCATCAGAACAGACCAAGGAAGCCAGGAAGAAGGCACTGAGAATGCTCGGGGCAATAAATAGGAATGTATCATACAGAAGTGAGGAAGTGACCAGGAAGCTTTACTGTGCATACGTCAGGCCACATTTGGAATACTGCATCCAAGCTTGGTCTCCTAGCTATGAAAAAGATTGTTGGCTTTTAGAGAGAGTACAAAAGAGGGCTACAAAAATGGTTAATGGCATAAGCAACCTGGCATATGAGGAAAGATTGAAGAAATTGAATATGTTTTCACTTAGATATAGAAGGCTGAGAGGAGATCTCATCGAGGTCTTGGGGAATGTTTGAATTGAACAGAAATGATGCAATTAGGGGTCATAAATTCAAAATTAAAGTTAACCACAGCAGGACAAGGTTAAGGCAAACTTTTTTCACCAACAGGGTAGTAGAACACTGGAACCAGCTGCCAGAAAGCATTGTCAGTAGCAGCACATTGAACATCTTTAAAAACAGTATAGACAATCATTATAAGAATAAAGGGCTTGCTTTTCAGTATTACAGGGAGGGCTGATTGACAGATTTGTTGGGCAACTGGTTCAGTGTACAGTGTGCAACCAAGAAGGGCCCTTGTGGCTCATAGTTGCACTAATCTTTTATGTCTTTATGTCTTATGCCATTCTAAATCTGAATCTCTTCTTTCCCAGCTCAGCCGCCCTTTCCCGATTATTTCCTGTTCCTAGTTCCAACTAAGACGTGGCGCGGCGACCAGCCTGCGACGATTTGTCGGTGATTCTCGCCTTTTTTAGCCCATTGACTTAACACGGGTGGTCAATGCCGACGGGCCGCGGTGATCGCCGTGGATATCTAGTATTTTTGGTAGCGTAAATCTAGTATATTAAAAATATACGCTAGATTGCTAAGATGTACTAGATTAGTAATTGAAGGGCAGCTTTTTCACGTTTGAAGCACACCTTCGACGGAGCTGCCTTCATGGGCTGCAGTCTGCGGAGTTTGATCGGACAGAGCCTAGAAGAGGTGCCACTGTTTAAAGTATAACAATCCGGCGAATGGAAGCAACTTAAAAGCCCGTCGCGAACCTTGACTTCTTTCTTTTGCGTGTTAGTCTTCGCTGTTGATCTCTCAAATCAGCTTAATCTTAGCGTGTGTGCTCTCCGACGACGTCGGCAGATCGATGATTTGTTTACCCCTGTCGCGATGATCTCGCGTGTGTAAGTACAAGTCAAGCGTCATAGATGCGCTGCTGGTGGCGCGTTCCTCGAGTGGGTGCGTGCCGATAATGGCTACAGGTGGTGCTGCTGTGGTCCCCATCGCGACTCATAATTTTTACCTACAATGTGGCTGACCAAATAGAAATGCATTATTGTGCGGACGATGGACGAACGGCGTATGATGACGTCGGGACATGTCAGGCGGTGTGAGTTAGTCTCGTATTGGTGCTTCTCCAGCATGATTTCGACAGCATTCACCACTCCGTCGAGCCGGATGCTACCGTATACGTCTGTGCCATTGGAACTGATGGTATCTTGCTAAAAATATTCGTGTTTGCCTTGAGATATGCTCAGAATTCCTGAATGGTTTTGCTGGCTTGATTGTCGGTCGTCAGCGGTGTCAAGGTCTTAGCCGGAAATTCGTAAATTCTGATTCGGGTGATCCCTATAAATATCTTCTCCGTGTATGCGTCTATTGTTGTTGCCGGATCTCTTTGATCCGAGACAACGGGCAGTCGGAACTCGGAGACACTCGTTTCCCGCCCTGTGGGTACTTGTGGTGGACCCGTATCGTGGCACGACTATGGTATTTCATTCCATGCAGTACTGAGAGTCATGTCTGTCGGCCCGCCTTTTGAAAGCACATCACAAATATAGTACAGTATTCTCGCACAGGTGGAGACCACGGGCTGGTTGGTTGGTTATTGGTTTTTACGACACATCGACCGTTGAGTCATGTAGCGTCGCCAATCTCTCACGCCGATTGGTCGCGGGCGAAGAGTAGCGACAGGTGAGACTCGAACCCACAGTCTTTCGATTGTGAGACAGGCAACTTACCTCTAGGCTACTCGCCCCCATGTCTCTTGGTGTGATGTTCCATGGTTTGTACACATTGTTTGGCCTGCCTGTTTTGACGCAGCGTGGTTTCGCGTCTACATTTTCTGTGTGTTTCGGTGGCTCATGCATTCAATCCTTTCATTGTTTCTTGCCTTTGTTCTCTCCGCTTACACTGCGCCAACATAGGCTAGAGCTGGACGTGGCCTGGGTTCCCTCCGTAATGAGCGGAGCAAGATCAAAAGAGGAGCGTTGGAAGTGAGGCGATGGTGCAACTATGTGGTTCAGATGATGATGTATAATTTTTATTTATGGTGCAACCATGCCCGGAGTAGCCGTACACGTCCCAGGGGTGTCCCTGGATACAGTCGTGCCTCCGTAAGATCTTGACTGCTGAAAAGTTTGTGAAAGTCAGCCCGCTTGGGGATGGCGGCCGTATTCCACAAACAAGCTAAAGCAAAAGCATAAACAGCTACGGCTTTGGAAACTATTTCTAAGATGAAAGAGTTGAGATTGCACTTCACCAAATCCTGAATCAATCCCGTGGAAAGTTATATGCTGCAGACTGAGTAGATCTTGAGGAGGGAGAGATTGTGGAGTGGCTGTAGAAATACCGTGTGAGTGTTGCTAAGAGTTTCTCCTGTCAGATCCTTCTCACACCCTGTCCCGGGGGTCGATAGAAACTCCCTGGGTCTCTATCGATGGAAAGCGCTCGACGAGTAGGGCCAGGCACCACCCCAAAAAAATTCCCCTAAAAAGTGACGCCAATAGGGGCACTAGAGTTTCACGATTTACATCATGTTTGGGGCTCTGGGGGTTCATTTTGAGGAAGATTTGAAAAAGGGGAAATTATTTAGAATCAAAAAAGAAAAGCGAAATCGACCAGGGTCATGCATTTTTTAGCCACCCAAAAATCTAATTTTGTTGTGTTGAAATTGAAACATTTTGAGTTTTCGAGTTTTCTTTCATTTTCCTTTTCTAATGCATAGAGCGGACCGAAAAATGTTGTTCGAAGTCAACCTGCTCGAATAAAAATGCTTACTTTAACCAGAATCTTTGATTTTAACTCTAGCGGGCAAATATACAAAACTAATAAGAAGTCAAAAACTGGAAAAATGAAAAGATTTCTAGTGCTTGTTGTTCCATCCCTAAAGAAATACGCTGAAAGTTTCATTCAAATGTCTTTATCCGTTAAAGCGTGACGACTGGCTTAACTTTTTTGGACGTGACCTGACTTGACCTCACCTCACCTCACTTGACCTGACTTGACCTGACTTGACTACCTCGTTTACCCTAGATGTCCTGACTCAAAAATATTGACACAACATGTCAAAGACACAACATTGATATGGGAAAAGGTATGCCAAAGTTCAGCGCGCTGCCTCGCGCCGGTCTTTCACAGTCCGCGGAAAACCTTAGGGGTGGTCGTTAACGACGCCCTCCCTCGAGACGGCGCGGGTGAATATAAAGTAACATGTTACATCTTCTAAGTGATACATTTCCCATAAAAAAGTATTTGAATTTTTTGGTCGACTTGTCATCTTCATCTGGTCGTGTGCTCATACTTCTCCACGACAAAGCCGTTTTCCGATGGAAAATGAAACAGGCTAACTGATTCGACTTTACTGGACAATGTTTGTTTGAATTAAATAATGTATAAACTGACTCAATAGGTCAGCATGCTACCGACCAGGTCATTTCTGCAGCCAAACAAATATCCAAAAAAACACAGATAATCACATATATAGTTGCCCGTGGTGGTTCAACAACTGTAAGCAAGCAAACAAGAAAGGCAGAAACTACCTCGAAAGAGATTTCGACAAATCCGCTCTCCTCGTTTGCCAGTTGGATATGAAAAGGACAAACGATTTCGAGACGTACAATCTGCCAGGCTAAGCGTGTCAATTCCACGGTCTCATTTGCTTTTATTTTGCACAATTTAGCATCTCGCCTCTGAGCTTACTCAGTGTTTCTCCGAAAATAGGTGCCACTCTGGACCTCTCCCAGTGGTCTCCTAGAATGGACGAAGCATTAACGACCCTCATGGCGTTTGTAGTCGGTTCCTCGGGTCTTTTTGCTTCCGAAAAGTATTTTGCTGCAGTCCACCAACACGTATCTGCCGACCAAGAAACTGCGCCGTCATTCCATTCTGCTAATCTCCAAACATGCAATCACCGGCTCTATCTCTCTAAGCTCCAAAATGTAATTGTCTTGCCCGGTTTCGCTATAGTTAGTCCTGAAGGTGTGCGACACGAATGTCTACGGCACGTTCCTCGCTTACGACTGATGTTCCCAATGTCTTTCAATCGGCTCTGGACAAATATGTGGCATCCCCATAGTGGAAACATGCATCGTTCCAATTATTAAGCGAGGAAAAATAGTGCATGAGCTTTTGTACTATCCGATCCAGCTTGCTTCTTGATTCTGTAAGATATATGGGCGTATGATTGGTAATCGACTCACATGACATTCGAAAAAGCATACATCACAGCATCTAGCACAATGTGCCTTCAGGAAAAAGCGCAGTACTTTGGACAGTTTTCCCCGGCTGGAAACTAATATAGGAGAGGAGTTTATTCAATAAAGCATGCGTCGTGAGTTGTCTTTTGGACATACAATCGACTTCTAATGTGGTTTAAAGGGTTCAACTTCTCGGTACATTGTACCAGTTAGGACTTAGTGGTCGCCTCATGCATTTTATACTTTCCTATCTTCAAGACCTTTCAGGTTAAATGCGACGCTTCGATCGTATGCGACGTGTCATAACGTGTCGTGACGTGTATTACGTGTCGTGACGTGTCATTACGTGTCGTGACGTGTCGTGACGTGTCGTGACGTGTCATGACGTGTCGTGACGTGTCGTGACGTGCCGTGACGTGCCGTGACGTGCCGTGACGTGCCGTGACGTGCCGTGACGTGCCGTGACGTGCCGTGACGTGTCGTGACACAGGAGTACAGAGTGGTGCAAGGGAAATTTGATATCATCATCGTTGTTCCGGTTTATAATCGATGATAGTTTCTGATGCCTTGCCCAAAGACGTCCATACTGCTCGATGTACGTTGGTGGCTAATGGATAGGACGACCTGGCACAGAGCATGCGCTACAATTGATCCAAACAGTACTGGATAGGATTACCTTCTGGGCACAATTCCTTTTCGTTTTCTAGGCCGCAAAATCTAGCGCTATTGCTTTTCGCAGGAAGACTTTAAGCGAACTAAAGCGGAACAGCTGAAAGCAATTTCTGTCGTGAAAAGCATCACAGGTGGTGGGCGTGGCGTGGATCGTAAATTCTTTCTTGAAATCTATCCATCCCTGGTTCGTCGTTTCTTTGATTGGTGCTGCCTATTATTTGGAGGATCTAATGACACAATAACTGATTCACTAGATACAGCTCAAAGGATTTATATTCGAATCGCCCTTGGAGCTCTTCGTACATTTGCCTGTATCTGCTTTACTCGTGGACGCACATGCATACTATCTTAGTGTTCGTCGTCGGAATCTGACCCCCAAACACGGACTGAAGGTGCGTGCTGATGATGTTCATCCATGTCTTCAGACCATTCAAAAATTGAAGTAATGATACTTATTGAATCGAAACAGGCTATTCTGCACTTCTGGACTGCTCATTGCATGTCGGATCTGAATGGTATGTGAACATGTTGGCCTCCGAATTAAAACGTGATGAGCTTCAAGCATTAAGTCGGTTGTTTTGGACATCGCTCCACCATCGCACCTACACCGACTGTTCATTGACATACTTTCAAACACCAAGGAACCAGACCTAGATCAATAGATGTGCGAGACTAACTTTTCTCGTTCTTCTTGGAGAACATTGACCATGGATTGTTCCACACTGACGGATCCCCAATCGATGGAAAGGCAAGGCGGAGCTTGCCTTTATTTATTTGGCTCGCCAATTTGATTGGTAAATTGATTGGCGATAGATTGGTCAATCATGTTTGTGAGTTCGGCCGAATTGCTTGCAATCCTTTGTAGAATGCAGTGCACCAAATCGAGGAGGGTCTGAGAAGACATAGTATGTGTCGACACCCAGGCAGCTACGCAGGCAGCTGACTCTCTTAGCAATTATTCGCCCATCAGCAAAGAACTTGGGAAGGCACACCAATAATTAGTTGACCAAAGACATGAAATACGCTCACGTTGACATCGCAGCAACATGAGAATGCCAAGAAACGAGAAGGCAGACGGACGAGCGTAACAGTCATTATTTAAAGACATCCAAACTAGAGTGTTGTAAGCTACTCAGAGCATAGCCACCGGTAAAACCGTGCATAGCTGGTTTGGGACTTCTTGGTGGCGAATGGCAACATCAAAATCCTGCCGATCTCAAGCGCATCTAAGCATCAAATGAAAACTGGAATAACTCATGGAGATATAGCCACAGGTAAGAAGGTGCTTCTCCGCTGCAGCAGGTCCGGCCCGTCATCCTACCACTGGTACCATGTCCGACGGGGTGGGCGATCTCGAGTGGAAATCGCACGTTCACCGCCACCTGTCACAAGTGCACAAACTCCCTCAGTTTCGCGTTCACCCCCTCGTCTCTACGTACGGCTCAGGTCCGCCTGCAAGAAATGAAGGCACAAGGCGTCCCAGTTAATCTTGCGCCACTGGCGAGCAGCGAAGGTCTCTCAGGGCGCGGCACCGCAGGTTTCTCAGGGCGTGGCACTGCAGGTCTCTCAGGACGTAGCACTGCAGGTCTCTCAGGATGTGGTACCGCAGGCATCTTAGGACGTGGCACCTAAATCCCTCAGGACTTGACACAGTCTGTCTCGCAGTAGGTGACACCGCAGGCCTCTCAGGACGTGGCACTGCGACTTTCTCGAGACGTTATCTATTTATATATGGGGACGGTATCTAGCCACCGCACAAGACAGCAAAACTCGAGGCGCTAAGTGCTGAGATGCACCGGGCTCTAGATATACCCCGACCAAACGGTACGAGCGTGGGCTCTGTGGGATAAAGCAAAATTATTTCGGCCCCGATGAGAGATCAATCTTGCGAGACTCCCGAAATCCATGTAAAGTATCTCTGAAGCATGAGAGAAACAAACACATTTCCATTTCTACTGCTGGGAGCCTTCCCATTTACGTTAATTTCAACATGCTCCACTGGAGGGAGGGTTACGCAATTAAATTCAAGGACGCTGCTCACACTGACGAAAACATTGCATCTCTCAGTATGGCAAACATTGCAAGTGCACGTGGGAACTAATTGGGTCATCCACTCCGCATGATCGGCTTCGAATGTAACGAGATGATGTGCTTTCTTGAGGTCTAAAATATGCTAAGCTATGATGCATGCATTGCCCATAGTTGCCGGTCGAAATTGGTCGCACTATCTGTCAAAATGTCGTCGAATCAGGAGCAAAATAGACCAGGTATGATGGCGGGACCCATTCACAGCTGCACATAAATCTACCGTTTAAAGCAATGCAGAATAGTACCGGTTGTTGTCTCATATGCCCGGTATCGAACGACGACAAATATATAAATCCAGACTTGCAATGATTCGCATTTTCACGACTTTCGTTCTGAACTATGGATCTTCTGTGACGCTGAAACCTCCAGTATGTCATCATGCAACTGAGACAAAGCTGCTCCTTCCTTTTCGTCTCCGTGTAATTTCGCACTACTTCAATCGCAGGATTCCAAAGCTGCTATTTGCTCGAGACAATTGCATTCGCCGGAGTTATTTCCTCGCTGCCATCTCAATGTTCGGATTGTGAGACGGTGCACCCCGGAATCGAAAGGCTACGCATGCCGAACTGCTCCATCTGGCGCCTGGCGCCTGGCGCCGGTGCCAGGCGCCAGGCGCCAGCTGGCTCGCGAAGCTGCAAACAGTCTGGCGCCGCGAGTTCGTGCCGCGAAGCACCATTCGGGATAGATTGGATTTATGGGCGCGATCGGTTGTTGGTATTGAGATATGACTGCAGCTGCATTGATTCCGATCAACGTATCTCTTTTTGTTTTTTGTCTGCCGTTGCGCATTCGTAGATGTCGGTATGGTTCGAAATACTTTTAAGCGATATTGTTAAGCTATAGGTATATAGCTTTAACACGCGTCCTGGAGGGCCTCTGGAAATTACCCGCACTGGATGGGTTGATTCCGGCCCCCTAAGATCCCGGCTCCTATCAAACCTGGAGCAACGAAATATGCAGGGTGGATTGGTACGGTAGTAAACTCTATTTGGTGCAAATTGCATGACCTTAGGTCAATATCTTCGAGGTTAAATTAGGTTCAAATATCAAACTTTTCTGGTTTTGCGTGGCGTGGCTTGTCATTGTTATGGATCGCTGTGATTGTATTCAAGTGCTCAAAAATTGACATCAATGATGTTTTGGACATTACTATTGATGCAATACAGATGGTAGACCCGGAATTTGATCTCAGGTCTCCTATGTAACAGCACATTATCAGGTAACTACCTGCTCCAGTTATCGAAACCGGGCCCGACAACAATGGCACAACAAACCGGGCCCGAGTACTCCGACAACAATGGCAAACAGTAGTTTGCAGGATGTGTAGAGAATAACATGCAAGGTGGCATCAATCATATGACAGTCATTTGCATTGATGAAAACATTCGAGTTGACTAAGTTTGGTTTCATTAACCTGCAATGAACTTGACCTGACTTGACCTCGGTGACCTAACATGACTTGGAAACTATAAAGCAAAACAATATACATGAAACAAGTCGCTAGTGCTACCAAGAACACTTCTATTTTGCCAATATACGGGAAGCGTATCAGCAGCGATTTTTGTTGCCTGGCGATTTTTTTAACGACCCCCAACTCGAAAAATTTTCGCCCCATTTTCGTTTTTCTTGCTTTAAGCAACATGTCTAAGGTCATGTCTAAGCAGGTACGCAAACAATGGCGTATATCACCCGGTAAAATCTTGAGATATGTACGAAAAACCGGAGGGGTGGGCGAATTTCACCCCCGCCCCTCCTTCAGGGCGCGTGTTAAGGAACAATTTACCTTACATCAATATGCTACCTACAATGAGCTATAACAAGATACTTTGCACTAGTTCTAATTTGGAAATATTTATTTTCTTCGCAGGCATGTTCTCTCTACTCACACTATGTTTTATGGAAAAGCTTTCAGAATTGACAACACTTATGGACTTGCAAAACGCACCTCTTTGCTCTATTTCACTGCTGCACTCACTTTAACACCAAACAAATAATTTTTTCCTTCCTACTCGAGACTTTCCGAATATTTTTTTATGGTTGATGTTTGGTGATTTGTCGATTGTGTCGTCAAAATGCTTTGCTTAGCATTTGTCGACCTATGCGTTTAGCATACTTAGTATCATAGGACTTGTCGATTCACCAGTAGCTCGGAAAGTTTCTGAGGAGTGGTTGGGTATTTGGGCTTAGGGGCGCATCGACTGCTTCGGTCATACAGCTCCCAGCTTCTGAGGAGTGGAATGTGGAATAGGGGAGGGGCAACTATCCACCCATTCTGTTTCTACACTTCTGATTGCATTGGCAGTCAACAGAAGAAAAGTAAGTCTGAACTCCGTCTTGTAGCAAGAAGTTTCTTCGGGGTGCAAGAAACTTCGACCGGAACGGAGAGGGCAAAGCCACGTTTTAGATTTTACATGCACCGCCATAGCGCTAGTATGATAATATACAAAACGAAATCGGGACTACCTCCCTCACGCTTCCTTCTTCTTGCTCGTTCCTACACGTACCACTGCGTTGGCAACAAGGACACTTTTCAGAAACAGATTTTCAGGTGTATCGCCATCCCCAGCATAAAAGGGTGATCGTTGCATTGTGCCCTTGCCTATTGGAATGGATATCTCATGCATCAACGAAATTTGAAGTGCAACCCACACTGTCATCGGCATAATCAGCTCAGCGCACTATCACATTACTCCATAGCTCTTGGGGACAATCTGTCTGGAGCCAATGATGATCCGGGTGTTTACGTGTGATCCGGCTACTGGCTGGAGCCAACGATCACGTCGGTTACGTGTTCCCGGCTACTGGCTGGAGCCAACGATCACGTCGGTTACTGTTACCCGGCTACTGGCTGGAGCCAACGATCACGTCGGTTACGTTACCCGGTACTGGCTGGAGCCAATGATCACGTCGGTTACGTGTCTCCACTGGCTGGACCATCACGTCGTTGGCTCCCGGATACTGGCTGAACAATGATCACGTCGTTTGAGCGTCTCCGTGCTACTGGAATCGATGATCGTGTCTTTTTGCATCTTTTGGCTACTTTTCCCCAATAGTGGTCATCAGCGCAACCGATAGGTCTAAAAAAAAGTGGCAAAGTGGTACTAGCATCCAAAAACGATTTTATTTTTGGAGGATGGGAAGTAAATAACATCCAATTTTTGGGAACCGAATCGTAAACTGGGATAAATCCGACGAGTATTGTTTTGGAGGGATGGGAAGTTGCAATGCTGACTCTGCCTCACCCCATTTCTGTATCCAAGACCGCCCATGATATTTGTATTGCCTGATCTCATGCATTTAAATTATTCACTATGTTATTCATTTCACTAGTATTTTAACATTCAATCACCATGGGAAATGCATCATATGATTTTGGAATATGAATGCTATTTTATCTATTGAAAGACCATTGGGAAAGGATTTACCCTTTTATTTCCAATGCATAGTGCAATTTCACAGAAAACAATTTTCCTTTAATCAAAGAAAAAGAAGGATATTAAGGAATAGCGAATCTGCAGACCATTTAAAAATCATCGCTGGCGGTTCGCGGAGAATAACGAGATCTAACTGAATTAAAACGAGTCAGGATGCAAATCTTCATTCACATGATGCAAATTTGGCCCGGCCAGCGTATCGCCTTATTCGGTACAGATCGATCACAATTTTGCATAGCTTGGGAACTCTCATCCGGCATTCATAGAACTTTTTCATCGCAGGATTTTCGTCAAAGAACTGCCGGACGTGCCCAATAAGATATTTTCATTTGGTAGCTGGAACTGGGATATAACTCAACCACACATTGCTATTCCAAGACGACGTATGATTTCCCTGGCTGCACAACGTGCTGGAAAGAAACATATCGTTAATGTCTTGATATAGTAAATGGCTCCTATAGTCATGCCTGTCCTCTGAATTGGAGGTATTTTGATAGGTAAGGGGGCTGTGGAGTGCTCATGGGGCGAAGTGCACTTCAATCCTGGGACGACAATTCGTTCGGGAGAGGGGGCACTTGACCCTTCCTGGACGCGCGTCCTGCTCCGGCACCTGCGTCTGTGGGTCGAAGGGCACCACCATTCCATGGTGACAGTGTGATGGCGTATGCCCCTAGTGCCTCCTTCATGTAGCCACCAATTGATATAGGTAAGGCATCCCGATTCGACGAGGGAAGTTGAAGCGATGTTTGAATTGACTTGGGCAGGAAGGATGTGTAAATGAAGGCTGGGAAAATGTTGTCGAGAGGGTAGGGGAAGGGTGCGCGGCGCGATCCTATCTCCCCTGTTGAGGTAGAAGAGGTGTGCACTCGAACATACTGGGGAGCGCCCTATCGTTTCAAGGGGCGCCTATCCTTACCTTACTTTTCGCTGAAAAATATGTTGAGCGGTGGGGAGTTGGTGAACTGAGCCTCCCCGGTGCTACGCCACTTTCACATGAGTGAGAGTGAATGCGTGTATGCCCCTCGGTGCCTCCTCCTGTATCTGCCTGTCGCAGTAAAGTCTTCGCAATGGAGCGGAACGTTCCGACTAGTTAAGCGCCGTATTCTGATCGAGTGGGACAAGCACATGCCCCCAGTGCCCCCACCGAATCCACAAATAACCCATGGGTCATTACAGCCTGCCAGCTACCACTCCTATTTCGGTGTGGGTGGAGTTGCACGATGACATTTTTCTCCCACAGACGACAGCCTAGTAACAAAGGATGGAACACACTTTGAGGAGTAAGGAGTCCGATGCATATAAACTACATGACGTTTGGTGCAAGAGGCGGATTTTAACGCGATATTTTAAGCAAATTGCATAGAGACAACGTTACGTATAATACAATTGTGCTCTGAAAGACGGAATGGGAGACGCCCCCGATGGTGTCGTGCAGGGATGTCACCTTGTGTTTGCTAAGGGGGCCACTGACCCCCTCAGTCATTGAGTTGACCTCCTCAATCACCGATCCCTCACCCAACCAAGCTGAAAGGTAATCATGGGGCACATAGGCGTACACATGGGGAGCAAATGGATTTCGGCACAGCTTTAGCCATCAGAAAGGTCGTGTGGTCCCCAAAGCAACTTCATAAAGTGGCACTCATGATATCGTGCCCCTGCAACGCTCGTATCGATCGGTAACGGAGGGATCCGCAATGCTCTCATGGCATCCGATAGGCGGGCCCATTGAATGGGTTTTCTCCCGGGCCCAAGCCAATGATTCCCCGAATAATTTCCATGAACATCCAAGCTCTGTGTATGACACACATTGCTCCTACTCAGCTGGAAGCAGCCGCTCGTGACGAAGATAGAAAAAGGTCTCAGTTCAAGCCATTGCTTTTTAAGTAGGCGTCATTCGTCCTATGTCCTTGCCTTTCTGACTGCGCTACTGGGTGAGGTGGTTGGGTTAAGAGCCACGCACCACTAAATTGAAGGAGAGTTTTGGGAAAAATAGGAATGTATTTGCATATTAAGTCGTGTATGTAGTTCGCCACCGTGCCCCCATGTTTCCAAATTGCTGCTTTGACCAGCGATGGCATTCATGGGTGTTACCTTATAAGCATTTCAAGGGGCTCCTCGATGTTTGCCCTCGATGCTGGCTTCGTCCCCCTCCCCACACAAATCTGAACTTTGAACCTGGGACTCCATGGAATGTGTCCGCCCCGAATCAATTTGGGCCCACCCACTTTTCCCACGATTGTGGCCCTCAATATTTTTCTAAAATCAACGCTCGGCATGACGGCATAAGTGTAGCGATCTGTGTAATTTGCGAACGCCAACCCGTATTTATGGAAGACCCTTGGAATGCTAGGTTCTAGCATCAGCGCTACAATTTTGCATGTGAAGATAGATCTAAAAATTATCTTGGCCCCTGAAACTTCCTCAACATTTTCCAGACCGTCAATTCGTTCCTCATGCGTTTTGCTGAAGTACGGCGGATTGTGGGCTATTTAGAGCTTCCCACCGTTTTGGAAGGGTGTGAGCCCCAGCGTTCGCCAGGGCTCTTAGATGTTGATCGTGAATCAATCATGATGATAAATAATTGCCGTAGCGACGAAACGCGAGAACTTCGGAAACATTAAACCGAACCATTGACCTTGAGGTTTGACCTTGACAAGTCTCTGTTTGAAATGTTATCCGAGGGTGAACACTAACGGCTCGATACCAGATTTGGGCAGATTTTGGCAAAGACGAAACAAGGTGAAAGGCGACCAAAGAAACCGACTTGTATCAGACCATGACCGTTAAAGTGGTCATGTGAGACTTATGTGGTTGATTTCAGCGTGTTCAGTACAGGCAGAAGCATTTTTGGTAACTGATGCGAACGAACATAAACCAGTCGCTCAAAGCGAATACGAATACGTCTCTGCCGAACTCGACGCTGAATATGAATGCGAACTTAAGCACGATATTAGTTTGACGTACGTGCTTAAGGCTACCAAGAGTAGCCTGCAGGCAACCTAAGACTTAAGCCAAGGCTACCCTTAAGGCTTAAGTCTTAGGTTGTCTTCCCCTGCGCATATACCAATTTATCTTGAACAAACGTGACTGGGTGTCCTTGTGTATCTCATATATTAATATATATAAATACATATATATATATAAATATATAAATGAGCAATTTTTTACATGTGTAGTATATCAATGCCCTCTTATAGTTCATACAATTCTTGTTAGACTAGTTGCAGACTCCACAAGTGGCATCACACAAAAACCGCGGCTAATGGGTTGGAAAGAACTGCCAACTGCAAACTATCCAGCATATACAGGTGCTGCAGCGTTTGCATGGAAACTAGAGGCGTCACGAAGTGGTTGCAAGTACGTCAGGCATGATCAAGCCACTCCTTTCTGTCACGGCCGAATACGTTCTGTCGCTATGGAGTCAGCAGCGTTTCCAGCTAGCAAGAGGTGGTTTTACCATTAAGCGCCTGGAACAATTGCATCAACAATGCACAAAACGTGAAAAATGAAACGTGGCACTCTAAAAGAGACGAAGTTAGGCCGGAGAAGTTCATGAAAAGTTAGACAACTTTAATTGACTTCAAAAACAGAATGTCTTCGAGCGAGCATCCAGGCGCTATAGAGGAAATAACTGTGTATGCACTGCAAAACAGATAAAGCAGGCATTTCAGCGAAATCAGCCTTCCCATGCTGCAGTACACCGGGATTGTAAGCTCCTCGAGATGCCTCAAATATAAAAAGCGAACGATTTCCGGTGCTGATTAACACCCCCCCCCCCCAGCCTGTAACGAGGGGAAGGTTTTGGCATTCCTGTTCTAGCTGTGGCTACAGGCAGACCACAGGCAGATGCAACGTTGAAGGTGCTTAATCACAGTTAACGTCTGCCCAATGGTGTTCGATACCTGCGCGGCCAGGTAATAGTGTATGATACCTGCGCGGCCAGCACTGGCAAGTACTGCGGGACCTGCTCTCGCCTGAAACTGAATCAAGAGAAGCGCCGCCTGTGACAGGGCCGTCGTCACCATAGATTGGTGAAAACGAATACATCGAGAAGAAAAAGTGAAGAAAAAGAAAGAATTGGCCGGTCGTGTATGAAACATTTTAACATAACAATAATTATAATATATTTATTGTCATCATTTTGGTGTATCAGTCTAATGCCTAACACGTTCACATTTTCATAGGAAGGAGAATGAAAAATGAAATCCACATCTATTTCGTTTTGCACATGTCCATTATAATGGACATGTGCAGTTGTGGAAGTCTTGCAAATTACAACGATAAATAGTCGCAATATATTACTTTTCTCATGTTTTTTATTCCAGTAGCCGATAATCTGTGCCGCGCGGAAGGCTGTTCGCCACAGAGAGTAGCCCAGCCATCACGGAGACGAAGGCTTTCAACAGGGCAAGCACCGGTATTGCACTGGACGAGCTGCATACCGCACCGGACCTGCAAGATGCGTACAATGCATGCAGTGGTTGGTGCCGATGAAGACACGACTACATTCCTCCACACAACGTCCCTGTCGTCGGAACCCCCGTCGCCACGACTGCTGAAGTGGCCGAGCCGACAGCAGTGATGCTCAGCCCTGCAGGCCACCTGTCAGTCCCACGTGTGCCGGCACAGCCGCGGAGCCAGTCACGGCGCTGCCGGCGGCACACGGTGTGCACGCTCTGCGGACGTTCGCTTGGCACGACCGGGTGGGATATGACGAGGACACGGCGGGCATGCCGAGCACGTGTCCTCGGTGTCTGCGCCTGGCGCACGTGAAACGCCGGCTGCGCACACCGAGCGCAGCCCCAGACAATGGCACGCGACCAATCCGAACGCTGTGTAGATATCATCCAGCAGACGGCGCTGTAAGCCAGGCATGTCCGACCACGTGCGGACGATATTTGTGGTGCATGTGTCGAGAGACTTTGTCTATTGGGTGGTTCCAGACACACTTTATGCACGATCACGGATAATGGCGCCGCCCACACTGTTCCGCCGGTGGGCAGCGGGATTTGGAAATGTCCGGAGTGGTGCAAATGTTGAACCCGGGACATTTGGTACCCAGAGCTCAACACCTTAACCACTCGGGCATCCCCGTCCCGCCGGGAGACTGTGCTGTTGGCACTGTTCAATTCAGCTGAAGACGACGGCGAGCAGGAAGAGATAGCGTTGAAACTATCGAAACTGCCAAAGGTGTGCGAAGGTGAGCATGGAAAGTACCACCGCGCGGCCGTTGGAACAACCAGCCATTACTCCAGTCTCGCTGACCTCTTGGGACGACGGTCGCGATACTTGCTCCATGTCCTCGGTGCAGATGATACCTGGTCACGTGATTCACCCGGCTTGTGGGCAGACAGCCCACCGTATCGAAGCGCCCGCGCTATCTGTCAACGCGCTGAACAGCATCAATGACGCCAGCGAGCGAAATGCGACGCTCATTACTGACTACAGAGACATCATCACTGGCGGCGAAGATTATAGGAAATATTCGTACAGGCTGTAGAGAACCATAGACGAA
The DNA here is from genome assembly GCA_034440575.1 of Imbricaverruca yamaguchii. Lineage (NCBI taxonomy): Eukaryota > Metazoa > Arthropoda > Thecostraca > Neoverrucidae > Imbricaverruca > Imbricaverruca yamaguchii. The sequence continues at coordinate 2,002,292 of JAOTOL010001613.1, forward strand.
CCTTCTCTGCCATCAGGAAGGCACCCCTTCACAGCTACGGCGACCTAACAATTGAGGGAACGTGAGATCGCCCATTCTACAAATGATTCTGCCCTTTCCAAGCAGCTACCATCTACTTTTTGAGGTAATGCAAAATTTGGGCCTTTGTCAAGCAATCCCAATATATCTGAGTCTAGAGGTAACGATATAGGGCCACCAAACCATAGGGCGATCTATGGTTTGCGGTGGAAGAATGTGAGGGAGACAAAACAGCAAACTGTACCTCAGGTACCGCAGGCAGGCTTATCACAAAGCACCCCTAGCGCAGGTCATTCAAAGCTTCGCCCCATATTTCCCGACACTCCTGCATACCAACCACCGAGAGACACAACTCAATTAGAATCTGAGTTGAAAGATTTAAAAACAAAAGTTCTAAAAGCATATAAATATCACAACAAAGCATCGAACAAAAGGTCGGACAATTATGCGAAACAGAGGGAAGTACTGCGAGAATTGAAAAACAACGATAATGTAATAGTGAAGCCGTCAGATAAATGCAAAGGATTCGTCGTGCTAAACAAAGCGGATTACATTGAAAAGGCCAGGACAATAACGGAAGATTATCAGAGCATTCCTTCCCAACCAAACCATACCAAACGTCTCGAAATCGAGACGTGTACTATTATCAAGGAAACTTTATCCAGGAAGTTACATAATGACACAGTTTTATCTCTTCTTCCTCATTCCAGCCGCACAGCGGAATTATACGGGCTCCCAAAAAAACCACTAACTAGGGGTTCCACTGTGCCCCATATTGTCGGCGAGTGGTGACCCCCTAGACAAGCTATCTTGGTTCTTGAGCAAGATTCTTGTCCAGATACTAGCGTTGGTTCCCGCCCGTCTGACAAACACGGAGTCGTACCTACAGAGGGTGAAAGAAACGTTTCCTACCAAACTTCCGGAGGGCAGTATTGTTTTCACCATGGACGTCACAAATTTATATGGCAGCATTCCGATAAAGGAGGGAATATATGCTGTAATTCGCCTAATCGAGGACAATCTGGATGATATGTCTCTTCGGGATTGGGGTACAGGACTGTGTGAAATTACTAACACGTATTTTCAGCAATAACCTCATACGTTTCGGTAACTCCATGTACAAGTAAACGAAACAAAAGGCTATGGGTAACCGATGTGCACCTCCCTTAGCGATTGTTTTTATGCACCGCCTTGAGTCGAGCTTCCTAGCGTCGTATGACTTGAACCCAGCTCTCTATATGAGGTATATAGACGATATTTTTGGTGTTTGGACACATGGCTTGGCCTGGCTCGACTACTTTGCAGAAATTAACCAACAACACTCCAGCATCAAGTTCACCTTAGAACACACTGTTCATAGCACTTCGATTCCTGTCCTTGATACGTTGTTTGTAGTTCAGGCTGATGGTAGCTATACCACCGAACTGTACTTTAAGCTAATGGCAGCCCCCATCATCTTGCACTATGATTCGGCCCACCCGATGGCCACTAAAAAGGCCGTTTTAACATCCCAAATGAGGAGAGCAGCACGAGTCTCCTCCGATACTATTTCGTGCGAGCGGAGTCTTGCGAAGATGGCAACTCTTTTCCTGGAAAATGGATACCCAGCACATCGGGTACACTCCGCCGCTCGTGCTGTCCACCCTCACAACAGGAGTAGGATAAGTGGGCAACGTCGGCATCGAGCATGTAGCAATCCCAACTATGTCTACATGAGACTTCCTTTTGTCGATGACCAACTATGTCGACAGGTAAATGCAGCTATCAGTTCGTCTCATTTAAATCATGTTACGGTAGCCTGGACTAGCGGACCTACACTGAAATCTTACCTGGTCCACTCAGCCCTGGAATTGTCGCCATGCCCTGCTGGTAGACGAACGTGTCACACCTGTAGCAACGGGCTCAAAGGTAGATGCACGCGAAAAACGTAGTTTATAAAATAACGTGCAACCGCTGTCTTGGAATATTATATGTCGGAGAAACCAAGCGTAGCATCAGGGATAGGTACAATGAACACTTGGGAGATGCCAGACTTCGGAGAGAATACACACCTTTAGGCGAACACATGATCAACAAACATTCTAACATGGAACAGAGCGACACTATAACAAACTTCAAAGTAGAAATTTTAGCAACAGCCAGGGACAACGCTGATCTGAAGGTCCTCGAATCTCTACACATACGTAATCTACGGCCGCAACTAAACACCCAAACGACGTCTTGATATATCACATAAAATTACATAAACATAAATTATATTTTATGTATTACGCGTTACATTCGATATATGTCTATATATGTGCGTGCATGTATGTGTCGATATGTATACGGACCATCGGCTCGGGCTTCCTCAGAGGATTCTATCCTGACCTAGTTGACTTCTGGTTTGGAGTTTCTTGAAGTGTCTGCATCAATGAGGATGCTTTTCTGTGATTCACGTGTATTTTTGCTTTTTGCTTTTTTCCCGCGTTTTTTTTCTTCTTCAAATGCTAACCCTGCCATTTGTTATATCACTCCTGACGATGGCCCCTGGCCGAACCGTTGAGTAATATAGCATAATCCCTAACGCTGCTTTTGATGTAGACTCAGCACCTCCTGGTATATTGAGGGTCGTACATTTCGTCTCACGCAATGTTTAAAACCCAGGAGCACTTAAGAGCCATTCTTCGTTGTATTAAACAATCGTTTTAATTCAGTTAGATCTCGTTATTCTCCGCGAACCACCAGCGATGAGGCTATTTTTATGTGAAATTGAGCTCTGATCTGCAGAGAAACGAAGGTGTTGCGAGAGCTTATTCCATTGGAAATATGATCAGGTCCATCTCTCTCATGATCTGAGGAAAATTTCACTATTGTTCTTGTACTAACACAGTTTGACAACAAACAGTGCAATGCAAATAAAAAGTGTGTTAAATCGCATTCACAATGGTCTTGGTTTGTAACCACAAATAGTGCAATTTGGACACGATATTGCACTTGTTTTGACGATGGGACTTTCCGATGTCTTTCAATGATAAACTAACATTTATATTCCAAAATCATATTATGCATTTCCCATGGTGATTGAATGATAAAATGCTGTGAAATGAATAACATAGTGAATAATTTAAATGCATGAGATCAGGCAATACAAATATCATGGGCGGTCTTAGGTACAGAAATGGGGTGAGGCAGAGTCAGCATTGCAGCTTCCCATCTCTCCAAAACAATACTCGTCGGATTTATGCATATTTACGTTTCGGTTGCCAAAAATTGGATGTTATTTACTTCCCATCCTCCAAAAATAAAATAGATTTTGGATGCTAGTACCACTTTTTTAGACCTTTCGGTTGCGCTGATGACCACTATTGGGGAAAAGTCGTCGATACTAGTAGCCCGGAGACGCTCAAACGACGTGATCGTTGGCTCCAGCCAGTAGCCGGGAGACACGTAACCGACGTGATCGTTGGCTCCAGACAGATTGTCCCCAAAGGCTATGGAGTAATGTGATAGTGAGCTGAGCTGATTATGCCGATGACAGTGTGGGTTGCACTTCAAATTTCGTTGATTCATGATATATCCATTCTAATAGGCAAGGGCACAATGCAACGATCACCCTTTTATGCTGGGGATGGCGATATACCTGAAAATCTGTCTCTGAAAAGTGTCCTTGTTGCCAACGCAGTGGTACGTGTAGGAACGATCAAGAAGAAGGAAGCGTGAGGGAGGTAGTCCCCATTTCTTTTTGTATATTGTCATACTAGCGCTATGGCGGTGCATGAAAAATATAAAACGTGGCTTTGCCCTCTCCGTTCCGGTCGAAAGTTTCTTGCACACCGAAGAAACTTCTTGCTACAAGACGGAGTTCAGACTTAATTTTCTTCTGTTGACTGCCAATGCAATCAGAAGTGTAGAAACAGAATGAGTGGATAGTTGCCCATCCCTATTCCACATTCCACTCCTCAGAAGCTGGGCGCTGTATGACCGAAGCAGTCGATGCGCCCCTAAGCCCAAATACCCAACCACTCCTCAGAAGCTTTCCGAGCTACTGGTGAATCGACAAGTCCTATGATACTAAGTATGCTAAACACATAGGTCGACAAATGCTAAGCAAAGCATTTCGATGACACAATCGACAAATCATCAAACATCAACCACAAACAAATATTCTTAAGAAATTCCGAGTAGGTAGGACAAACTTATTTGTTTGGTGTTAAAGTGAGTGCAGCAGTGAAATAGAGCAAAGAGGTGCGTTCTGCAAGTCCATAAGTGTTGTCAATTCTGAATGCTTTTCCATAAAACATAGTGTGAGTAGAGAGAACATATCTGCGAAGAAAGGAAATAATTCCAAATTAGGCCTAGTGCAAAGTATATTTTTATAGCTCATTGTAGGTAGCATATTGATGTAAGGTAAATTGTTGCTTAACACTCGCCCTGAAGGAGGGGGGGGGGGGGCGAAGCCCATCCGCAATGAAATCTCTCATTATGACAAACATTGCAAGTGCACGTGGGAACTAAGTGGGCCATCCACTCCGCATGGTTTGCCACAACTACAATCAGAAATAGCCAATTTATTTGCTATAAATTTGTCATCACTCACCTTAACCTCTAAGACAAAGCAAACATCTGTGTCTGGAACGCAGTATACTACCTATATCGGTTTCGAATGTAACGAGATGCTGTGCTTTCTTGAGGGCTAAAATATGCTAAGCTATGATGCATGCATTGCCCATAGTTGCCGGTCGAAATTGGTCGCACTATCTGTTAAAATGTCGTTGAATCAGGAGCAAAATCGACCAGGTATGATGGCAGGACCCATTCACAACTGCTCATAAATCTACCGCTTAAAGCAATGCAGAATAATACCGGTTGTTGTCTCATATGCCCTGTATCGAACGACGAGAAATCTATAAATCCAGACTTGCAATGATTCGCATTTTCACGACCATCGTTCTGAACTATGGATCTTCTGTGTCACATGTACTTCGTTTCCCTCAAACATACAGTTCTTGAGATGATGATCGTGCGCGCAAAACACCAATTCAGGTATTGTCGCATGGTTTGGAAAGCCACATGTTACATAAGTCAGGTACCAGGTAAGGCCACGGAATTCGTAAGTCCGTCGCTACGTAAGTCAGGTGTTTGCCAACAACAGTTTCTCAAGTCAGGTATCAGGCAAGGCCACATGCTTCGTATGTTAGGTATCAGGCAAGAGGCAAATGTTACATAAGCCATGTATCTTGCAATGGAAGTTTCGCAAGCCAGGTGTCAGGCGAGGCCGCATGTTTTGTACGTCACGTGTCAATCAAGGCCACATGATACGCGGGTCAGGCGCCAACAACGGCCACATGGCAGGACATGTCACGTGTCACATGGTATGCAACACCACATGCCGTGCCGATGAACACACTCCGCAGTCTTACATGGCAGCCTGCGTCAGATGTGGCATTGGCTCCAGCTTGGCAGTGCAGCCTCCTACCCAGCAGTGAGTGAAAGGCAGATCCACCTTCGCCGTCACTTTCCTCTCCCGCGCAATGCAAGAAGGTCCTTCCACATCACCAGTCGGAAATGCGAGCACTTTGCTATGCACCAACGGAAGCCAATCCTCTGCAATTGGATTTCACCATTGAAAGCTAGCTGCACTATGCGTAGATATATCCCAGGTGAAAATAACTTCAGATTGAGTACTTTCTGCAGCGTTTTCCCGTGCCTACATGCATGAGTGGCCGGTGACCATTGGCTACAAATGCAGAGTATGTGGTAAACTATCTAAGACGTTGAGGAGCCTAAAATAACTTGAAAAAAATGTTGCACATAGGCATAGCTCATCTTCTACTATCTGATGCTGAAGGTGCCAGATGAAACCTCTTGGCAATGAGACTCATCCATTTGGTTCGTCTCACCATTTCATTCATTCATCTCATTCGTTTCGCTCCGACAAGACATGAAGCTGAATGCCGTGTTCGTCTGAACTTGAGCTGAAGACTTCTATGTCACCGCATAAACCATACGTGCCTCGGTTAAAACAAGCCAGATACAAAATACCTTCATATTCCGCCGCAATTGCATGACGGAGGACAGCAATGTGATACCTCGAAGCAATGTGCACAATATCCTCAATGGATCTAAATGTAGGCCAATGTTATCTCGCAAGTACTTCAGTATGAACGCCTTCACGCCATCCCAAGCGTACCTGCATGCAGCATTGCAATGACATGATACAGCTACCTAGTGCGCGTGTGTGCGAAATCGCCAAGCCATGCAAGCGACGCGTCTTATATCCATTAGACAATATGACCCGACAGTCGCGTAGCACATGTGCCAATAGCAGAACTGTGCCAACACCGTCGTCTCCTCTCCACACCCCCATGGCCGAGGTCCTGCACGCCATGTTCCACTCTCTTTCATCAGAGTCCCTGAGGTCGATACGACACGCCACACACCATCCGAACCGGCACGCGAGGCGGCTTGTAACAGCCGGTAAGGTTCCACGGGCGTCCTGTGAGCGGTACGCATCACAGGTAATTCGCAGCCGCACACCATTTGATGCTCCGCCGACGAGCTTTCCGTAAGTATTTGCAAATACGCGTCTTTAAAGGCGACGATTTTCAGGAAACATAGCGCCAGTGAAGTTCGCACGAATTGGACGAGGCTGAATGTCGAACGCCTGTATGCTCACAATTTGCATTTGATGATTATTTTTGCATATTAATGCATCACCATGGTAACTACGACAGCGCTGAACAAAATCCACTCAAGGAACACCATGCACACTGTGCAAGCAATGGTCTGATCGATAAATTTCATAAAAATAGATGAGAAAGATGATTCTAGGACGAATGTACGTAAGAAAAAATGTAAGTATGTGAGATGTACGTAAACAAATGCACGTGAGTAAATGTACGTACGCGTAGAAATACGCATTGTTGATGCACGTATGTGCAGATTACGACAGCGCAAAACTACGTACGGCAATTGTACGTATGGCAGATGTACGTAAGAGCAAATGTACGTACGGCAAATGTGCGTTAGCAAATTGTGCATGAGCACAAATGTACGTAAGCGCAAAAGTATGTAATCGCAAATGTACATAAGCGCAAGTGTACACATGCGCAAATGTACGTATGCGCAGATGTACGCAAGTGCAACTGCACATAAGCGCAAAAGTACGTAAGCGCAAATGTACGTAAGCGCGAAAGCGGTTACCGGACAAATGTACGTACATCGAATGTACGTTTGTCATTTGACGTGAGCGCAGATGTAGTTATGCCAAATGTACGTAAGCGCAAATTTACGTATGACAAATTTCCGCAAATGTGTGTATGCGGAAATGTACGTGAGCGTGAATGTGAGTATGTTTGGAAATGTACGGAAAAGTACGTGACAGCAAATGTGCGTATGGCATATGCACCTAACCAAATGTGCTTAAACGCAATGGCACGTATGTCTAAATGTACGTACATTGGCTCATACTGCCATAAAGGAATCCTCTTGCATTCCTTTAAGTTTACGTACTTTTGTGCTTGCGCACTTTTGGGCCTTCGTACATTAGCGCTTACGTACTTTTGCTTTTACATACATTTGAACTGGCTTACATCTGCACATGTTTACTTATGCGTTTCGTACATTTGAGCATGATTACATTTACCATACGTTCATTTGCCATGCCTACGTCTCCGCTTACGTGCGATTGCAATGCGTATATCTGCGCTTACGTACATTTGCTTACGTACATTTGCGTACGTACATTTGCCATACGTAAACTTCCTGTGCGTACATTTGTCCGGTTACCGATAAAGGTACCATTACTATCCACTTTCCTCGGTTCGTTTGATTCCTCGGAATAAACAACAACGGATAATATGTATGTGTATGTATATTCATGCACGAATAAACATACACGCATGCTGCTTTCCATACAACCATCGTTATCCTCTGCTTACTTCTTCTTTTTCCTTTTTCTCACTTCTCTCTCTCTCTCTATCTATCTCTCTTTCTCTCTCCCTCTCTCATCTGCCCATCCCGCTCTTCTCCTTATCCTGTTCAATTTACTTCCTATTACCCCTCCTACGTTTCTCCTCCTACCCCATATGTATATCTACATCGTCGCAACAACTATGCTCCACTGCACAATTTATGTCTATCTTAAAACCCCAACCTTTTAGGATGAGTACAAATAAATGCATCCTTCCCAATAGCTTACAACTTAGAAGCTAGTTATAATATGTCCTATTTTGCAGCATCCAAGACCCAGGTTAACACCAAATGTATTGTATTGTTAACATCGCATAATGTATTGCTCAGATTCCGGCAAGTTGAATGTCGGGCCATTTTGGCAAGACTCGAGACAGTTAGTTTCTTATACTGCTGCACCCTTTTGTGGTTCTGAAAATCGAACAGGACTTTAGGATCGGTGGGGAAACGGACGCCCAACAGTGACGTCAGAATGTACGATGAGCTTCATAACTTCATTGAGGAACAAACCTACAACCCGGGAAGGAAAGCTTTCACTACAAAATCCCACCCTTCTCTCTGTCTCTCAACGAGCTTTGCCGCCCGGAGGATACCTAATAGTGACCAGCCCGCTGCTCCGGGCCATTGCGGCCGGGAAAAGGAATGTGGCATGTGGTGTTGCATACCATGTGAACTAACAGCACGTGGCATGTCCTGCCATGTGGCCGTTGTTGGCGCCTGACCCGCGTATCATGTGGCCTTGATTGACACGTGACGTACAAAACATGCGGCCTCGCCTGACACCTGGCTTGCGAAACTTCCATTGCAAGATACCTGACTTATGTAACATTTGCCTCTTGCCTGATACCTAACATACGAAGCATGTGGCCTTGCCTGATACCTGACTTGAGAAACTGTTGTTGGCAAACACCTGACTTACGTAGCGACGGTCTTACGAATTCCGTGGCCTTACCTGGTACCTGACTTATGTAACATGTGGCTTTCCAAACCATGCGACAACACCTGAATTGGTGTTTTGCGCGCACGAACATCATCTCAAGAACTGTATGTTTGAGGGAAACGAAGTACATGTGACACTGGCTAACTTGGCGCCAATTACGTCCCACTCAGTTACCTCACTGCACGACGTGAAGTTGGCGATAACGTCGGAAATAGCAGACCGTGCCTGTGCCTATAAACTTCCCTGCCGGAAGAGTGGTGAAGGCCATGCCGGCCGGCGGTCCGAAGGTGCCGACTTTCCGCCGCGGCTGGACCATGCGTTATGCCTCGGACTACCCTTACTTATGTCGACACTGTCTTCCACACCGACTTCTTTGTCGCAATCGTAAGTGGACACCAATGTCCTGAGGTAATGAAGGCTGACGACATTGATTTTTCTGGATTGATAAAGTTTAGTTGAAGTTCTTGTTAGCGAGATTTTACAGCACAGAATCAGTGTCAATCAGAATAAAGATCAAGCTTGTTGACGGATCCGTAGCCCGCCTTCCAACCAGGAACTACCAGTCCTATGGTACAATTTTAGCCGAGAGTGTAACGTACCCACATAGCGGGCGCGGCCGCCTGGCTCTCTTGTCTCATCAGATGACAGCTGGCCATCCCAGCCGGGGGCGTTAATAGTGAGCGCGTGGAGCGACTCGAACCCACCGTGCCAAGACGGGGATACCTCTGCTGGCCAGGACCCTGTACACTGATCTAACCAGGCGCGAATTTCTAACAACTGATGTTGTCACGATGCAAGAGGCACCGACATGCAGAACTAATCGGAATTGTTCGCATATAGAACGCCCCCAATGGATCCGGAGGAACAGTCAACGCACATACAACTGGGATGTATGCTGCAAATATATTCATAGGAGTCGCCAAGGGGAGAGAGCACCGGGGAATAATCCTCTCCGCACACCTCAAAACAATGCGGTTTAAACCCGGAGGCTTTTCGGTATCCCGAGCACGAAGTAGAAGCGCGAAGTAAAATCAGGCGGAAAAGCACGAGCTGTCCCATCCCGCCAACTTCGAAAGTGTGGAGTCATCACTGAAGCCATAACACAGCAGACGGTTTTCTTGACTACTTCGATGTATAATGTACTCCTCCGAGGTGAAGATAACACGACCTGCCACCGTGCAAGTACTGAATCAATACATCGCATGCACCACCGTCTAGCCGGCCAGTCCCGGAAAACTAGCCGGCCTGATGTACGCTCGCTGTCACCACGCCATTAGCGGAAGCCGACAACACTGTTGCAATCGGAGTCGGAGTCGACGCGGTGTCGATAGCACTCCGATTTCGATGCCAGTTACGAGACAGCTGACGGCGGCGGCGGTGGCGACGGTGGCGGAGGGGGCGACGGCTGCGGGGGGGGGGGGCACTCGCACACCGTGCTGTGCTCACTGAACTCTACATGGCTTGACTGCACATTGGTCCAAAGGTCACCGGAGTAACGGCTCGGCAGCCATCTTGTGTTGTGCTGAAGGCAGTGATCACAGCGTTTGTCCATGGGAGTGGAGCTGTGGGAGGCTCGCAGAGTGGTGCATTTATTTCACTTACGCATCATTTAACGTGTCATTTGATATTGTGTCAGTAAGCGTTTGCCAACCCATCCCGGTGTAGTTGGCGTCTACCTAAGGACAGCAGTAGTGTTTTAGAGCCACATGTTATACGTAAATTGATGTCCGTAAACATAGCAGAGCATTCCGCAGACCATTTCGCAGAGGATTCAGCAGATGATTATCATTACACCGAACCCATAAGACTGTCGTGAAAACAGCACCACAAATATAACTCACCACGCTGGTTGTAATGGTGGTATACGTTTCCCCCATGTATAAATAAATGCGTACTCATGCCTCTATATCATGCACACATAGAAACGTACACACGCCTGTGTCTCCTTCACACCCGTTCCTTTTGGCTTCTCCCTCCCTCTCTCTCCCTCCTTCTCTCTCCCTCCCTCTCTCTCTCTCCCTCCATCTCTCCCTCCCTCTCTCTCTATCCATCTCTTCCTCACTCTCTTTCTCCCTCCCACTCTCTCCCTCGCTCTTTCTCCCTCTTATTCTCTCTCTCTTCCTCCTTTTTTTCTCTCCCTCTCACTCTCTCTATCTCTCTTTCTCTCTCCCTCTCGCTCGTTATGTCACATGCACACTTACACATGGGGAAATCCATGGGCACAAATAGGGAAGCACACCATGGGGAGCCCATGTACATTTTCTGATTTTCTGATTTTCTGTCTTATTGTATGCTATCGCGACTCGTAAGCTGATGTGAATGTGTAGAAATTGTGTGCATCTTGATGTGGTCTTGATATGGACTTCATGCATGCTCCATGTATGCGTGCATTTTGCAGGTATGTAGATGTTTATGTAATAGGAGTAAGAAGACGGATTACGGTGTTTAGTCACGAGGCACACTTGACGTGTTTGTTGTGATTTTTGATATTACGAACTTGTTACTGCTGACTGCCCGTGCCCGAAAATCGTTCCTCCCCATGCCCGAAAGCCCTTGGCCACAATACATCCAATGTTAATTCGGATATATTTTCCGTTTTAAGTTAAGTAGAGCGTTACTTTACCGTTAAGCGTCATACGCAATGCTAATGTAGACATCGGGGATCTCCAGTAAAGAAACAAAACAGGTAGATTCCTGATGTCATTCAATAACTCTGAAATTTGCGACAGCGTCAAGCGCGCCCTAATGCTCACTAGTGTGTGAGCGAAGAATATAGTTACAACTGACTCTGTTTCCGTAAAATAATATGCGAAATGCATTTATGAAAGTTAGCTTGCCTAACGGCCTCAATTGCATTGCCACTTGCAGCGATATAGTGCGCTAATGGTTACTTTGCATATTGTCTTTCGGAAATAGTTTGGGTCATGGATTCATGATATGGTGCGGCGCAGAACCATTCATTAAAGATCAATGGGCCCCAATTCCAAAGTTGCATGCATATTTTCACATTTGAAACGATAGGCGATGTGCGTGGCATGACTTCCGTCACCATTGGAGTTGAGGCCGACAGGCTTCCTCGATATTGTTTGAGAAAATTACACTAATGGCCGTTGAATGGAAATATTGAATTCACAACCGTTAATTTATCCTACCATTTTGGTATGGCAGAGCCGATGTTGCTTCGTATTGGTTAAGGTTGGAAGTTTTCTTTCGTTCGTGCCACCGCTCGGCGGCCCTACGGATCCTCTGGGTAGCAAATGCCGGCGATTGATCTGCATCGAGCCATGCCAGAACCTCAATAATGTCTGAAAGCTCCATGCCAAAATGCAAAAAATGACAGGGTTAGATATCTACTCAAGTATTTCAGTATTATCAGAAGACAGCTGATTTTATGCTAGTATATTTGGTGTAGAACGTGCATACAATCAAAGGACATACAACATAATTTAACTATGTTCAATAGAACATTCAATTTAAACGAATGCAAGGTGAAAATTTTGGACACTAAACCTGGAATTGAATTGAAAATAAATGTCGAACGCATGCATGACATTACGTAGGCACAAATATACGTAAGAGCAAATGTGTGTATTCGCAAAAGTACGTAGGGGTAAATGTACACATGCACAAATATACTCAAATGCAAATTAAAATATGTTTAAAAGTACTTACGCCAATTGCATGTAAGCGGAAATGTACTTAAGTCCAAAGGTACGTAAGCGCAAATGCACGTATGAGGAAATGTACTCAAGCGCAAATGTATATAAAAGCATAAGTATGTAAGAGCAAATGTATGCATGGACCGATGCACGTACATTTGCGCAAACGCAATTTCGCGTTTGCGTGCATTTAGTTAGTTGCATATGCCGTTTCTTTTTTGTACATTTACCATCCGTGCATTTCTCGAATGTGTTGCTGTGCTCAAGCAGACATGTGCTTACATATACTTATTATGTTTATTTTCTACAGATGTACATTTGCGTCCGTACATTTGAAGCACATACATTTGGTTGTGCACACTTGGTTGCGTACATCTGTCATACATACACTTGCATTTGTGCTAAGTAAATTTGCAGTTGCATACGTTTGCTCTGACGTACTTTTGCGTTTATACACATTTGCGCTTAGGTGCCTTTTCACTCATATACATTTCCTATGAGTACTCATTTCTGTTTGCGTACATTTGCATTGGCACACATTTGCTTTTACGTACTTTTCCATTTATGCGCATTTGTACTTACGTAAATTGGCTCATACTTACATTTGCGCTCACATACTTTTGTGTTTATGCACATTTGCGTTTCAATACATTTCTGCAGACCTACTTTTGTGATTATGTATATTTACGCATACGTACATTTGCATTGACATTTCTTGCGCTTGTATACATTTACCACTACGTACATTTACGCATTTGTACATTTGTGTTTGCGTACATTTGCCCATATGTACACTTCAGCGCATATGCATTTGTGTGATGCACTTAGCGCTTACGTCCATTTGTGCACACGTACATTTGCGCCGACATATTTTTCGCATAAGTACATTCGCGCTTACGTAAATTTGCGCAGACGTACATTTGCACATACGCACATTTGCATTTGCGTACCTTTGCGCTTGCACACATTTGTGCTTACCTACATTTCCGCGTACATACATTTCTGCATAGGTACATTCGCGCTCACATACATTTGCACTTAGGTACTTTTGTGCTTGCGCACTTTTGAGCTTACGTACTGTTCCGCATGCGTACAGGTACATTTGCTCTTACGTGCATTTGGTTATACGTACATATGCGTTTGCGTACATTTGCGCTTGGATTTGCTTGCCCACCTTTGCCACACTTTCACGTACATTCGCCATGTGTAGATTTTCAATGCGTACGTTTACCCTTTCGTACATCTGCGCTTACGTACATCTGCCGTACGTATTTTTTTGACATGCGTACATTGCCTTACATACATTTCTTTACGTGCATTTGCTTGCGTAGATATGTCACACGTACATTTGTCCTAGAATCGTTTGCACAATTTAAGACCGAAATGCGTCAGGCAAACCAACAGAGAAGTTTGTCTCAGATCCGCATATATCGGACGCATTGCGGGATTTGGAGAGCTGTTGTAAACAATGGATTCGCCTCAATAGTGATGCAAACGATGCGGGCTAGGAAGCAGATGAAACTAAGGCAAGGAAAGGCTCAGTCCAACTCGTCTTGTCTGCTGGTCACGGCGCGAAATGCAGCTGTAATCTGGCCCTCTGGGCGTTCCAAGGAAGCGAGGCGGCGCCGGTCCGTCTCCACCTGTTGCTACAGCAAGTCAACCTTTTGCCGCTCTCGAGACAAGGCTTCCCTCTCGTCTGACCTCCATGCGGCCCATGATGCCCACGATCCGACTATCGATGTCGTCGGGACGCAGACGTCGGGGCCTGCGACGCTCCGCTCGGAGGCCGACATCCACCGTGTCGTTTCCGGCGAGCCTGCCGCTCGGCTTTGCGTGCTGGTCAGCACGGCCGGTGTCGGCGGCGCTGGTGAAGCCAGCTCTACAGGCCTGGTGAGCTGTATGGCACCGTCGGCGGCGCTGGTGGAGCCGGCTCCTGGCCTGGTGAGCTGTATGGCACCGTCGGCGGCGCTGGTGAAGCCAGCTCTACAGGCCTGGTGAGCTGTATGGCACCGTCGGCGGCGCTGGTGAAGCCAGCTCTACAGGCCTGGTGAGCTGTGTGGCACCGTCGGCGGCGCTGGTGAAGCCAGCTCTACAGGCCTGGTGAGCTGTATGGCACCGTCGGCGGCGCTGGTGAAGCCACCTCCTGGCCTGGTGAGCTCTATGGCACCGTCGGCGGGACGACTTCAGCGACCTGGCGACGGGTCACCGCCTCCGGTCCCCCAATGCCCACACCACCCCCAGCACTCGAGTACCGGTCGGACAGTTTGGTGGAGAGAAGTGGCTCAAGAGTTGATACTGAACTAAGTCTCCTCAGGAGGATCTAAGGGAATTGCATGAGCAAAGTGGCGGACAAGACTGGGGTCACATTCGGCTAGCGCGTGAATATCGCGCCACTGCGCACATCAGTGTGTGGTAGCAATGCGGAATTAAATTGTCATTCGGTTGCTTCCATAGATCAATGCTTCAGCTTCTTGGCAATTGTCGACGACGTTTAATATTCGAAGGATATAATCAGAGGAATACTGTTCATGTGAAGGTGCTAGCACCCTTTTGAGGAACATTTTGGGACACTGGCCAACTATGTTTGAGATCTTGCAATGTATTTTTTTATAAATATTTCGTCAGAATGCCATTCAACTCGAGATCGTGTGGTGATTCATCACGACCTCGAGTTTCCATGACCTGGCTTGATCGGGTAGTCTGGGTGCCTCAGGGATGTTTCATCTCGGTTTGTTTATTCGAGATTGATCCACCGTTGCAAAATTATTTTGTAACTGCTGTCAATTTTAGCTTTGACACTGCATCACCCGATGCTGTTGTCCTGAAAAATATGCAAGTTGAAGCTATCGAGCAGGATGAGATATGCATCTGTATGCCGATAAAACATATATTTTTAGCAGCATATTAAAAGATAAATGAGATAAAATACCGGAAGATTCAAGGCTTGGTTTTGAACATGAAATACCTCATATTTCAAACTAAATTAATTAGCATACTTCCATACGGTATTAGGAGCTAAATAGCTGCTGATGGGATTCTTCTATTACTCCCTACTCAGGTGGCAAACTTTTACCGCCTAACTTTTCCCGGATGAGTTTAGCCAATTGAACATGTGCACGCAAAGCCTGTCGACAACATAATAGTACGACAGCCGAAGTTCAACTCGCACCGTATGAGCATTAGGCAAGGTAATTGTCAGCAGTGGGGTATTGAAGGGGGTGGGAGAACTGGGGGCAGTTGCCCCTCCCCCTGAGAGGTTATAGGCCCCAAATAATTGCTCCGGGGTTCGGAAAAATTGTGCCGAGCCCCCTAAGAGTCCAGCTAGAACCGCAAAACATCACACCGAGACCCATGAAAATCACATTGCGGCCCCCAAAAAGTCCCGCAGGGGCCATGAAAATGCAGCAGTTTCCTCCGAAATAGTACATAGGCCCCTAAAAACCACCTTGAAGCCACCAAAAATCACTCCGGCCGCTTAAAATGACGTTGAGTCATTCAAAAAGTGGAACCGACCACCTGGAAATACTTCTGGGCCCCGAGGAAGTCGCATCGGGCCCCAACTGGAGTCTCGAGGCGGCAGCTGCAAAAAATCGCGCTGAGGAACCAGAACGTCAGGCCGGGGCCGTAAAAATGGCGCGTGGGGATTAAAGTTTAAGCCCAAACTGGCTCTTGTCGTATTGTGAGGCCAAAAGGATCGCTGTGTCGTGTGGTTTTTCGATTGGCTTGATATTGAAATAGTGGCTGCATAGTTGTGTCCTTCGGAATCTGTGGGTATGGATGTCCGAGTCCTTGAGAAGACTAGCTATGGATGTGCTACTGATGGTTCATGTGACAGCTCTGATGCAGATGTTCTGAATGACTTCTAATTGTGTGGTTAGTGTCGGTGAAATTGTAGGAGGGATGATGCTGCTGTGTTATAGGATTTGTCGTACTATTGCATTTTAGAGTCTGCAGTGTTTTTGTTTCAACCCAGTCGATGCCTGCTGCAGTAGGTTTATGCACTTTCCACACATCTTTGGGACGTTGATGATATGTGTGTTGAAGCAAAGGTTCTGATCCAAATGTATCCCTAGGAACTTGGGAAGCGAAGGAATGCTGCGCTCGTGTAGCGTAGACGACTACATATGACTATTGCTATTCTTTGCGGAGAAGTGCGGCGACGCCCGACACTGCTGGACCATTCCGTCCCCCGGAGCGGCGACGCCCGACACAGCTGGACCATTCCGTTCCCCGGAGCGGCGACGCCCGACACTGCTGGACCATTCCGTCCCCCGGAGCGGCGACACCCGACACTGCTGGACCATTCCGTCCCCGGAGCGGCGACGCCCGACACTGCTGGACCACTCCGTCCTCCGGAGCGGCGACGCCCGACACTGCTGGACCATTCCGTCCTCCGGAGCGGCGACGCCCGACACTGCTGGACCACTCCGTCCTCCGGAGCGGCGACACCCGACACTGCTGGACCAATCCGTCCTCCGGAGCGGCGACGCCCGACACTGCTGGACCATTCCGTCCCCCGGAGCGGCGACACCCGACACTGCTGGACCATTCCGTCCCCCGGAGCGGCGACACCCGACACTGCTGGACCATTCCGTCCCCAGGAGCGGCGACGCCCGACACTGCTGGACCATTCCGTCCCCCGGAGCGGCGACACCCGACACTGCTGGACCATTCCGTCCCCCGGAGCGGCGACGCCCGACACTGCTGGACCATTCCGTCCCCCGGAGCGGCGACACCCGACACTGCTGGACCATTCCGTCCCCCGGAGCGGCGACACCCGACACTGCTGGACCATTCCGTCCCCCGGAGCGGCGACACCCGACACTGCTGGACCACCGTCCCCGGAGCGGCGACACCCGACACTGCTGGACCATTCCGTCCCCGGAGCGGCGACGCCCGACACTGCTGGACCATTCCGTCCCCCGGAGCGGCGACACCCGACACTGCTGGACCATTCCGTCCCCGGAGCGGCGACACCCGACACTGCTGGACCATTCCGTCCCCGGAGCGGCGACACCCGACACTGCTGGACCATTCCGTCCCCAGGAGCGGCGACGCCCGACACTGCTGGACCATTCCGTCCCCCGGAGCGGCGACACCCGACACTGCTGGACCATTCCGTCCCCGGAGCGGCGACACCCGACACTGCTGGACCATTCCGTCCCCGGAGCGGCGACACCCGACACTGCTGGACCATTCCGTCCCCGGAGCGGCGACACCCGACACTGCTGGACCATTCCGTCCCCCGGAGCGGCGACGCCCGACACTGCTGGACCACTCCGTCCCCGGAGCGGCGACACCCGACACTGCTGGACCATTCCGTCCCCCGGAGCGGCGACACCCGACATGCTGGACCATTCCGTCCCCGGAGCGGCGACACCCGACACTGCTGGACCATTCCGTCCCCGGAGCGGCGACGCCCGACACTGCTGGACCATTCCGTCCCCGGAGCGGCGACGCCCGACACTGCTGGACCATTCCGTCCCCGGAGCGGCGACACCCGACACTGCTGGACCATTCCGCCCCCGGAGCGGCGACACCCGACACTGCTGGACCATTCCGTCCCCGGAGCGGCGACACCCGACACTGCTGGACCATTCCGTCCCGGAGCGGCGACACCCGACACTGCTGGACCATTCCGTCCCCGGAGCGGCGACACCCGACACTGTGGACCATCCGTCCCCGGAGCGGCGACGCCCGACACTGCTGGACCATTCCGTCCCCGGAGCGGCGACACCCGACACTGCTGGACCATTCCGTCCCCCGGAGCGGCGACGCCCGACACTGCTGGACCATTCCGTCCCCGGAGCGGCGACACCCGACACTGCTGGACCATTCCGTCCCCCGGAGCGGCGACACCCGACACTGCTGGACCATTCCGTCCCCGGAGCGGCGACACCCGACACTGCTGGACCATTCCGTCCCCGGAGCGGCGACGCCCGACACTGCTGGACCATTCCGTCCCCGGGCGGCGACACCCGACACTGCTGGACCATTCCGTCCCCCGGAGCGGCGACGCCCGACACTGCTGGACCATTCCGTCCCCCGGAGCGGCGACGCCCGACACTGCTGGACCATTCCGTCCCCCGGAGCGGCGACGCCCGACACTGCTGGACCATTCCGTCCCCCGGAGCGGCGACACCCGACACTGCTGGACCATTCCGTCCCCCGGAGCGGCGACACCCGACACTGTTGGACTGAGCCGTCCTCCGGAGCGGCGACGCCCGACACTGCTGGACCATTCCGTCCCCCGGAGCGGCGACACCCATGACAGGCTGTCCTCGGCGGACACCGAATGCTGGACCATCCGTCCTCCGGAGCGGCGACGCCCGACACTGCTGGACCATTCCGTCCCCAGGAGCGGCGACGCCCGACAATGCTGGACCATTCCGTCCCCCGGAGCGGCGACACCCGACAATGCTGGACCATTCCGTCCCCCGGAGCGGCGACACCCGACAATGCTGGACCATCCCGTCCTCCGGAGCGGCGACACACGACACTGCTGGACCGCCCCGCCCTCCGGAGCGGCGACACTCGGAACCACAGGATCGAGCCGTCCTCCGGAACGGCCTCATCCAGCGCCGCCAGGTCGGGTGAGCGGTGGTGGTGACCGTGGTACTGCTCCGGGAGGCAACTGGTTGACACTGCCGCTGTTGGATGTACAGGTCTGTCAACGCGAACCGCATCGACTGCGACCGGCTCATGCTTTAATTATGCCATCGATTTTTCGTTCCATTATTTACTGTTCATTCTCTTTATGGTGCCACTTGGTAATACCTTTCGACCTTTCCATGCCTGCCACACCTTTCTATGCCTTTGATATTTAAAAATCATACTGCTAACTGTACTTGCCGTTGAATTATCTCTCTCCTGATCGGCACCCGCTTTACTGATACCGTTTCACTGTTCCGTGTTAATTATTTACCCAGAACGGATTTAACGCCATGTATTAGTCCTGGTTAACTTGCTTGCCCTGCTTTGTTATTATCTAGCATACTTACACTATTACTGTATTTGCCATTGATGGCGGGAGAATCATACGTCGGCGCACCCATGTGTACCCCGGATATGGACGGTTACCCCCGCAAAATTTCGTATGAACAAAATATTAGCGTGCAAAATATCGAATCACAGCATATCTGATGCGCAAAATATCGAGAAAGTCTTATGCTGCCCAACCCGGTAACTCACATCACATCATCTCCCTTGCTGACATCATCCCCCACCATTCATGATTGTTTGGAGGTCAGCATTCGCTGACTACACTATGGAATTTGAATGGTGGAAACATACCTGAAAGTGAAATAAATGGTGGTGAAGCACTTCCGTATTTGCGAATTATTAAACTTGTTTCTGACTTGAGCACAGCATGTGGTAGCGGACTGGATGAGGAATGATGTTCGAACCTGTTCTTGTTTGCTTGTTCGTGATGCTTTTTCCACCACGCTGCGAAGTTCTACATATGTGAACTCCTTCCATAGCTAACAGTATTTGAGAGCGAAAAATCACCTAACTGATTCCTGATAGTGTGCTTGGCCCAGCATATTTCTTTACAAATGACTTCGCTTCACCTAACCCAGTAAATTTATTTTTGGTATTACATAGACAAGGTACTTGTCAGAAGTAACAATCCACTTGCCTAGGTTCTAAAAGTATCCCCCTTGCCGCGACACGCAGTAATTGGCTTCGTTAGCCGGTGCCATTAGGACAGTAACCGAACACTGACCGCCACACTTGTCAGGACCGGCACCTGTACCTCCCCAGACCACAAACAGAGATGGGCGGGCGCCATTTTTGCTCTTGCACTGTATAACGAGCTGCCGCAAGACCTGATACGACTGCCAGTTCCCTTGTTTAGTCTCCGCCTTAGGCAGCATTTGTGCGTGGGACTGGATAGACTGTTCTGATCGTTCTGATCGTACTTGCTGACTTCTCATACTTGCTGACTTCTCATGCTCGCTGACTTCTCATCATAACTGATGACGCTGTCCTTGCCACTGGTGTGAACAATTGTTAGTTGTTTTCATGCGCGCCTGTGACAGCCCTAATTTACTGATGATCATCGTTCTAAAACTGGACAATATTATGTAGTTCATACGAGTCTATTGTGGATAGCCGGAATATACGCCTTTTTCTGTGTTGTTCAGACGTTCCGAAGCGCCTGAGCAGGCTTCCGTCCAGCGTATGATTCTTCTACTGATCTGGTGGCGCTCCTCTTGATCAATTAGGCGCCTGTCCGCCACGTGATCAAACATCTCATTCTCTCACAGTATTTTATATTATCAGCTTAAATATATTAATCTCCTTCAGCTCCAGCTGCAGGCGGTAGGCTTCCGTAGCCTGTAATATCTAGCGCAAGTCCGTCCTGCTCGCGAATGCCGGGCTCTTCATCAGAGTTGCTGCATAATTGGTTCGCAGGTGCCGCTTGCTGCCAAATTGCCTTCATCGACAGGACCTGGTAACGGACACCGGTGGGCGGCGGCAAGACTGGACCTGGTAACGGACACCGGTGGGCGGCGGCGCGACAGGACCTGGTAACAGACACCGGTGGGCGGCGGCGAGACAGGATCTGGTAACGGACACCGGTGGGCGGCGGCGAGACAGGATATGGTAACGGACACCGGTGGGCGGCGGCGAGACAGGACTGGTAACGGAACCGGTGGGCGGCGGCGAGAGAAAATCTGGTAACGGACACCGGTGGGCGGCGGCGGACAGGATCTGGTAACGGACACCGGTGGGCGGCGGCGAGACAGGATCTGGTAACGGACACCGGTGGTGGGTGGCGAGACAGGATCTGGTAACGGACACCGGTGGGCGGCGGCGAGACAGGATCTGGTAACGGACACCGGTGGGCGGCGGCGAGACAGGACCTGGTAACGGACACCGGTGGGCGGCGGCGAGACAGGACCTGGTAACGGACACCGGTGGGCGGCGGCGAGACAGGATCTGGTAACGGACACCGGTGGGCGGCGGCGAGACAGGATCTGGTAACGGACACCGGTGGGCGGCGGCGAGACAGGATCTGGTAACGGACACCGGTGGGCGGTGGCGAGACAGGATATGGTAACGGACACCGGTGGCCGGCGGCGAGACAGGATCTGGTAACGGACACCGGTGGGCGGCGGCGAGACAGGACCTGGTAACGGACACCGGTGGGCGGCGGCGAGACAGGATCTGGTAACGGACACCGGTGGGCGGCGGCGAGACAGGATATGGTAACGGACACCGGTGGGTGGTGGCGAGACAGGATTTGGTAACGGACACCGGTGGGTGGTGGCGAGCCAGACTGCTAGCGCTGGCGACTGCCGTACGGAGCGACACAAAACGACTCTGGCTCAGAGCGGTGCCGTGACAGTCCAGCCCGGCCAACAGCGTCTCGGCGACTCCCCGATGATTCTGCCGCCTAATTTGACACTAAGGCTGTCGCTAGTGGCTAACTTGGTTACCGCGGCCTAATGGTGAGCCCATCAGCCAGCGGTTGGTACTCATCAGCACGCTGCTGGGGTCGGTCCGCGTCGGACGGGGTCCCAGCGGTGCATGTTTACCGGACGTGTCGGGCCGCATTCTCAGTCGGCTCACCTCAGGCTGTCAGGGGAGCGACTAGGCTGAATGCAGAATTGCAAGCGAGAGGCACTGGTGCTGGCAGTGCCGCCAACCGCAAAGTTGCAGTTGGTTGAAAACAAACTTACATAAGAGCTCTCGTATATATATTCTTGTTTTGTTCCAGGTCAGTGTCAAAGGTTCAGATCAAGCACTTTACTTTACGCCCACTCTAACGTCAACGAGTCGCATGCCATAATAATATAATTTTGACAAAGCAGCATACGCACGTGAACAATAAGAAACGCAAAATTCCACCCTAGTACTTCAAGCTCACAGAACAATACCATATGATCTTAAACGTATTGGGTAGTTCAACTCATGCATTGCGTGTCCGACTTTTGTGATTCAAACTCCAGCCGATAGTGTTGGCAGTGCGGGAATAAAACACCCAACGTAAGCGATAGGTTGCATCCCGATCTACCACGGCTCGCACTCTTGACTGTCCACCAGCAGCTCACACCAGCGCGGAAATTGAACTCTGAACACGCATGTGCAGGTTGCCACCTTGGCGGGGTTCTGTGCACCCCGCTTCGATGATGCTACACACAGTAGGGAGCTAACGGAATGGGGTGTCAAGCCACCCTGCCTTGGAGTGTAGGTGTTTGTGGGGTCCATCTTCCCTGGAGTGTTTGTGGAGTGTTTGTGCTGTTTGTGGAGTGTTTGTGCTGTTTGCTGAGTGTTTGTGATGCCCATCTTCCCTGTGAAGGACCAGTGGCGCGCTTGCAAATCCTGAGTTTTACAAAGCTGGCTTCCGACACCATTGACAGGTGCTGGAGGCGTTAGAACTTGCGATGTCGGGTGTTGACTCGCTGTTTAGTGATGGAGTGCACATGTCGCATGTTGACACCATGCAATTCAGAAGCCGACTGGTCGAGTTGTGGATAACGAGCCGACACAGCCTGTGGAAGCTTTGGTATGTTGCATTGCATGTTCCGACGTACATAAACACGGTGTCCTTGTCCGTACAATAACCGTATACAGACCGGATGTCCGGGCTATTGCAGAGGGTAGGGACATATTTGTTGGGATATATATTGTGTATTTTTATCCATGTGTTTGTCTCATTTTTGGCACGCAAGAGTCAATTAGAAAAGATTCGGTTCGCCTGTCATGTAGCATTCGAACGGACGTTTGCAAGCTGCACAAAATATATTTGGGTTGTGATGACTTATGAAGTAAAGCGTGATCCACATTGACGTCGATGTTTAGCTAATGTATTTGGTCATATCAACATGCTACATATTACCTACTAATCATGGCTGGAATATCCAAATTAGGGCATGAACGGAAACATTGACTTCTCCGTGTATTCCTTATGGGTGGACTGGGATCACCTACGCGAAAAGATTAGATGAAAAGTTGATGGCAATTAGTTATAAGAGCATGAAAGCTCTGTTATGGGTATTTCGCGATTATTATGGCCAAAATCAAATGGAATCAGACAAGACCAGGGATAGATGAAACACTTATCCCAGTCATTGATACTGCGAAAAAACATCAAGAGCAAGACAAGCATGGGTAGAATACAACTGGACAGGCAATGTGAGGCCACTCTGCCACCTCGACAGCCCGTATCGAGTTGCTGCCTCGGCGGCACTGCGTCATTCCCACTTGCTACCATGACAACGTGCTGAACACCGGCTCTACCACATTCGAAGCGATGCACCCTGTCGCGGGTCGTTTCAAACCGGCAGGTCGGAACTTAAGAACGGCGCCGGCGCAGGTTGGAACAGGCCGCCACTGCGTCGGGCCTTCTCGAGTCGGCCGGTCGGAACAGGCCACCCCTGTGTCGGGCCTTCTCGAGCCGGCTGGTCGGAACAGGCCGGCCCTGTGTCGGGCCTTCTCGAGTTTGCCGGTCGGAACAGGCCACCCCTGTGTCGGGCCTTCTCTAGTCGGCCGGTCGGAACAGGCCGCCCCTGTGTCGGGCTTTCTCGAGTCGGCCGGTCGGAACAGGCCGCCCCTGTGTCGGGCCTTCTCGAGTTGGCCGGTCGGAACAGGCCACCCCTGTGTCGGGCCTTCTCGAGTCGGCCGGTCGGAGCAGGCCACCCCTGTGTCGGGCCTTCTCTAGTCGGCCGGTCGGAACAGGCCGGCCCTGTGTCGGGCCTTCTCGAGTCGGCCGGTCGGAACAGGCCGCCCCTGTGTCGGGCTTTCTCGAGTCGGCCGGTCGGAACAGGCCACCCCTGTGTCGTACCTTCTCGAGTCGGCCGGTCGGAACAGGCCGGCCCTGTGTCGGGCCTTCTCGAGTCGGCCGGTCGGAACAGGCCGCCCCTGTGTCGGGCCTTCTCGAGTCGGCCGGTCGGAACAGGCCCCCTGTGTCGGGCTTTCTCGAGTCGGCCGGTCGGAACAGGCCGCCCCTGTGTCGGGCCTTCTCGAGTTGGCCGGTCGGAACAGGCCGCCCCTGTGTCGGGCTTTCTCGAGTCGGCCGGTCGGAACAGGCCACCCCTGTGTCAGGCCTTCTCTAGTCGGCCGGTCGGAACAGGCCACCCCTGTGTCGGGCCTTCTCGAGTCGGCAGGTGAGAACTTAAGGACAGCGCCGGCATCGGCAGGAACAGGCCGCCCGAGATTCAAACAGCTCGAGGATTGAGTTGATAAACAGCCCGGGCCAAGACCCGGTCATAAACAAACAAATCGGCCCCGTTCGATCGGCCAGAATGTTGCGGCACGCCTGCCCTGACGAACGCAGTCACGACAGAATAACATCGCGAACGCCAAAATTAGATTTCAGCCAAATTCCGCTCCATCGCCTTGCACCTCACCTTGAAAAAAAAACATTCATTTCCGTTGCATTTCGGTCGACTTGAAGTTATGTTTGACAGCTGTTCACAGGCAAACACTCAGCTTACTACTGGATGGGATCTTGGATATTGGATTGTCACGGAATGTGTATTTCCAGGCACTGTATCAATAACAATATATTAGCACTATTTTCTGGCATCTATTTTCTGTCTCCCACTATCCCTCTCTATCTTCTGTCTCCTATTTTCTCTCTCGGTACGTCTCTGGTGCTATTCGGATCTCATTTATTCCATTCCCAAACGTGTGGTGCGGTACGCGGTATTGTTGTTGAAGAAGAACCTTGAGCTCTTTTACGACGCTTTCAACCGCTAGGTCACAAAGCGTCGCCAACCTCCCTCGCCGATTGATCGCGGGTGTACTCGGTAAATGCCGTCGACCGTGAGATTCAAACCCACAATCTTGCGATCAAGAATCCGACGCTCTACCAACTGAGCAGCCGCATCCTCCGCGTGGTAGTTGTTGCACGAACCATGCAGTAAGCACAAAGTTGGCAAAAGTGGGATATTATGCAGCGTGTAATTATGTCAAACCCTTGCCACACAGCGGTTTTCTCCACCAATTCTGCTTATCTTCTCTGGATTGACAAGTTCACGGTGCTCTCCTATTGTTTTTTCACAAATGGGTGGAGAATCCTTTTGAAAGTTGGTGTGGTCCCACCGTTCTTTGCAGCTTAAAAAAAACTGAATAAATGACTTGCAACCTCGGACATTTCAGATGATCTTTTCAGGCCTTCGAAGAAATGCTAGCGTTTCTCAGGTAAAGTGCACGGGAAAAGCAATGGTACCATATACTGAGTAACGTCAAACCGTTTTGTATCCAGAAAACAATAACATTTACAACCATGATGAGATTTGCAACGACAAAGCGCACGGCATGGCTTCATTGTATAATGGATTCATGCTTATGCTTTAGTAGATTGTTGTGCACTTGCGCAAGACATGGATTTTTGCTTCGCCAAGAACGCTAGAGTGATGTTGGACCGAGTGAGAGCCTGTCCGTTCCGCGCTCGATGCCCAGCCCCGCCCACCTGTGGGGATGGTCTGGTATCCTGTGCAGAGGCTACGCTGCGATGTGATCTGTGTGTGATAACTGGTTCGGCCAGACTGGCTTGATATTGAATACAGGGAAAGGCTTGCTGTGCATAGCAGGATGTAGTCTTTTCAGACTCCCATTCGTCGCGTCCAGTAGTGATGATTCCTGGCACATTGGCGATTCCACCAAAGCTGAGCAGTTCTAAACCTCCTTTCCAACATGGACTGAATGCTAGCTTGCCGGTTTATGGCAGACGTGTCACCAGACTTGTATCCTGGTATACCCAGCCATGGCTGCCACAGCCATGACTGGGTAACTGAGCTTCAATTGATGCGCCTAACCGTCCCTGCTTCTGCCAGGAACCTTGTTTGAGAAACCGACATGGACGCATCTATGATTTTCGGGAGTTAGTCATGAGCTGATCGAACTCAGCAGAGAACTATTCGGCGCGCTTTGTGCACAAAGGCATATCCTTCCGGCCATGGGTGCAGAAACTATGAAGCATGTGATAGATCCAAAGAAAGATCAAAAGATGCGGGTGGATAGACCCAATGAAATACGGGATCAAACCCAGCATTTATATGATGATGCATTTTGTTGTCTCTCGCTGTGCACATGATATCGACCTTGAGCGTTCAGAATAATTCGGTGCACTGGCCTTCCCAGCAAACTTTTTGGTGTGTGTCGGGGAGACATGTGTCACGCCCCCATGCTCCTCGGCATATCTATGCATTGGAAGTCCAAAACTGCTCGGAGAGATTACGGTCGAGCGATTTACAAGCACATTCTTTACAGTTCGCGACATGCCATAAGATCCGAGATTACATAGCAGCTGAGGCGTTCTACGACAGATCGATCGGTAAAATGGTCAAAATGATATCATCATCTCTTCGATTTAGATGAAAACTGACGTTTGGGGTAGTCAGATGCCGCGTATACGCCTGTGCTTCCAGACGACTACTATCTTCTACACCGTCAGACATGCATTCACCTTCTGATGCATTCTTTAGATCGAAGAAGTCCAAGAAATCCATAATTGATGGTATCTGTGAAGCATATGTGACCACAAATAACATGAAATACAAGGTCATTAACGTGACCTTCTATTTCGTGACATTTCGTGGCCCCTGGCTAGTTCAAACTAATTGGTTTGGATGTTCAGAAACAAAGACACATAAATTGCTCATTAAATCGAAGAATAAAGAACATAGTTTTTGCCTATAAATATAACTTGCAGCGCGGGTAAATGTTGACTCAGTGCTGTTGACGCAGTTGCTGTCGCTCTCGCTGCAGCTGTCGCTGCCACGCTTAGCCATGCTACAGCTATTGCCTTCACTGCAGACACGCTGTTATGTGCGCTGTTGCCGTTCTGTGGCTGGTCTATTGAAGTAGGTAATCCAATGCTGGCTTAATGGGCGGGGAGGGGGGCGCTCTGCGCATCAGTGCCAGGGGTGTCCACATTGCCCTATCACAACTGAGCCGGAGAGATAAGGTGTGATGGCTTCCCAACCTCACCACCGTTGCCGCCCGTTTTGGGTCGGTGGTGGCCGCGTTGTCAACTGGCTGATCACCGAGATAGTGCTGTCTAACGCAGGAGATGGATGTTCACATGACATGCAAAGATCGGGACAAAGGAGAAAAGGAAGCCGGGTGTTCAGACGCTGCTCAGTTGTTGACGAGGACTCGGAGAGTGGGCTTGCCCTCGCTGCTGCCGAACGTGCACGTTTTGCGATCGTCCACGCCTACTGTAGTGGCCCATGTAAATGTCACAACAAGAAGATAACGATAATGTTCAGGACATCTCAGGAAGTGACAACAAGGACCAACTCGTCTAAATTGTCAACGACGAAAATTAGAAAGGGCGTCTCACTTTGTGAAAACAGCTATGACTGCAGAAAAACACCAATGACAAAAAGTCCTCCTTTTCCCGGAAGTAAAAGAAAAATCAAGCTCACCTGTGTAAGATGAGAGCACATCCGCTAAGTCATGTGATTCATTCACTCTCACCTCAAGACAGAAGCCAACAAGATGCAGAGGTGTTGTTGCCAATGCTGGGCGAGTCACCTTCAGGAACAAGTTGGTTAATTAAAACTCAGTTGGTCATAACTTACGCACCTTAACCCTCACCCCTGTATAGCCTTTTACACACTAGAAACATAGAGGAGGGGAATTTATTTCCGTGAATGTTTGCAATGACTGCGAGGGCTTAGGGATCCCGTGCGATTAGCATTTCCTTGCCATGTCCGACAGGAAGAGTGCAAGCAATGGTGTGGGAGGAACCGTTAAGTGTGCGATAGGAAGAAAAAGCTTAAGATGTCCTTGACATACGCATATTCTGACAACAGACGTATTCAACTATCTGATAACTTAATTTTGCACTCGCATTAATTTTGTACTTGCATTTTTTTGTTTTTCTTTAGATCAATGTGTGTGACCGAGGCGACAGCAAACTGAAATTCAATTTTTATAGGACACTCATATTCAAAGTGACTAAATGGTTTCAAACGTTTTCACCTATAGGGATGTTCAATATGTCAGTCAGCTGTTCATCAGGAAAAAAAAACTATGACCACAGATACGAATCGCCTAGAAACCAGATGACTGGGTGTGGATAGCTATCAGTGGCGGATACAGGAGGGGGGACACTATGTTGTGCCCAATAGAATGTGACGCCTCTTCCACCGGAGAAAGGCGTCCCTTCGGGAAGGCATGAATGTGCATCCCCCACCCTCGAATTTTATTTAGGCGGAAGCTCCTGTCGGATAGGAACGTTAAGCGTCATTAGCGGATATACCACGGTGCCGCCCTCTGGTGGTGGGCTTGTGAAGGAAAACTTACCAAAGTGGGCTTGCTATGATGATGCCATGTTTTAGTCTCTGTAGGAGCTGCAGGTAATGCCTAATTTTCTAATTTTAGCAACATTTGAACAAGCTTTCTATTCATGACATAGTTGTTTTATCAAATAATTTAACTATGTCGCCTTGACCTAAAACAGAAATTGGTGTAATTGGTCACCGAACTTCTTGAAGTAAAAGACGTCATACAATTTCTGTGTAATATGCTGTCGAATTCTATCGTTGTTGTTGACAGAGGTGAAAAAAGTACCAACACCACAACGTACCACGGTGGAAATTTACCACTGCGAGCCATTCCTCCGTGGTGGAAACTCGTCCCCGGAGACTAGGAACAAACAAACTGCTGGCTTGATTCGAGCTTCGGAAAAAAAATATTGTTTACGATTTCTCGAAAAAGTAAAACCCGTCGAATTTCTCGAAATGAGATGAATCCCCAAAAATTAATTAATACGGCAAATCGCAGAATGCTTGGGCGGATGGTGGAAGTTATTGCGGAAAAACTGCGTTTGGGACAAGTTGCCTAAGATTGTCTTGAGGCAAGCAAAACCATAATGTCAACGTAGTTCCAAGCGAAGTTGAGTATCCTCTTCCGCAATGCTTCCGCTTCCACAAAGCAAGGGCTGGTTTGAATACATTCCTAGCACGTGACCGAAATCTTCACTAAAATTATTTCTTTTTGGAAATCACGGCCTGACTGATCCAATCTCGCCCAATGGCCCTCAACGCCATTTCTATCAATTGTATACCAAAATATCCGCCGACCAATTGCGAGGAGTATAGCCAAACGTGGTGAGTCGGCGCCGTAGCGTTCCAGGGTTATTCACGAAAAGCTTTGCTCGGTTGTGGTGTCGCATTGACCACCACCAGAACACGGGCTAATGGATATATTGCGCAGGTGTGGCTGTGGTTTAGCTTAGCATTACTTTTTTACAGTTATAATGGCACAGGAGTATAACTAAAGTTAAATACAGCAATGTATATCATTTTTCTTTTTATTGCGAAGTACAGCTTTGCTATGGAAGCATGTAATTCCCCAACTTGCACCCCGGCCATGCCATGTTAGCGACGCTTGTCTATAACTGTCCCCACTACTCATCCCCTACCGACATTCCTCACTGATTTTTCAGATCTGAAGTTCACCGCTCAGCTGGCAGCCCTCTGTGACCTGTATGACGTGCTCGCCGAGGGTAGCAAGTCGCTTCAAAATCTTCAGCTCCTGCCTTGGGAACGACGGCGCATGTTTGACAATATGGTGTGCAAGCTCGCTGAGATGCAGGACGCTTTGGAGAACGAGGACACAGAGCTAATGGCGGAGCGCTGGCCCATGCTGTCAGCACTTCCACTTCCTTCTGGCAAATTCTCGAAAATTGCTCTGTTGGCGGCATATAACGCGAGCATTAGGTCTCGCCTTGAGTATTGCTCCGTCATCTGGGCAGGCACAGCCACAACACATCTCACCAGGATTGATTGGGTCGAGGTGTGGCACTACAGTGTGGAGCAAGCCGCATTAAAAATTTATATTCTTATCGAGACCATTTCCGAAAATGAGTGTGAAATCTCCTTTTCAGTTAAGTTAGTGAACAAATTTGTGGTGTTTCCGAGTTTGTTACATATAATATTTATATGGTAAGCATAAAGAAGACAGTGAAATATGAAGTGAATTGCATCTCGTTTAAAATGGCCGCATGAGCATGATGGGTCATGTAGAGGATTGACGACGAAATGCGTCTGCATTTAGTTGAGTGAGGCGTATCCTAAACCTTGCATGCAGCGTGTTGCCTGCTTTTGTACCAATCCAATAATATTGTGACGGTGTCATGGCTCTTGTGCGACACATAATTGCACTCTTGTATTTATTGATGTTTGGTTCATGCGTCAAATTTTCAGGAAGATTGTTCCACACCTTTGTTGTGGCCAGGAAAAACGTTTTTTGGAACGGGGCGAATCTATTTCGAGGGACTTTTGTGTGGTTGAATTTCTGAGACGCCTTCCTTTAATGGTCTGCCGTGTTTCAGTAACTAGTTTTGTGGTATAATTTGGTAGACCCGGGCATGCGTGCTTCAGCTTGTGAACTAAAAAAAGTTTATGAATTTCTTGCCGTGTTTTAAGTTCACCCAATCCCAATTCCGATGTAATTTTTCCTCATGATGCTCTATATAGTGCACCTGTGATTAATCTAGTTGCCCTTTTTGTAATTTTTCAAGTCTGATTGCATCCGATATTGTTATATGTCCGTCGTATATAGTATCTGCATAGTCAAACAAAGGCCGAATGTAAATTGTGTACAGGTTACAGAGGATTTGCTTCGGAATCTTACTTGCAACAGGATAAAGGGGGCTTAGTGCACAATTGACCTTTAGGATAATGTCGTTTAAGTGACTATGGAAGCGTAAGTCAGAAGAAAATGTAAGGCCGAGGTGTTTATGATTTCTTAAGATTGGTATTGGCTCGCCTCCCATTCTGAGATGTTGTGGTTTGCTGGCACTCTTACATGTGAATGTTTGTTGGATCGTTTTTGCCGCGTTAAATTGTATGCCCCATGTTGTTTCAAATTTGTTTATAACATCGATATTTTTGTAATCGATTGTTGTGTTTCTAGTGAGGCTTGTATATGTGAAGAGCAAAGCGACATGTCATTAACGAAAAAACGTATTTCATTTGTAATCATGTCCGCGGAGTCACTTTGATATATCAATGCCGAAAAGGGTTCCAAAACAGAACCCAGTGGGCAACCCGAATTGATGGTATTTGATGATGATAGGCTGTTTCCTTCCTTTACACGCTGTTCCCTATTATGTAGGTATGATTGCAGCCAAATGAATGCAGTGCCGTTAATCCCTCATTTGTTTTTGCACTTAAAAATAAGCCCTGCATGCCATGTAGTTTTAAAATATTTTTGTATGTCCAAATATATACATGTGAAGTCAAGATTTCGATCCAAAATTGAATATAGAGTACGTGTCAAATAGAGCAACTGTAGTTTGGTCCCATGACTTGGACGGAAACCACTTTGTCTTTCAAAGAGTATATTGTTTTCCGTTATCTGTGAATAAATTCATTTAAAAGCTAACTTTTATAGGATTTTGGACCAACACGATAAGAGGCTAATTGGCCTAAAATTTGTGGGATCAGAACATGACCATTTCTTTTTGAATATGGGCGACACATTTGCTTCTTTCAATTCATTGGGGAAAATTCCGAGTGATAACGATTTACTGAATAATTTAGTATGTGGTTCGTAGATAAGAATAGCAATTAGTTAAAGCAGCCTGGGAGGTATTTCATCAGGGCCTGCCGATTTATTTGGATTTAGATGGTTGAGTTGCTGAAGAACTTCATTTTCAGTAACTTACATTTCTGCCAAACTTGGAATGCTGTGATTATATTGTGCGTCCATAGAGGGTAGCTGCAGGTTATTAGGTGATTGGGATTGTTCCGCAAAATGGGCGTCCAAGACTGTTGCCTTCTCTGTATCATCAATGATTGCACCAATTTGACCACCTAGGGGTGGTATGCTTTGGGACATCGTACTACCAAGTATCCCCTTTAAAATTTGATGGTATTTTCAAGGACTATGTTTGCATTCGTCTAGTTTCATGACTTAGCTCTTAATGTGATGATTTTTTGATGATTTGTTAAGTTCGGTGACGCTTACGCTGGTCTTTCTAATTATCTCAACTAAGCCATTTTTGCATCCTTTTGACAATTTGAAATTGTCGGCCTCGTCTTCTGAAATTTCTTTTCAGCTCAGAATCAACACATGGTTTGCTTGCCCCATTGGTTCTGATTATTTTTATGGGCATGGCTTCTTTTGCGGCTTTAATAATAACATCAGAAAATATTTGTGTTGCTTCATCAACGTCTTTGCCTAAAATATTTTCCCAGTCTACATTTTGAAGGAATATGATAATTTTGTCGCTGTCTAGCTTGTCAAAGTCCCATATTTTCTTGCTATATGTATGCTTAGTCGACTTGGTGGCATTTAAGGTTACAAATATAGGGCAATGGTCAATATTCGTGAAAGGAGACAAGATGACACTTTCAAAAATATTTTTTTGTTTGAAGTAATGATTAAGTCCCTCAGATTATGTACTTCGTTCGCGACTCTTGTCGGTTCGTTTAAAGTTGGAAGAGTTGCAGCGTGTTAATTGTTTCCAGAAGGTCTAAGTCAAATGGGGTAACTCTTCCATTGGCGTACGACTGGTTCAAGAAAATATTCCCAGAATTAAAATCGTCCATGACAAGGATTATTAACGGGTTCAACATTAGGGCTCAGGACATGTTATCATTAAATTTGTCAATAAATGACTTATACTTGCCTGATGACAGGTTCGGTGGGAACTATGTTCAGCATATTATGTTCGATGCATCTTTAATTTTCACCAGACCACATCCAAATTTTCATTTTTTAAATTATATTTTCATTCCTAATTTCCATCCATTCTACATCAAGTTGAGTGTGGTTCAGTCTTTTGACTCCGAGTGCCGTGCTTACATATATTGCAGTCCCACCTCCTTGGCGAAGCCCTTGCCTCGTCAGTGGATCATGGAATTTGTATAATCTGTAAAGACTTGGGTGGACCTGGTTGCTAAGTTTTGTCTCAGTCAATAATACTATTTTGAGTTGTAATTTGTGCGACCTCATCAAGTGTTGCAAGGGTCGTGATGCTGCTTATGTTTACGTGGCTTATTTTTATTCGCGCATGGTCGACGTAAGGAGGACCGGGGTTGGTCTCAATACCAGATATAATGAGGAGTATCCTGAGATCTGGTGTTTGATGCCAGATATCAATGAGTACATATTTCTAAGCACCGGTGCTACGAGTCCCAATTTTATATTCGGTGAGTCCGTATATGTGAGTTGATGCCACGCACCGTGAACAATGTGGATTTAGGCTGGGTTTTCATCTTAATGTTACTACGCGAAAACAAGAGACATTGAAACGAGCAGGTGGAGACAGGTGCAGACACAGTAGTGAGATAATTGCGCATACTCTAGGAACAGCAGTGGTGGGCAGCGCACTTTCGACATTTTCCTCCCTCAACACGCGCCCTGGATTGTGGGTGAAATCCGCCCACCCCTCCGGTTTTTCGTAGTTAACTCAAGATTGTACCAGCCGATATATGCCATTGTTTGTGTACGTACTTCGAAATTATCGGCGCGTTGTTTAAAGTAAGAAAAACGAAAATCGACCGGAAGGTTTTCGAGTTAGGGGTTTTTAAAATCAAAACAAATTCTCAGCGCCAGACCACAAATATCGGCGCTGATGCGCTTCCAGTATATCGGAAAAAAGGAAGTGTTCTTGGCAACACTAGCGACTTGTTGATGTACATTATAATGCTACATTGTTGCAAAGCCATGTCAGGTCACCGAGGTCAAGTCAGGTCAAGTTCATGACAGGCTAACACACGCCCTGGAGGGTGAATTCCGCCCACCCCTCCGATTTTTCTTAGATAACTCCATATTGTGCATGCCGATATACGCCATTTTTTCAAACCTTCTTCGAAATGACAGGCGCATTGTGTAAAGCAAGAAAAATGAAAATCGACCGAAGTTTTGTCAAATTAGGGGCCGTTGAAGTTAAAAAAAATAGGGGCGCCAAACCACAAAAATCGACGATCATGCATCCCCTATATTGGCAAAAAGGAAGTGTTCTTGACAACACTAGCGACTTGTTTGATGCATATTGTTATGCTATGTAATTTAAAAGTCATGCTAGGTCGCCGAGGTCAAGTCAGGTCAAGTTCATGACAGGCTAATGGAACCAAACTTGGTCAACTGGAATGTTGTCATAAATGCAAATGACTCTCATGCGATTGATGTCACTTTGCATGTCACTACACATTCGAAAATCCACTGTTTGTCATTGTGTTCCTAAGCGTTCCATACTTTATTCATATATTTCACTTCTTTCTTTGCGAAGCCGATTGTGCCGAGCCGCCTAACGGAGCAGTCGGGTGGGCAGTCCGGTTCCGCCAACCGGAGCAGGTAATGACCTGATAAAGTGCTCTTATATAGGTGAACTGAGATAAAATAGCTGATCTGGCATCTGTATTGCATCATTAGTAATGACCAAAACATCATTAATGCCAATTTTGGAGAATTTAAATACAATAACAGCAATCCATAACAATGACATGCCAAGCAACAGGAAAACTGGAAAATTTTACTATTTTGACTTCATTTGAACCTCAAGATATTGACTTCAGGTCATGAAATTTGCATACAATAAAGTTCACTATCGCGCCTATCCACCCAACGAAGTTCGTTGCTGTAGCCTTAATAGGAGCCGACATCTTAGGGGGAGGAACCCGCCCCCCTCCAGTGCGCGTAATTTCCAGAGGTCCTCTAG